>SJXQ01000916.1:0-260395 GCA_006408695.1 Aepyceros melampus | reverse complement strand
GGTGCTTAGTCACTCAGTCATGTCTGACTCTTTGCAACCCCATGGACTGTAGTCCACCAGGCTCCTCTGTCCATGGAATTCTTCTGGCAAGAATACTGGAGTAGGTTGCCATGCCCTCCTCCAGGGGATCTTCCCAACCCTGGGATCAAACTCGTGTCTACCACATTGCAGGTGGATTCTTTACCATCTGAGCTACCAGGGAATATATTCACATACAGAATGTGCTTGTCATTATACTGCCACAAAGTTGGTACTCAATAAATACTATTATTATTATTTCGTGTATGTGTGTTTGTGAATTTGATGCTGGGAAGAAATGAATCCTGTTAAAATCAGTAAATATTGAAGAGCCAGCCTAATGGTTTGTCCTCACTAGACTATCAGTTATGTGAGGGCAGAGTCTTTTTGTCTTTTTTATTGTTGTACCTGCAGTACCTAGTTCTTGAATTATAGAAGGCATTCGATAAAGTAAAAGTGAATGAATGAGCTACTACCTAACTTGGATCTTCTGTTGACTTTCACATAAGCAGATATTCTCTCAGCCATAGAAAAATCAGACATCATCTAATACCTCCTGTAGCTTTCTGGCATAAATATTTTAATTACCCTCTTAGGAGGCTAGTTCACATAAATAAAACATCAGAAAAAGAAAATGGCTCTGCCTGGTGTTGTAAGTTCAGAAAAATAACCAATCTCTTAATATGGTAGTAATTCCTAGTACAACTAACTGGGCTGGGACTGAGACCAAGGGCCTTGACACTAATGGGCCCTTTATGAAACTTACATAGCCTGAAGTCATCTCATCGGAATGCCGTTAGTAGCCATCACCATTGTTACAAGCAAGAATTGGGAGATTTTTTCTTTTTGCAACCCTTTCTTTAGATTTCTGTGATTTGTGGGCCCCACATTTGAGGTCATGTTTTGGATATTTAAATAAGAACAAACAGCCCTAATAAATATATATCTATTTATATTGCAGCCTCTAGGTAAAGAGAATGAGACAAGGCATAGACCTCCTATATTGCAACAACACTGGGAAAGGTACAGATTGAATCTGAAACAAGAGTGACCTAATCCAAGTAAAATTCTCCTGGTAGCAGCTTTTCAGAGATAATCACATCTGTTTTTAGACCTCTACATTTTCACTAACTTTTTCACCTCCCTAAGGACATGATTTATACACACACACACACACACACACACACACACATATGTATATATAGTATGCTTTTACTTCTTAATGACCTGGGTAAGGAATCGGGCCTGGAATATAGTTGCCTTGGAAAACAATCCAAAAGAATATTTTCTTGGTCATGCCGACTATGCTTGGAAGCAAACGAATTATGGTACAGGGCTGGAACTTTACCTACTTGTTAATTAGCAGGTTAAACTTTTATGAGTTTCTGGTACCCTGGCGATACATGACTATTAAAATTTGCAGGTGGTTCAAGGGGAGAGAGATGTAAGTTCCTGTGCTAGTAATATATCATAAAAGTGTGTATTTCATGTGCCTGTTGTGAAAGTGGAGATTTAATACTCTTTCACAATATAAGCTGATTAAGGAATCTTTATGGTTCTCATTAACTTTGGGTCTTTTTTCACAGAAGAGTGAAAAGTATAATGCTTATCAACAGAAGCATAGAAAATAATTAGCCACAGTGGTACCTCTTTGAGACTTAACCAAAAGCTTAGTGACACCCTCTGCATTCACCTCTCAACCCTTGGAAACTGCCCTTTTTTCTGAAGTTTCTTCTACAACATGAAATGCTGTAAATCTCATGTTTTGAATTTTCCATTCAGAAGACGGTGTTTGCTTAATTACACTTGTGTTATATTTAAATGTTAGCATACTTCCTTTTTTGACTCCACCTTTTCATCAGGAGCTGTGGTGAGCGACATGATTCCACACAGTAAACTAAATTTTGGGAGAGGTAATGTGACTGTAATTTTTTTAAAGCTGCACTGTCTTATGTTTTACATGTAGTTTTAGGGGAAAAGCCTTCAAATATTTGCTAAATTAACCATTTCCCCCCAGTAGTTCTTTGAAATTAGGATTATAGCTTGTTTTAGCATGGGGAAATAGTGAAATAAGTTAATTTTAATTAAGAAAAAGGTAGAAAATAAACAATAGAAGGAATTTGTTTTATTTTTAATTTTTAATTTCATATTTGTCTTTATCCCTTGTGGCAGAGCGCAGATCGTATTTGTTCCTTGTAGGGTTAAATCATCATCTAAAAATCGTTCTTTTGGAACTTTAGATAATGATTGGTTTTTCGTTCTGCTGGTGAATGGAAAATGGTTTAGTTTGAAGGCACTGCATCCATTTGTATGTGTTGCTGAGAAGGAAAGATAGACCCTTTCTTCAAACTCATTTTTTTGGAAAATGATTATTTCTAATTTGGTTTACCTGTGATCAGAGTAGGGGAATGGCAAGGATGGTAGACCTGGGCAGCAGTAAGGGATGGAGATGCTATAAGACATCTCCCAAGGGTGGGCATGCCTTGGGGACACAAAGACCAGGGCTGCTTAGGGCATTGGGCAGTATTAATGAGAAAGAAAATTTTGCTGGATGGACACTCCTCTTGGGACTTTTATTTCTGGTATCAATCATAAGAACTTTCTTTACAAAACTCTGTGCCAAAGCTTTAGAAGTTTGTTTTGACAAAGAATGCTTTCTAATTATGGCAGTTACAGACACACAGAAGCACACAAACCTAACATTGTAAAGATAATATATTTTTATAAGGACTTGAAAATTGATTTTATGGATTTCTTTAGTCTTTAAAATCTCATTTTTAAATGTGTGACAATAGAGTATACAATAATACTGAAAGGAATATAACTTTTAAATACTTGCTCCTCTCACTTTACTTACTTTTATTTTCATTTAAGTATATTTTGCTTCAAGAAGGAAGAATTACAAGTTCTTTTGACCTGTTGAAATGCAAGAGAATGAGAATAGGAATGCATTTCAAGACTTCTATCTAAAAATTTTTTAAATGAAAAATATTCCAAATGATATTCTTATCAAGCAGATAATATTAGAAGAACAGTGAAATATAAACTTTACAAAAAGTTCCCTATTTTGGTGAGAGGTATAGGAAGCAAACTCCATTTTGTGGCAAAGATTAAAAAAAAAAAAGTCAGGTTTAGGGAATTATAATTTAGTCAAGGAAGTATTTGTGAATCAAAGCCTAGTTTTGGAAATCCATCTCTTGCCAAGTGAAAAGGTGCTAAGCTGCTCAACTAGAAACAGTTTGCAGCAGAGGCTTGTCTGTCAGTATTTGGGAAGTGCTAATAAGCCAATAAACCAAGAGTTCCAGCTCAAGGTATTTGGTGTATCCAGAGTGCTGGTGGGTTATCTCACCTTCAGGAAAGATCCAAGTCAGTCCACAAAAGTTACTGAGGACCTCCTTTCAATATATGTATGTGTTTCACTTGGTGCTTCTCTTGGAGGAAAATTTATTTTAAAATAGCTGATAGAGATATGTCTCCTCTTACATTATATTTTCTTTATTTCCTAGCTAGGAAAACAAACAAAAATAGCTCAATGGGAAAACTGCAATAAATATAAAGAAATACAGGTGGCGTACACTAGTAAGAGGAGGAGGCTGAGGCAAGGGCTTCAGTGAAAGATGGCTGACCCAGGGCTGTAAAGGATAGTGGTGGCAATTGCCTGCAGTGTCGTTGGTAGGCTTTATGCTGTGTGCCTCATAACGGCTTATTTTCATCACTCAGTCTTATAGGAAACCTATGATGGGGAAATGCTTGTCCTGTTGGATGAGGACCCTGAAGTTCATATGAGTGAAGTAACTTGCTGGGCATTAAATCCTTAAGAGACTCATTCTTATGGCTGACTTACTTTAGGGCCTGAACACTTTACTATGTGGCATTAGGCAAAATAAAAAAATGTATGCCACATATGATAGGGACACATATTCCATGTTTTCACAGCTCAACTATGAGATTAAAATTACACAAAAATTATAAGAGATGACAGATAAAAAAGGCTTAATTTAATGAAAACTTGAAAAATTAAAGCAATAGAGTGATATGGATAATTTTTCTTTTTATTTGAAATAGTATTGATTTGGAAAACTTCAGAAACTAAAGCATAGTATGAAACAATTTAAACCACATCAGTAACAAACGTCACCTGAAGATTTTAGAGTATGGCCATCAGCAGATTATTGTTGTTCCTTTGCTACGTCGTGTTCGCCTCTTTGTGACCCCATGGACTAGCCCACAAGACTCCTCAATCCTTTACTATCTCCTGGAGTTTGTGCAAATTCATGTCCATTGAGTCCATGATGCTATCTAAGCATCTTATCCTCTGCTGATCCTTTTTTCCCTTGCCCTCAATATTGCCCTTATCAGGGTCTTTTCCAGTGAGTCAGCTCTTTGTATCAGGTGGCCAAAGTACTGGAGTTTCACCTTCAGCAACAGTCCTTCAGTTCAGTTTAGTTCAGTTAAGCCGCTCAGTCGTGTCCGACTCTTTGCGACCCCATGAATCACAGCATGCCAGGCCTCCCTGTCCATCACCAACTCCCAGAGTTCACTCAGACTCACGTCCATTGAGTCAGTGATGCCATCCACCATCTCATCCTCGGTCCCCTTCTCCTCCTGCCCCCAATCCCTCCCAGCATCAGAGTCTTTTCCAATGAGTCAACTCTTCACATGAGGTGGCCAAAGTACTGGAGATTCAGCTTTAGCATCATTCCTTCCAAAGAGATCCCAGGGTTGATCTCCTTCAGAATGGACTGGTTGGATCTCCTTGCAGTCCAAGGGACTCTCAAGAGTCTTCTCCAACACCACAGTTCAAAAGCATCAATTCTTCGGGATTCAGCCTTCTTCACAGTCCAACTCTCACATCCATACATGACCACTGGAAAAACCATAGCCTTGACTAGACGGACCTTTGTTGGCAAAGTAATGTCTCTGCTTTTTAATATGCTATCTAGATTGGTCATAACTTTTCTTCCAAACCTAGTTCCAAATATGACTTAGCTTAAGAAGCAAATTGTAAAATTTATGAATCAATAATATATATCTACTACTGTATCTATTTGAAAGCATTTATTAAGTTTAACTGTCAACTAAATAGGTGCTTCCCAGGTGGTGCAGTGATAAAGAACCTGCTTGCCAATGCAGGAAACTCAAGGGACATTGGTTTGATCTATGGAGCAGAAAGATCCCCTGGAGTAGAAAATGGCAAGCCACTCTAGTATTCTTGCCTGGGAAATCTTATGGACAGAGGAGCCTGGCGGGCTACAGTCCATCGGGTCTCAAAGAGTAGGACATGACTGAGCATGTGTATCTCCTTGCATCAACTAATAAGAAAAGTATCACCATAATTTGAAGGACATGCAAAATAATAATACCTGATTTTCTACAAAGATTTTTCAATATGAATTGATATTTCATGCAGTGATATCACAATAGGAGAGTAGAGCAGGAGAAAGTATAAGCATATCAAACTTAACTTGAAGAAAAAGTATGTGATATGTACAATATACTACTAGTTTTCTAGATTTAATTTTAAAAAACTATAAGAAAAAAAGAGCAGAATTCCTGAAACTAATGATTGCTACCTGGAGTCCATCTCTGGATTCCTAAGATCCACCAACTTAAGATTTGTGTGTTCTTATTAACACTTAAAAGTCCTAACATTAATTATGTTACTCCAGTAAGGGCTACAGAGGACTTAACCAGTTGAGCTTTTTCACTCTTTATTACATTGACAGACCATGACAGCCTCTCTCATATATGGTAGATGATCCGATTGGCTGTTACATGTGTCTTTATTTATAAAAGATATGAAACTATATTATTTCTTACTCTACAAAATCTGTCTGCCAGGCAAAATCTTCAAAATAAATGTATACACAGAAGAACAGGTGATACTAAAGGGCATATTGAAAAGGTTGGGGAATGACTGTTCTGTACACTTAGATTTTAGATGAGAAAAACAACATCTCATATCTCTGTAGAACTGAGGCTGCTGCTTCTGCTGCTTCAAAGTCCAGATATTTAGCATTTGGGTTATCAGCTAATAATGATTAACTCTGTGGTAGATGCTGTGTCTTAGCATTAAGCTAAGCATACTTTAATATTCCTCACTTTTTCTTGAATATTGTATAAGCCAGTTGTGATGAGATTTTTAAGTGACAGTGTTAAAAAACTCACTTCAGACTAAGACCACACATGATAAATTTCAGGTCAAATGAAATTAGAAGGCCAGAGGGAAGAAATTAGAAGTAAATTAATGATGTTTTAAAACAGAGGTACCATAACTAGAATGCTGCTAGGACATTAAATTACTTAGGTATTTTAAAAACAGTTATTTGCTTTTATTTTTTAAATGTATTGAAATGAAAACTTTGAAAATATTGGAACTAAGCAGAGCTGTCATATTTCCTAATTTGTTAAAGAAATTTAATTTCATTGGATGAAGCAAAAATATATACCATTACATTACATGATGTCCCTTTTGTAATACTCATAGGATAAACTCTAAAATTTAGGATGAGAGGATTTGTTCTATTCAAGGAACTTTTTAAAAAAGGAAAGAAAGAAATAACTTTTGTATTTTTTTAATCACATAATGGTAAATATATATTCTTCTCCACTCTCCATATTTTGTATTGGCCAAAAATGGATTGTGTAAATTACTTAAGACTTGATTGTTTAAGCTACCTAAAGTATCTTTTATATGTGTATAAGGAATAAATTATAAGTAAATAAATGATCTTGGAGGTATCACAGTATTTTGCATCTTTTTCCCGCTGAGTTAAATAGTTTAGTCGTAATGAGTAAACCAGTTATATGGACAGTCTAGTAACAATATCAACTTTTGTTTTTATATATAGAAAAACATTATTACAGAGCATACAAACATTTCTTAGAAGAAATCAAGAAAAATATAATGAAGAAGAAAGACTTTTTTTCTTAATTTCTAGAGACCATCTTGTTTGAATTTATACTTAATGGAGACATAGAGGATAATTGATGTTAATGTTTTTATCTAAACTTCTTGCTTGCTCTATCATTTTATAGAATAATCTTATTTGAGTCCCTTTATATTTTATTCTAATCCTATGTTTTTCATGTCCTTCTACCTTGTCTCTTCATTCTGTGACCTTTGTGCCTTTCTTCACTTCTTACTTTGTAGTTTCCCATCCTTCTCTTTGTTTTCTCAACTCTTTCCTCTTATTTAACAGATGAGAAAACTGATGCTTAGAGGCATTAAGTAGCTTCACAAAGTTTACACAGCTGCTAATTGGTCCAAGATGGGGCAAGAACTCTGATCTCTTGTCTCCTGGTACTGCTCTTCCTGACTTTCTAATAGAGTTATTTCTTAGATCACAAGATGATGCTGATAGATTGCTTAATGTGTATGAGTTTTCCTGTCCACACTAGAATTCCACAGAGCTAATTTCAGCCAGTTCACATGAGCATAGTTGTACCAGTTGTTAAAATAATGAAATATTTTCACACTGGCTAATCAGTAGCTGCTGCTAGTAGACTTTTGACTTACCTCCTTTTGCTTCAGCAGCACTAGCATATCCTTTAGGAACCATTCCCCAGTCTGTGAGACCCTCATATTTTGGCCCAGTAGCAGTCAAAATGAGGCATTAAGCTGCTGACAGTTAAATAAAATGTTAGTAAGGCACTTCAGGTACACAGAACTACAGTCACTAATATATTTGTCATTTCGGTTTGTTTCATTCTTTAAATGATGAAAGGAAAAATTGAATCTGCTAAGAAACTGTTTTGCTTGTTTTGATTCCTCTTCCTCCTCCTCCTTTTTTTTGTGGTAAGAAATGTGAAAGCAGTGTCCACAGATTTATCATGCTAGATATTTCTACCAGCTATATCTACTTAATTTTGCAATTGTGTTCCCTTCAAAGATCATTTAAATATTTTGATTCTGAAGTAACTCTGAAGTAAAGTGTTTGTATATATGTAAATGTATATGATTCTCAGTATCTAATATTGATATATTGTTGTGTCTTTAATGTGTTATTAAATGTGGATTTTTTTTGCTTTGTTTTTATTTAGTTTGTTAGCATGGGGAATTATATTGATTGGTTAACAAATATTAAACCATCCTTGCACTTTAGTATAAACTTGGTTTAGCCAGTATTCTTGCCTGGAGAATCCTGTGGACAGAGGAGCCTAGTGGGCTGCAGTCCATGGGGTCGCAAAAAGTTGGACACGACTGAGCGACTTCACTTTCACTTTTCACTTTCATACATTGAAGGAAATGGCAACCCACTCCAGTGTTCCTGCCTGGAGAATCCCAGGGACAAGGGAGCATGGTGGGCTGCCATCTATGGGGTCGCACAGAGTCAGACACGACTGAAGTGACTCAGCAGCAGCGGTAGCAGCAGCAGCATGGGGAATTATATTGATTGGTTAACAAATATTAAACCACCCTTGCACTTTAATATAAACTTGACTTAGCCAGCATTCTTGCCTGGAGAATCCTGTGGACGGAGAAGCCTGATGGGGTGTTGTCCAGGGGGTCACACAGAGTGGGACACGACTGAAGCGACTTAGCATGCATGCATGCCTAGTCATGATATATTATTCTTTTTATATATTGTTTAATTCAATTTGTAAAATATTATTTAGAATATTTTCCCTTAAATTCATAAGGGATATTAATCTATACTTTTCTGTAGCATCCTAATAAGCTTTAGTATCAAAGGAATGCTGGCTTCATAAAAGGAATTGAAATGTATTATCTCTTCTTCAATTTTCTGGAGGAGTTGTATAGAATTGGTATTACATTTTCTTTATGATTGATAGAATTCACAAGTGAAGCCCTTTAAGCCTGGAATTTTCTTTCTGGTAATGTTTTAAACTAAATATTCAATTTGTGTAATAGACATAGGTTACTCATTTCTTTTTGAGTGACTTCTGTTAGTGTTTCAAGGAATTTGTCCTTTTTTTTAAGGTGTCTAATTTATTTGAAAAAGGTTGTTCAAAATATTGCCTTACTGTCTTTGTAACAGTTATCGAATCTATAGTGATGTCACCTTTGTGTCTTCTCTTTTTCCAAATTTACACAAGTTGTTTCAATATCTTCTTGTTCGTATTGTTTCCAATGAGCTATCTGCTTTCATTCTTATCCTAGTTACTCTGTACATTGCATATCTTTTCCTCTGGACTTAGAAAATATTTTCTCTTTAAAACGGATTTTGAGTAATTTGAATATGATGTACTAAAGTGTAATTTTCTTTGTGCTTCTTGTACTTGAAGCTCACTGAGCTTGGCTCTGTGGGCTTACAGTTTATCCAATTTGGATCATTTCCTTCACATATTTTTCTCTTCCTCTCCCATTTCTTTAGGGATTACAATTACATATATATTAGACTGCTTAAAGTTGTCCCATTGATAATTGATGCTTTATTATTATTTTATTTCTTTTCTCTCTGTGTTTCCTTTTGGATAATTTCAGTTGCTGTGCCTTTACATTTATAAATCTTTTCTTTTGTACTGTTTGCCGTTTATTTCATCCAGTGTATTTTTCATCTTACACATTGTAATTTTCACCTTCAGGTTCAGTTTTTATCTTTATTATATCTTCCATATTTCCACTTAATTTTTTTAGCATGTACATTAGTTTTAGTGACTGTCTAAATCACTCGTCTGCCTTTTTTAACATCTGTTTCAATGCTTGGGTTAGTTTCAATTGATAGGTTTTCTCCTCATTATGGATCAAATTTTCCTGCCTTTTCTTTTTTTGAATGGCTGAAATTTTTTTATTGGAAGGCAGTCATTGTGAATTTTAACTTGTTGGATTTTGAATATTTTTGTATTCTAAGTCTTGCTTTGTACAAGAAACTGTTATACATAAATATTTTATATTTTCAAATCGTAATTACATTTAAGAACTTTTTGGTAGTAATAGATCAGTATTTAGTTTTGGACTAATTATTTCCCAATACAGGGGCTTCCCAGGTGGCCCAGTGGTAGAGAACCCACCTGCCAATGCAGGAGATGCAAGAGACATGAGTTCGATCCCTGGGTTGGGAAGATCCCTGGTTTGGGAAGATCCCTGGAGAAGGAAATGGAAATTCTCTTCCGTATTCTTACCTAGAAAATTCTATGGACAGAAGACCGTGGTGGGCTATGGTCCATGGGGTCGCAAAAGAGTCAGACATGACTTAGCAGAATGCATGCACTGATACAGCACATTTTGGGTACTCTCCCCAATGCTGTTTACATTATGAAGTTGTTTGGCCTGGATGATGCCAGCAGGTACTATTCTTAGCCTGTGTGTGCTAGTCAGTCTTTTCCCTAGATTTTTCATGTGTTCTTTCCTACTCAAATGGTTTCTCCATGCATGTGTAATAATTGGTTCTCTGCTAAATAATTAATGGAAACCCTTTGTTGATTTTTAGAGTTCCATCTCTGTGCAGCTCTCCTCCTCCCTCCAGTACTCTGTAATGAAAAATCTAGCTGCCTTATTCCCTGTGGAATCTCCGATCTGTCTTCTTATGTTTGGTAGTCCATCAGGCTCCTCTGGGGCTTTTCCTTCTCTGTTCTGTTGCCTAGAAACTCTCTGAAGGCAACAAATGTGGACAAATTGTAGGGCTCACCTCATTTGTTTTTCATCTCCTAGGATTAGTAGTCTTTGTTGCCGTGAGCTCAGGATCTTGAAAGCCATTTTTTCAGGTTTTGGTTTTGCTTCAGAGTTTTAGTTGTTTTAGGCAAAAGGTAAATTGAGTTATGTTACTTCATCCAAGTTGAAAGCAAAAGTTCCTTGACACTTGGTTGCAGAGTGAAGTGGGATAAACTTTGAGACTGGATACCAAAGTTTCAGCTTCAGAAAGTTAAACTAGGGAGAATAAATCCTAGTAGTTTGGCTGCTGAATTGTCTCTGTACTTATTTTTTTCAGAAAACAAAAAGCTGAAAACTATAAAAACATTTAAACCAAAAATTACATCCACACAAACATCTAAATTTTTCTTCAATAAATTAATGAAATAAAATGATTGTGGGCAATCTCAAAAATTATGTAGGTGGTTCACAAAGTTATATCCATCGATGAGTCCTTATCTTTTAGGATTTTTAGGATGTTTGTACCAGAATGCAGAAGAATAAGAAAAAAAAAAGTTTTTCATAAAACTGAATTTATTCCATTTAAAAATCTACTTTTGACTAGACTTTTCTACCTTTTTAATGATAAAGCTCCATGCTTTATTGAATTCATTAAGATAGCAGATGGATGGTAAGGTGTTATGTTTTATTTTTAAAGTAAATATTGGCAAAAGTACAAGTGGGTCATCCTATGTTCATTCCCCATAAAATTTTCATTTTACTGCTCTGTCTAGAAACACCTTTTTGGCTATGTTCAAGTACTTTAGTTCTACTCATTTTTATATGAATAGTGATTACCATAAAACATTATTCAGGAAAGCTGGTTAAGTTTCTCTTTTGGAGCATCATTTTACTTGAAGATAGTATGCTTTGCTGTTACAGCTCATAGAATCCTTATGGACAAGGTGATGTATTTGAATGATCAACCTGGGTCATCTTTGTAGTTCCTTTTTATTCTTTATTCCATAATGACTATGCAACTCAATTTTTACCTCAGTACTTATAAGCAGTATTTAGAGACTGATGATTGATTTTTATTGTTTCCCAACATTGTTTATCTTTACTGTATGACAAGAAACCAGGAACTGACTTGGTCTCTTCCCTCTCTGTCAAGAACGTATGTCCAGTATATTAGAAAATAGACTACTTGTAGTATGAGCCTGGGTTTGAAGGCCTGAGAACCAGGATGTCTGAAGGCAGCAAATGGATGCACCAGATGAAGCTTAAAAGAAAAAATTTACCTGTTCTCTGCCTTTTTGCTCTAGTTAAGCTCTCAACAGATTGTATTATATCCACTAGTACTTTATTCAGTCTACTGATTAAAATGCTAATTTCTTCCTGAAATATCTGCATAGACACACCCAGAAATAATGTTTTACCAGTTTTCTGGACATCCCTTAGCCCAGTGGAGTTGACACATAAAATTAAGCATCACAGCCAGGGAGAAAAAGGTCCTTTCAATGATAACTTTAATAATAATAGTTCAATGATGATATAATATAATAAAATAACTTTGTGACATGTTCATCATTATTCTTACTTTAAAAATAAAGAAAGTAAGTCTTAAGGAAAGTAACTGCCCAAGGTGTGACAGCTAAGGTAAAGCCTAGAGAAGACTCTAGCTCTGTGTCAGGGAAACACCCAGTGCCCCACTGCCTCCAAAAGAGGAGATGAGCTTCAATGTTTTCCAAATTGTGGCAGTATGTTCCTCTCCAGACACTATTCAGAATCTCCAAAGGGGTGCAAATGACTCTATTGTATGCACTATCTATTGCTCCTATTATTATACAGAGTTTTTTATTTAAAGAAGAGAATGTTGCTAATGATAAATTATACTCTGCTATTGAAATAAGCGTATTAGAACTTTGAAAAGTCTTGAAAAGCAAAGGACACAGATATTCCAGAAGAAGCATGACCACGACCTATTTTTGTTTTTAAATAAATCTTTTCTTTTGCTAAGATCTCCTAAAATTATTTCCAGTTTTATAAAAGCTTTTTGGCTTCTTTGTGAAAATAGCTGCAAGAACATGTCACTGAGTAGGTTCGTTAGAAATTACAAGCATTCACTGTTATTGTGAAAAGTTCCTGCAGCCTGCTTCCTGCGCTCAGAGAAAGGTACAGCTTTCAGTGGTGGCTGTCCATGAATCTCTGAGGCCTGCCCTGCAGATTCCAGCCACAGGCACAGCCAGGCACTGTGAGTGGAAAGGAAAAGCTCTGCTGTTTTCCAGAAATGTTTAGAACATAGAAGCGAACTTCAATGAGATAAACAAAACTCATAAACCACTGAGATTAGATGAATTGCTGGAGTTGTTTAGAAGGCCAGGCAGGAACAAACATTCTCTTCCTAAATGTAGTTTCCCCGCACTTGGGACAAGCATAGTATCTAATTACGCAGGATGATTTGTTTATCTTTCTAGACTGTTGACATGAAGTCTGAATTCAGGCCCAGGAATAGGTGTACTTTCTGAGGTTATTTTGTTTGCAGAAATCACTGACTTCTCTCCTGTTACTTTTTGTGATTGCCAGAGCTAACAGTATCGAAGTTTAGTGTGCTTACATCATCTGTAATAGTGGAATCTTAGTAAATCACTCTGGATTTGAAGTTTAGGTCATGGCATAATAATCTGCAATAAACAGAGTTCTCGCTTTATTTATGGTTTTGTCTACAGCCTTGTATCAGTGATACTTCAGTTTCTTATCAATATAGATTTTTCATTCTAATAACTTGTAAAATTTATGCCACAGAATAAGTAAACTCTTTGGAATACTCATTCATTTATTTGTTTATTCTTTGCCTCCACAAATTTTTGTAATATATCTAATCTCTCAGACATTTTTATGGATCACAAGGACTCAAGAGGGAAAAAGAAAGAGTCCTGCTCTTACAGAGCTCATGTTTTAATTGAGAGGTAGAGTGAGGAGAATAAAATGATTGAAGAAAATACCAGATAGGAATATTGCCAAGAGAAATTAAAGTGAAGAAGTCAAGTGTACCTGGAAGCCTACTTTCAATCAGGCAATCAAAGATGGCTTCTCCAAGGAGGTGGCATTTAAATTGATATCTGAATAAGAAAAAGGCTGATGTGCAAAGATCTGATGAAGGAGCATCCTAGGCAGATGTAACAGGGATTGTAAAGATAAACGGTTGTATTGTGGACATGGCAAGACGCACACCGTGATACTTGACTTCTTGCCTTGATTTGCTTTCACTTTAAGGTTCAAATGTTCCTTTTGTACTATGTCCCTTCCCTCTCCCCTTCAAATTTGTGTATTCTTAGTAAAAACTATACTGTTAGAAGACTAGAAAAAATACTGCTTTAGCTGATTGATTCTGTAGTGTTTTCAAGAAAGTATTCCACATTTAGAATAATTTTACAAAATAATTTAAAAGTGACTACATGAGAAACAAGTAAATTTCAAAACAATTCCCCCCAAATCTTGATCTTCAAACTTGCAGTAAAATTGGAAAAATGTAATGTCTCTTAAAAACACAAAGAAACATAGAAAAAAAAAATACAGTGCTTTTTCTGTCTGGAAAGATATAGGAACTTTTCCCCAAATGAGTTAACTTGGAAGCTCAGAGACAGATTCACACATTCATAACATGAAACTTCCAGGGCATAATTTCCTAAATTATTTCTTTCACTGCCCTCTTGGTAGCTCAGTGTCATGGATGAGTGAGTTTACCTCACAAGTAAGCAGTTAGCTCCCCAAGAACAGACTCTTAACCTTAGCTCGACACGTGATTAGACTCAAAGTGAATGCAAAAGATTAATGAGGGCCCTGAGTGAAAACAGTCTCTTGTAAGGACGGCACTAAATCTTAAAAGTCTGGTTGTTATTGTTTGTGGAGGCTAAGCCCTGGACCGACCCCAGAAGCGATCACTGTGGTGGAGACTCCTGGTTTGGGTATATCTTTAATGCCTTAACCTTGTTTTCCTGTGGCTGGAATAATGTAATTTTCTTCTTTGTAATCTATTTTTAGGATTCTATATTCTTGCATTTTCTTGCTGTGTCTAAATGTAGATCTTATCGTTCTACTTTTTCTCCACTTATTTCCCCAGATGATAGAAAGAGGACACATTCTCACATCTGGAAATGTATGCTTTAGTTCAGGTTTATTCTCCCTCCAAGTATACTAAAGACTTTTTCTTCCCTAGTGTCCATCTTCTAATGGACAATAAGTGGTGAGAAAAGAGTCTGCAACTCTTCCCATTCTCCTTAGTTTCCCCCTATCTTGTTGCTTTTTTCAATCCTGTGTATTTTAGTAAAGAAAATGTGCAGAGTAATTGTTGGGGAGAAAGGATCATAAGGAGAAGACATTGGCAATTAACAATCAACCAGGTAATCATAACAGGAGATTTAATATTGGCAAGTAAGAGATCCTGGTTGGAGAATGCGTATGCAAAGTGTAAATAGATTATAAACCAATACTCATATGCATGAGGAAAAACTGAATCTACTCCACTTTACCCGGTTTCCATCCATTGACTACTAATGGTGGTCTCCAAAGAGCATTCTAATTGGCAAGAGTGAGGCACTGATTTTGTAAAACAAAATCTTCAAAGCGGAGGGAAACCAAGCCTGTGGGGAAGGAAAGCAGAAGTCTGGCAAGAGGTCATGGGAAAGGAAGGAATCACCGTGGGGTTTGGAAGAAGTAGCAGCAGGCCACAACCCAACCTGTCATTAGCACACACACATACACACAAAAATAACCCCAAACTGCCACTAACCTCAGAATGGACTGAGTTGAAGGTTATTTTTTCCCCTCTCTAGACTCATTTCCTATTGGAGTTTATGTTAATAATTTCACTGCTTCTCTACAGTCCTGAGTTTGAGGAGGGAGAGGCTAGGTTTTAAAACTTCCAATCAGCATAAAAAAAAAAAAACAAAAAAAAAACTTCCAATCTAATGGTGCTGTATATGCCCCAAAGTGTAATTGGAAAGATCTCTATTGAGCTAAAAGCTAAGATTACATCAGTTTTCTAACAAAGTTACTCTATAGCAGACTGCTCTTGGGTAACTGAGACACATTATATCTAACATTATTACAGGTTTAAAATAGTGGATTTTATTAATACTTGATTTTTACAATCTAATTACCCAGAACCCTACAGTTTAGCAGAAAATGTAACTTTTTATTTAAAAGAAAAGTGTTGATTGTTTTTATGAATGTTTAAAATTTAATGCCTTTGTAGGGTTTTGCTGAGTGAAAATTTCAACAAAAGTTTTTTTTTTTTTTTTTCCTTTGGGTATTTGTGTTGTGCTTATTTGCTCAGTCATGTCCAACTCTGTACAAACCCATGGACTGTAGCCCACCAGGCTCCTCTGTCTTTGGGGATTCTCCAGGCAAGAATACTGGAATGGGTTGCCATGCCCTCTTCCAGGGGGTATTCCCAACCCAGGGATCAAACCCAGGTCTCCCACATTGCAGGCAGATTCTTTACCATCTGAGCCACCAGGGAAGCCCTTTTGGATATTTTCTGTGCTTCATTTGAAATATTTTATTCTATGTATTTCTCTATATATATTTATATAGTCCTCTATATATTCTATATATTATTATATACTCTATTATTCATCTATAAATATCTATATATGTATTTATATTTATCTCTATATAAAGAGTTTTGGAAAATCAATAATCTTAATTTATTTCATTTCTGACAGTACTGAGAGAGTTTACTTTCTAGGTACTAGATGTCCCACTAGGAGAGGGACATTTCATATTCATGAAATATTACCGGATGCCTAAAGCAGCTGCTTAAAAGAACAGACTTCATTGACCACTACCTTCATTCTCGTGTTACTGGGACACTATGCTGGGATATGGTAGGATTTCCCTTTCCTTACTTTCCTTCAAGGTCATAATTAAATTTCACATGTGAAAAATTTTTTTTGATATTTTGGAGAAGTAGAGCCTTCCTCCATTTTGGATTTGGTCTCTCTAGTTATATTTTATAAGGCACACAAGTAATATTTTTACTTTAAATATTTTCTTTTTTCTCATTTATAAATGTATTTATTTTATTAAAGTTTTCATTTTATTTATTTTATTTACAATATTAGTTTAAGGTGTACAGCATAGTGGTTCAGTTTTTTCATAGACTATGCTCCCTTAAAAGTTATTTAAAAATAACCGCTATAATTTCTTGTGCTGTATGATATATCCTTAAAATGAAGTTGCTCAGTCGTGTCTGACTCTTTGCGACCCCATGGGCTGTAGCCTATCAGGCTCCTCCTTCCATGGATTTTCCAGGCAAGAGTGCTGGAGTGGATTGCCATTTCCTTCTCCAGGGGATCTTCCCAAGCCAGGAATCGAACCCGGGTCTCCCACATTGCAGGCAGACACTTTACCATCTGAGCCACCAGGGAAGCCATAATATATCCTTATACTTATCTATTTTATATATAATAGTTTTAGTCAGTTCAGTTCAGTCAGTTCAGTCGCTCAGTCATGTCCTACTCTTTGCGACCCCATGAATCACAGCATGCCAGGCCTCCCTGTTCATCACCAACTCCCAGAGTTCACTCAGACTCAAGTCCATTGAGTCTGTGATGCCATCCAGCCATCTCATCCTCGGTTGTCCCCTTCTCTCCTGCCCCCAATCCCTCCCAGAATTAGGGTCTTTTCCAATGAGTCAAGTCTTCGCATGAGGTGGCCAAATTACTGGAGTTTCAGCTTCAGCATCAGTTCTATAGATTTTGCCAAATTGCCCACAAAAGAGACTATTGTTTTGCACTCATTCTGTCTACAGAATAGGATATACAATTTATTAATCTCTGCCCATCAAACAGTGATAGATGGTACCTCGGTTTAGTTGTAATGTGCATCTCTCTTAAAATGAGCAGGTTCAGCATCTTCTCAATATGTTTGAAAGACACCACTATTTTTCTTCCTATAGACTATCTGTATCCTTTGTCCATTTTTCTACTGGGTTGTTGGAATTGTTCTTATGGATCTGTAGAAACTCTTCATTAGGGAAATTAGTCCCTTTGCAGTATGAGAAGCAAAAATTTCCTCCCAATTATCTTAGTCTTCTTTTTTGTAGGATTTTTTTCTGTTAGTTTTCTAAAGTAATCAAGTTTATCAATCTCTTTTACGGCTTCTCTTTTTTCTCTCTTACTTAGACCATATGTACTCAAAGATTATAAAATAACTTTCCCATGCTTTTTTCCATAAAATGTTTAAAATTTCTGTTTAACATAGATCAATTTTGCTTAACAGTTGAGATACTGTTCTAAATAGCCTTTTCTTTCCCCACTCCAGAAATATATAATAGTTTATATCTCTTAACATTATCTTGCTCCTCCTCTCCTCCCTCCCCACTGATAACTTGTTTGTTTTCTATATCTGTGAGTCTGTTTATGTTTTCCTCAATAGTTGGAAAACAAAATAAGTAGGGAAAATGTAAAGTTTGCTGTAAATGCTAAAGGTTTTGGTTTTTTATGCTGCCTGATAGATAGTGTTTATATGGTTTAATTTTTGGTAATTATGGTTAATGTGGTTTAATTTTTCAGAATTATTTTATTCCTTTATAATGACAACATCCTTCAGAAGAGGAAGACATTTAGCATTATTTCTGTTTTACCTTTACAGATGTTATATGATTATATGACTTTTACAGAAAGATCATCAAAAAATTAAATTTCTAATTTCCCTCCCATTAGCCATTAATAGTTGAAGAAACAATAGCAATGATAGTAAACTATGATGTGATTTTCCAATTAAGAATGTTTTATTCTTCATTCAGAATGCTTATATGTTTTGTGACAAAGTTATCTGTAATTTACTTAGGAAAAGCTTATGAAAATATTATTATAAATTTTAGTTTCTAAGGATAGCAAACCCACTCTTTTCTTGTCATATATAGCTTTCAGAAAGTTGAACCTTTTTGCTTTAAATAAAATTAATTGAGCAGGAATTTGTAGACAGCTTGCAGGATTGTGTCCAGATAGATTTAAAAATTTTAGAAACAGGCAAAATCAAAATTATTATTTTAAAAATTATTTTTGCAGAAAATTTTTTTTCAAGCAGATATAGAATTGGTTGTAAAATGACAGTTTGCATCTTATATCACACGAACTCTATTTTGAAATTGAATAGGAGCTAAGATTACCCAGCAAGTACTCATCTCATCATGAAAGAGAAAAATGCTGAGTTGAAGGTGGTATGACACACTTCCCATTCACAGCTGAGTGGGCAGGTGACACATGTTAGAACTTTCTGATTTTCCTCTGCTAAAGCTTATAAACTAAATGGGATTTTACACTTTGAAAATATCAAAGTGGATGACCTCTTTGGCATTATTTTAACATCTAAGTAAGTCCTACACCTGGCTCAAGAAGAGGCTTTTCCTTTTCCAGTTAATATTAAAATATCAGTGGTTTGGCAGGAAGAATAAAGTGCTATGCAGGTTGTGATTCTGAAGAGTTAACATTTGAATACTCATTATGCATTATATTTATAGAAAACATTGAGAGGAAGTTTCTCCTTGGCAAGCTCCATCCAAGGTTTGGGCTCTTTCGAGAATCCAACTGCAAGTATCTTTTACACCATCCTGTGATCTATGTATGTAGGTTGAATTATCATGTCTTGTGATGGTCCTTTTTATGTGTTAGTAATCATATCCATTGAAATGAATTGATGTTAACTTGCCTTCTACAAGTCAGTAGGTATTTTTCAATTTTGGGAAGAGATAGCAGAAAGATACTTTATCACTTTGAATATGACTGCGTAGCTGCTGCCTCTCAGTGGGTAATAGACTCTGTATTGTAGCATGGTGATATGTGGATACACAGGCTTCCCAGGTGGCTCAGTGGGTAAAGAATCCGCCTGCAGTGCAGGAGACATGGGTTCAACCCTTGGGTTCAGAAGATCCCCTTGAGGACGGCATGGCAACGCACTACAGAATTCTGGCCTGGAGAATCCTATGAACAGAGGAGCACGGTCCATAGGGTTGCAAAGAGTAGGACGCAACTGAAGCAGAGAAGGTGGGAGGAGAAGGGGACGTCAGAGGATGAGATGGTTGGATGGTATCACTGACTCAGTGGACATGAGTTTGAATAAATTCTGAGAGTTTGTGATGGACTGGGAGGCCTGGCGTGCTGCAGTCTGTGGGATCACAAAGAATCGGACATGACCGAGCAACTGAACTGAACTGAACTGAAGCAACTTAGCATGCACTCATGTGGATATACAACTGCTGACATGCAGACTCAGTTTTTGCATTTTATTTTTGGTCTTAAAACGTGTAATATTTCTTCTGAATAAGTCAGGCATAATTAAGAACCTCATGCGACTATATCAGGTAGGGTGAGTCCAGAGAATTGATTGGCGTATACATCAAGAGTTTTAGAAAAGAATTGTCAGTGGTTTATATTTATTATCTTTTGTTCATGGGAACGTCTGAAGGCAGCTGGTGTGCCAAAGGCATTTGTCATTTTTTCTAAGTGCCAATTTGCCAAGTGAGTTTCCATATCAGGGGCAGCATTTACACAAATTCTAATACAGTTTCTATAATCTTAGTGAGAAGTATAAAATCTGAATATTTTACTAAAGTACAATGACAGTGGTGCTTAATATCAAGCAACAGCTTTTATCCAAGGATACCTGTGTAATTTACAATTGAATTGGCCCAAATTATTTATAAACATTAGGGGCATTGGGTTACCATATTTAGACCATAATTTATTTGACATCTGAACACCCTGAAAGGAAATGTGAATTTTCATTCTATATCTTCAAAGAGTATAAAATGCCTACCTCAGGCCTATAATAGCCAAACAGTTTAGTCACACTCATATACATAATCTTGGAATTACTTTTATTTACCACTCTCATCCTTATTTCAAGTCTAGTTGTATACTTTATGAATCCACAAATGATTGCCTTTATTGAAAGGCTTGTATTACTCAAGATGACTTGTAAAGTTTACTCAATCTTCCCTAGCAAGGGAAACAGGAAATTCCAGAGAACACTAGACTCAGCAAACCTATAAAATCTGAGAAAGCAGACCATTATTTTTGGAGACATTTCACATAACACTTTGGGAAGCAATGACTAATTAGTTTTTGGTCTTAACAATAGCACTTTCAGGGACTTTCCCTCCCCCTTTTATAGCTTTCATATTAGAAAAAGAAGAAAAGTAGCTCTGAATGATGAAATATTGGCAATGTATGCACTTGCTTCTCTGTAGGAGCCCAACTCTTTGATCCTTAGTACAATTACCTTCATTGCCTGGCTGGAATTAGCTGGCTGGAGAGTAACAACCAATTGTTGCAGTCACCACAATATCCTAATATGCTTTCCCTTTAGTCACTGATTATTTCAAATTGAAGACTCTGTTCTATTTGTAAATTCCTGTTGTAGTGGGTCAAACCTTTAAAGCAATATAGGTTCTGTTCTTGCCTAGAGTCTCATCTTTTCCTAGACACCTTGGAAAAGGTACCTGCCCACAACTGCCAGTGAGTACTCAGTCAGCAGGGGTAGGATTTATTCAGAGTTTTCTCAATGTAAATATTTTCAGGCTAAATGTTCCTTCTTCCTGCCCTTCTTATCTACTTAATCATTTACTCATTCATTCCTTCATTTTAGAATTTCACTTTCTTATATCTACCTCAACTGGGACAGTCTTCCCATTCCACAACCAATCTGTCTTGGAATCCTGTTAGCTCCACTTCTGCTGTAATCCTGACCCTAAACCTGGTTTCCACCCTGTCTCTCACATTACTACACCACTCTAAGTGATCCTTTGCTTCTACTCTAAATTCCTCAGCCTTCCATTTTGCCCTTGTCTTATTTTAAATCTAGCAGCCCAAGTGATACTATATCTGTCCTCTGCTCAGAACCCTCTAGTAGCTTCTCACCTCTCTCGGAGTGAAAACAGAAGTGTACCCCAGAGTGTGTAAGAGTCTGTGCTTCCCCTCATTCTGATTTATCTCCTGCCAGTCTTTCTTACCACACTGGGTTCCTTGCCTTATGGTCAACATGCCAAGCATATGCCAGTTTGGTGCCTTTGTACACGCCGTTCCTACTGGCCAGATAGATAGACTTCATATTGCAGATATCTGTGTGGCTCTCTGCATGAATCTTAGAGCTATGTTCAGTTGTCACCTTCTTAGACTTTTCCTGACCACCCTGTATAAAATAGCAGTGCTGCGCCTCTGCAGACTATCCCACCCCACACTCCCTTTCCCCAGACCCTGGTTTCTCCACAGTGCTATGCTTATCACCAAGCAGCAGGATGTGTGTTTATTTGGTTGTTTATAGTCTATCACCCTTGAGTAGAACATACTTCATAGAGGCAGAGACTTTGTTTTGAAACTACTGTATCACCTATGCCTAGGAAGACATCTGCCATCAAAAATAAATAGTAAATTAATAAGAATTAATTTGTCTACTTTCTTCTCATGATCTTTCCTTATTTTACACTTCCCACCACCACCTTCCTTAGTTCAGCCAAGTGCTCATGTCTCAAGAAAGTGGTATTTGGTTTCTCTTTGGTTACAAATGTGTAACCCATCCTTCCACATCTGTAGAAAGATACTTTTCATTGGATACTGGTATTTCTTTTCATGTTCTCAATTACACATGACCAGTCGGAGAAGGCAATGGCAACCTGCTCCAGTACTCTTGCCTGGAAAATCCTATGGAAGGGGGAGCCTGGTAGGCTGCAGTCCATGGGTCGGGTCGATTCTCATGATCTTTCCTTATTTTACACTTCCCACCACCACCTTCCTTAGTTCAGCCAAGTGCTCATGTCTCAAGAAAGTGGTATTTGGTTTCTCTTTGGTTACAAATGTGTAACCCATCCTTCCACATCTGTAGAAAGATACTTTTCATTGGATACTGGTATTTCTTTTCATGTTCTCAATTACACATGACCAGTCGGAGAAGGCAATGGCAACCTGCTCCAGTACTCTTGCCTGGAAAATCCTATGGAAGGGGGAGCCTGGTAGGCTGCAGTCCATGGGTCGGGTCGCTAAGAGTCGGACACGACTGAATGACTTCACTTTCACTTTTCACTTTCCTGCATTGGAGAAGGAAATGACAACCCACTGCAGTGTTCTTGCCTGGAGAATCCCAGGGATGGGGGAGCCTGGTGGGTTGCTGTCTATGGGGTCGCACAGAGTCGGACACGACGGAAGCGACTTAGCAGCAGCAGCAGCAACAGTAGAAGTTTGAGTATGTGTGTGTTTTAAACCTGACTTTACACTTGTGTTTGTAATAAAAACAAAGACGAATATAGATTATATGTCTTTGATATAACTTCTCCATGCTGTTGCAAATAATTCAAGAATGAATGTAGACATGTAATTTAAACTTGGAGAGGCAAAAATTCAAAAATTTTTAAATCCAAATAATAGAATTCCTTGCTGTTTAGATATATTTCCAATTGAGTCTGACAGCTGACATCAAATATAAACTCTCTTCAGTACAGTAGATTCTTCTTTAAATTATGTTTTTCAGTATTTAAGTAAAATATTTGAAGAACTGATTTAAGTTGTATTCATGTAAAATTTCTTAAGAGATTATACTATAAAATAATATTGATAATTTATGACTGCTTCCGGGGTGTTAGGAATTTGTATAGGCATTTCACACATTAGTTCATTTAAATTTTAAAAGTTATAACAGTTATATAATGTAAAGAATATCATCTTTGTTTCAAATTAGGAAACTGAGGCTTCTGAGCAGTCAGTTTGTCAAAGTCCAAGAGGCAGAAATGCAAAAACTGGAGGTTGCCTGAGTCTGAATTTAAAGCTTATTCTCCTAAACTCATGTTTTCCAAACTTGTGACTACAACAAATAGTAATAAAAGAATTTTAAAATATATTTGTTTGTATTCGTACATATAACTGAGGGAGCTCCCTTGGTGGCTCAGACAGTAAAGAACTGCCTGCAATGCAGGAGACCAGGGTTCCATTCCCAGGTCAGAAGATCCTCTGGAGAAGGAAATGGCAACCCACTCCAGTATTCTTGCCTGGAGAATTCTATGGACAGAGAAGCCTGGTTGTCTACAGTCCATGGGGTGGCAAAGAGTTGGACATGACTGAGTGACTAACACTTCATATAACTACTACTTCATATAACTGAAGTGTAGATTTCATTAATACAATTAATATAATACCTTCACCATATGTGATGGACTCAGATTTTCTATTCTGGCCTTGCCTGACCTTGCCTCCCCAAGCCATACCATGTCTTGCCTCTCTTTCTCTCTCCTCTCCTCTTCTCATCCCTTTCCTCTCCTCCTTCTTCCTTTCCTACCATACCTTCTCATCATATCCCACCCCATTTCATCTTGTCCCACATCCGACTGTATTGGCTTATGATGTACACACCAGAAACTGCTTCTGTAACAGTGTGGATTCAAAATGCAACAATGAAACCTTAAGGAACTGTGGTGTTGGAGAAGACTCTTGAGAGTCCCTTGGACTGCAAGGAGATCCAACCAGTCCATTCTGAAGGAGATCAGCCCTGGGATTTCTTTGGAAGGAATGATGCTAAAGCTGAAACACCAGTACTTTGGCCACCTCATGCGAAGAGCTGACTCCTTGGAAAAGACTCTGATGCTGGGAGGGATTGGGGACAGGAGGAGAAGGGGACAACAGAGGATGAGATGGCTGGATGCCATCACCGACTCGATGGGCATGAGTCTGAGTGAACTCCGGGAGTTGGTGATGGACAGGGAGGCCTGGCGTGCTACTATTCATGGGGTTGCAAAGAGTCAGGCATGACTGAGCGACTGAACTGAACTGAACTGAAGAGGATGGAAGGAAGTTAATGGTTAGATATTAGTGATCATCAGTCAGTCAGTAGGCAATGATCTCCATTGCCTACATCATAAAATCAGATTTCCTCAGTGTGTCCTTTCTACCTCTTCAATCTTATCTCCTGTGCATTTCTCCTCACTTTTCCCCTGGACAAGTGCTATTTGAAGGGTTCTGAATAAAACATGCATCCAGGCTTTTGTGCCTTAGCCCAAATGTTTAGCCCTATCTGTCTGACAAATCTAATGTCTTTTAAAATCTGTATCTCTCCATTGTTGCTTTCCTTCTCTAAGGGAAAGTCCAGCTTCATCCAGCCACTTAACAAAGGCTTATTGATCACCTACTAGACTCTAGTCTAGACTAGGGCTTCTCAGTGAGCTCAAACAGTAAAGGATATGCCTGCAATGCAGGAGACCTGGGTTCAATCTCTGGGTCGGGAAGACCTCCTGGAGAAGGGCAAGGCAACCCACTCCAGTACTCTTGCCTGGAGAATCCCGTAGAGTGAGGAGGCTGGGGGCTACAGTCTATAGTTTCTCAAAGAGTTGACACAACTGAATGACTAACACTTGCAAGACTTTACTAGACTCCAACTCTAAGCTAGGCAGTATAGCAGGGACTGCAGCAGATTATCTACCCTTGGGAAGCCTCCCTTTGCTCTGTGTTCTCACTGCCAGCTCCCTTTTTCATTCCTCTGTTGAGCACGTTGTTTTGAAACCATTATACATATCTGTTTGTTCTGATAGATAATGAACTCTCATAAGGACATAAACTTATTTTAGGGGAGGGACTTCCAGTGCCTAGTAAGGGGTCTTGCTCATGGTCGACAACCAATAAATCCTAAATTAATGAATGGAAAAGTATTTGTGGAAATTGGCATTAATTTCTTATCAAAAAGCTGGTGATGCACGCTATTCCCAACCTCTCAGATATGGGGCTTTGGTTGAAGAATTCTGCTGTACTTCTGTTTGCATCTTCACCTGGAATTGAGAATAATGCTTGCTACTTTTCACATTCTGAAGTGTGTATTATGTTGGAAATGTGAATGTTCATTGTTTGTGCTTAAACCATCTAGAAAGAAGTGTTCAGCACAGGAAGATCAAAGTCTGGTTATATGAACTATGTCAAGATTGAAATAAATAACACTTGTGCTTTACTAATAGTACTACAACTAATAAATAAATACTTATTTTGATGGTTGTTACCTATTTTCTTTGAATACACTGAAGTAGTATGTGAGAAAAAGTACATTTTAAAAAATCTGTTACTGCTAAAGTCCATATTATTGTTCACTTACAATATGATTGAAATATTTTAGGAGGCTTCTACTCCAAATAAAATTGCACAAAGGTTATTTTTGGGTCACCTATCACAAATGTTCAGGTAGTAATTTTAATGATACAAGTCTGCAGTTGTTGAAAGTTGGTGTAAATCTATCAGAAACTCTTGTGAATAATGATACAGCAAATTGGAAGATATTCCTCAATGCCATTCATTTTTCATTAAAAAATTCAAATGCACCTGTTTTGTTTTTATACTAATTTCAAGATAGACTGATCTTTAGAAATCCATCTGTCTTAATTTTAAGTTGTGGAATTGTCATAGGGACTGTTTGATGTTTCACATATGCAATAAATATTTCATTTAACTTCTTAGCAAAGAAAGGGTATAAAACATTTAACATCTGTTACAAATGGTTGTACCTTGTAAATCGCAAATTCGATACAGTATGTTTTCATAAAAATTTGCATTGCTAAATGAGGCTTTATTTTTATATACAATTTATAGTTCCAGCTCATCCATGTGTTGGCAGTAGCCAAATAATGAAATGTAGATGGTGGTTTTGCATTGTTTATTCATTGAGAGAAGTAGATGTATAAGGAATTGATTTGATGTGATGGGAATAATAGGATTGAGGGTCCTGAAATCCAGACTCTGTGCTTATCATTTACTGATGAATAAATCTAGCTATACTAATATCACTTACATACATACTATTAACTGATAATTCTCTTTAAGATGAGGCTAACGTGAGCAAGAGAGATTTCTAAGGCTCTCTTCCAAAAGGACCAAAAGTTTTATTTACTAGTTAAAACTCTGAATCTCTTTCTTAGCACTGACAATTCAGTCTCAGGTTTTTTGAGCTGATTTTAATTAAAGTGGATTTTAAGCTCAATTTCACTTCATCTGAAGCTAAAATGGTCTGTGGAAAATAGTCTTTTATGTATGAGGGTGAAAGAATTTTAAAATAGTACGTGGGTGTGTGTGTGTGTGGTATGTGTGCATGTTTATATATGTATAATATATTCAAGAACACTAAGATAAAGCCTGCCAAAAATATCATACAGCTTTTTAGTTTCTGTAATTTGTGTGAGCTCCAGCCAGAGGAACTCCAGCCAACTGAAGTCAGACCCTCTGACTCACCAGTGTATACCTGTGTGACTGTGGGCAAATCACTTAAACCCTTGAGTTCCTATGTGCTCATCTGTAGTCTGTTTTGCTTTTTCTTAAAATTCCTACCATCAAGATTGGAATTGCCAACATCCGCTGGATCATGGAAAAAGCAAGAGATTTCCAGAAAAAACATCTATTTCTGCTTTATTGACTATGCCAAAGCCTTTGACTGTGTGGATCACAATAAACTGTGGAAAATTCTGAAAGAGATGGGAATACCAGACCACCTGACCTGCCTCTTGAGAAATCTGTATGCAGGTCAGGAAGCAACAGTTAGAACTGGACATGGAACAACAGACTGGTTCCAAATAGGAAAAGGAGTATGTCAAGGCTGTATATTGTCCCCCTGCTTATTTAACTTCTATGCAGAGTACATCATGAGAAACGCTGGACTGGAAGAAACACAAGCTGGAATCAAGATTGCCGGCAAACATATCAATAACCTCAGATATGTAGATGACACCACCCTTATGGCAGAAAGTGAAGAGGAGCTAAAAAGCTTCTTGTTGAAAGTGAAAGAGGAGAGTGGAAAAGTTGGCTTAAAGCTCAACATTCAGAAAACGAAGATCATGGCATCTGGCCCCATCACTTCATGGGAAATAGATGGGGAAACAGTAGAAACAGTGTCAGACTTTATTTTTTGGGCTCCAAAATCACTGCAGATGGTGACTGCAGCCATGAAATTAAAAGACGCTTACTCCTTGGAAGAAAAATTATGACCAACCTAGACAGTGTATTAAAAAGCAGAGACATTACTTTGCCGACTAAGGTCCGTGTAGTCAAGGCTATGGTTTTTCCTGTGGTCATGTATGGATGTGAGAGTTGGACTATGAGGAAGGCTGAGCGCCCAAGAATTGATGCTTTTGAACTGTGGTGTTGGAGAAGACTCTTGAGAGTCCCTTGGACTGCAAGGAGATCCAATCAGTCCATTCTGAAGGAGATCAACCCTGGGATTTCTTTGGAAGGAATGATGCTAAAATTGAAACTCCAGTACTTTGGCCACCTCATGTGAAGAGTTGACTCATTGGAAAAGACCCTGATGCTGGGGGGGATTGGGGGCAGGAGGAGAAAGGGACGACCGAGGATGAGATGGCTGCATGGCATCACGGACTCAATGGACGTGAGTCTGAGTGAACTCCGGGAGTTGGTGATGGACAGGGAGGCCTGGCGTGCTGCGCTTCATGGGGTCGCAAAGAGTCGGACACGACTGAGTGACTGAACGGAACGGACGGAGCTCAGGGACTTTGCTGCAAGTCAAGGGGTTAAGACTCTGCATTTCACGGCAGGCGCACGTCTTCAGTGCCTGGATGGGGAACTAAGATTCCCCATGCCACACGGTGCCGCCTAAAGTGGAGCTCAGAGAAGGAAGAAGCTGCAGGGAAAGGAAACAGAAAGCAGTCTGCTTACTCACAGAACAAGCTTGTCGTTACCAAAGGGGATAGGATGAATGGAGAGTTTCAGGAGGAGATGCCAGCCATTATATACAGAATGGAGAAGCAGCCAGATCCTACTATACAGCACAGGGGACTGGATTCAATATCCTGTGATAAAACATAATGGAAAAGAATATATGTGTGTGTATGTATATTGTATGTATAATAATCACTTTGCTGTACAGTGGAAATTAACACTGTAAATCAACTGTACCTCAATTTTTAAAAAAGCATTCTACTTAAATTTTTAAAAGCTAGAAACAATGCAAGTGAGCGGACTTCTGCTGAGCATGACCCACATAAAAAAAAGGATTTTAGAAATTTTTTGGTTAATAAAGTTCTCATTAATAATCAAAAGAAAACAAAGAAACCTTCCAATTCACATTTGGAAAGATGAAATCCCTGCAATTTCATATTCTCCAGTAAATGAACGCTTCATATTGATTAAAACGATGAGAACAACAGCAACGAAAAGATTTGTTGATAACAAAGTTATAACTCAGGAAGCCAAATGCAATTCTGTCCTGTCCAATAATAGCATATGAAGAAAATTGCATTTATAAAAGCTGAAATTAAATGTGAAAACCAAAAACATCTGGAGCTTTACTGTGCTTATTGGACAGTGATCCTGAAAAATAGCTGTCATGTCCTTCTGACAGCGTAAATATGTTTCTAGCAAGAGCCAATTCAATTCAAATTAATGATTACAATTTTCCATTGCACCAATATGGCAGAATTAAATTTAGTATTTCATTTTACAGTAAGATTATTCTAGATGGAGAAAGAGATCCTAGAAATAGCTGTTACGTATTTTCATATCCTCAGTCCAAAAGCAATATTTTGTTACTGCTATAACAAAATTTTACATGGTCACTCTTGGCCAATTAAGGTGCCTGTGTTTGGAATCACTTAGGTTCTTGACTAAAATGAAACATCACTTGCCTGCAAAAAAAAATATGAAACTACTACAATTAATTTTTAAAAGATTGAATAAACAGCAAAATAAAAATAGTATTCAACAGAGGCAAATGATATTCTTACATTATGTATGACATCCTTATAAAATAGTATGTGTTCAGATGACCAATGGGCACAAGAAAAGAAGCTCAACATTACTAATTACTGCAGCTGCTGCTGCTGCTAAGTCACTTCAGTCGTGTCCGACTCTGTGCGACCCCATAGACAGCAGCCCACCAGGCTCCCTCGTCCTTGGAATTCTCCAGGCAAGAACACTGGAGTCGGTTGCCATTTCCTTCTCCAATGCATGAAAGTGAAAAGTCAAAGTGAAGTCGCTCGGTTGTGTCTGACTCTCAGCAACCCCATGGACTGCAGCCTACCAGGCTCCTCCGCCCATGGGATTTTCCAGGCAAGAGTACTGGAATGGGGTGCCATTTCCTTCTCCACACTAATTACTAGAGAAATGCAAATCAAGTTTACAGGTGGCACAAAAGGTACCAGCTACATCGGTCAGAATGACTGTCAATATAAAGCCTAAAAATAACAAATGCTGAGGAGGATATGAAGAAAGGGGAACCCTCCTACACTGCTGGTGGGAATGTAAATTAATGCAGCCACTAGGAGAATAGGATGAGGTTCCTTAAAAAACTAAAGATAGAGTTGTCCTATGACCCAGCAATTCCACTCCTGAGTATATAAACAGACAAAACTGTAATTAAAAGAGAGACACGCACCCCGATGCTCATAGCGGCACTATTTATAATAGCTAAGACGTGGAAACAGCCTAAATGTCCATGAACAGATGAGAGGATAAAGAAGATACAGTATACACACACACACACACACACACACATATACAATGGAATATTACTCATCCATAAAAAAGAATGAAGCAATGCTATTGTAGCTACATTGGCTGGATCCAGAGGTTATCATACAAGTGAAGTAAGCCAGAAAGAGAAAAATAAATATCAAGCAATATCACTTATATGTGAAATCTAAAAGACGACCCAAATGAACTTATCTATGAAACAGACTCACAGACATAGAGAACAGGCTTGACTTCCGGTTGCCAAGGGAAGAGGAGGTGGAGAGAGTCAGATTGGGAGTTCGAGATTAACAAACTAATCTGTATAGAATGGATAAACAGCAGCAAGATCCTATTGTATAGCACAGGGAATGACATTCAATATTCTGTAATAAACCATATGGAAGAGAATTTTTTAAATTAGAGGATAAAATAATATGTGTCTACATTTGATCAAGAATAATTAAACTTTTTGTTGCAATGGGCAAATCAATATTTATAGCAAACAACGAAAAATTTCTAGGTTTAATAAAAATTATTTTTAAATGTGATGAAAAAATGTTCAGCATAAAAAAAGGAAGAAAGAGGAACTTCCTTGGTGGTCCATTGGATAAGAATCTGCCTGCTAATGCAGAGAACATGGGTTTGATCCCTGGTCCAGAAAGATGCTACTAGCCACAGTGCAATGAAACCCGTGTGCCACCACTACTGAAGCGCTGGCCAACAGTCTCAGTTCAGTTCAGTTCAGTCGCTCAGTCGTGTCCAGCTCTTTGCGACCCCATGGACTGAAGCACACCAGGCTTCCCTGTCCAGCACCAACTCCCGAAGCTCAAACTCATGTTCATTGAGTTGGTGATGCCATCCAACCATCTCATCCTCTGTCATCCCCTTCTCCTCCTGCTTTCAATCTTTCCCAGCATCAGAGTCTTTCCAATGAGTCAGTTCTTTGCATCAAGTGGCTAAAGTATTAGAGTTTCAGCTTTAGCATCAGTCCTTCCAATGAATATTCAGGGCTGATTTCCTTTAGGATGGACTGGTTGGATCTCCTTGCAGTCCAAGAGACTCTCAAGAGTCTTCACCAACATCACAGTTCAAAAGCATCAATTCTTCGGCGCTCAGCCTTCTTCACAGTCCAACTCTCACATCCATACATGACTACTGGAAAAACCATAGCTTTGACTAGCCGGACCTTTGTTGGTAAAGTAATATCTCTGCTTTTTAATATGCTGTCTAGGTTGGTCATAACTTTTCTTCCAAGGAGCAAGCGTCTTTGAATTTCATGGCTGCAGTCACCACTTGCAGTGATTTGGGAGCCCAGAAAAATAAAGTCTGTCACTGTTACTATTGTTTCCCCATCTATTTGCCATGAAGTGACGGGACCGCATGCCGTGATCTTAACTTTCTGAAAAAGAAAAACACCAATACAGTATACTCACACATATATATGGAATTTAGAATGATGGTAATGATAAACCTGTACGTAAGACAGCAAAAGAGACACAGATGTATAGAACGGCCTTTTGGACTCTGTAGGGGAGGGAGAGGGTGGGATGGGTTGTCAGAGTGGCAGTGTAACATGTGTGATATCATAAGTGAAACGAATCGCCAGTCCAGGTTTGATGCAGGATGCTTGGGACTGATGCACGGGGATAATCCAGAGAGAGGGTGTGGGGCGGGAGGGGGGAGGTGGAGGTCGGGATTGGGAGTTCATGTACACTCGTGGCTGATCCATGTCGATGTGTAGCAAAACAAATACAGTATTGTAAAGCAAAACAAACTAAAAAAATAAAAATTAATTAAAAAAAAAAGATTAGCATTACCCAATGTTGGTAATGGTATGGGGAAACTGGACAGTCTGAATTTTATTGGAAACATTTTGCAGGTCAATTTGTCATTTAAATTTTTTAATATAATACTTGGCAAGCAGTTTGAATTTTTATATTCCACTTATGACTTCCCTGGTGGCTCAGAGGGTAAAGCGTCTGCCTACAATGTGGGAGACCCAGGTTCAATCCCTGGGTTGAGAAAATCTCCTGGAGAAGGAAATGGCAACCCACTCTAGCATTCTTGCCTGGAAAATCCCATGGACGGAGGAGCCTGGTAGACTATAGACCATGGGGTAGCAAAGAGTCGGACACGACTGAGTGACTTCACTTTTATATTCTACTTATATATCTGCATATCATATTTATACATTCACGCGATATCATGCACATAGGCTCTTGTTTACAATCACAAGATAATTGGAGAAGGGTTGAATTATGATATTTCTGTAAATTAGGATGGGATAGAGACATGTACCTAAACATGGAACAGTCCAAGACATTACAGAGTGAATAGAAATTATATGCTATGTCTAAGATATCTATCTGTCTATCATCTATCTAGCATGTGTGTGTATGCACTTAAGTACTCAGTAGAAATGCTTTGTGAAAAAGGGCGTCTAGAAGAATACACAACACACTTAATAGTTGTTAATTGTAGGAGGGGTGTAATTTTCCTTTATATTCTCTAAACTTCTCAATTGTTTTAACATTATAGGGCTAAACTTTTAATACTATTTTAAAAACCAATAGAAGTTCTGAATTATCCCTGCCTATATTGTGGTGCTGTTAACCTCTAATGAATTAGTAAATGTAAAAATTATTTTTGAACACTGCAGATACCAAATAGTAGATAAAAACTGTATGCGTGTCATGATATGACTTCATCTTTAGTGTCTGGGTTAAATATGCATCATGTGACTCTGAATTAACTTGTATAGCCCCTACTTGACAAGCACTTTATCCTGCATATCTCTTTCATTTTATACTGCATAGCTCATTACTTACTGGATCTATTGGTTTTGAATACTGCTAAATATTTCTCTTCTAGTAATCCCAGAGAATTAAAATTGGAAGATTGCCACATGTAAGTTTTAGTCAATATATCTGTGTTTTTAATTCTCTCTCTGTCTCACTTTTTCTGTAACTCTATGAACTCTCCATTCTGCTTCTTTGTCTCTTCTCTCATTCTCTTAAGTTCTAAGAATAGTTTTATATAAATCCTTGAAGAAAATTGTAATTCTGACTTCCTAATAGTAACATTAAACCTGTGTTTAAAATTGGTTAAAGCAAGGCAACAAATTAAACCCTGACTGGCTGTCAGTCTTACCATAGTCACTCACTTATGTAAAGACTCAAATCTTTGCCCATCTCGTTTCTACTTCGTCAAGTTCCTGATAGCCTCTGCACTGAAGAAGCTATATGCCCACTATCACTGTTACCTCTTCAGTCCTCTAAGAAACCCTGGTCATTTCTTGCTCCAACAACCTTAGTGGTCTGGCCTTCATTACAATTGTCTTCTCACTGATGAGGTGACTATTAGTAGTTTGAGAAATCAATCAATTTAGCAGGTTGAGACGATCATTTTTAAAGATTTTTTGATGTGAGCCATTTTTAAAGTCTTCACTAAAGGTATCACAGTATTGCTTCTATTTTTATGCTTTATTTTTTTGGCCACAAGGCATGTGGCATCTTGGCTCCCTGACCAGGGATTGAACACGCACACCCTCCATTGGAAAGCGAAGTCTTTTTTAAAATTATTTATTTTAACTGGAGGATAATTACTTTACAATATTGTCGTGGCTTTTGCCATATGTAAACATGAATCAGCCATATGTATACATGTGTCCCCTCATCCTGAACCCTCGCCCACCTCCCTCCTCACCCCCTCGCTCTAGGTTGTCACACAGCACCAGTCTTGGGTGGGAAGGTGAAGTCTTCACCACTGAGACTGCCAGGGAAGTTCCCTGAGAGCATGATTTTTAAACACCTGATCAAAAATATTTGAGTGCACACAACATGTAGTAAGGGAAGTATTATCTATAAAGCTTTAGTTTTTCTCCCACTCTCTCCAATGCTGATGATTCTCAAAAGCCATAACAACTCTTGATACGTTTGCCATAATAAACAGATGTGATAACAAATGTAAAGCTAGAATCTACTTGATTCTTTTTCTTACTCATATGTATCTTTTATGAGTCCTGATACTCTTATATTTAAGTACTATCTTTTCTGAAAACGACTTAACCTTTGGGCTTATTTATGAATGTTTTGGAAGACAGTTCCATAATAAACGTTAATGATAAAGGTAGTGCCTTAAAAGAAAGATCTGACTTCTAGTTCCAACTTTACCTCTTTTTGCTCTTGGAAACTTTGAAAATACAGTGAACTTTTCTGGATCTTGTCCTTTATATGGATAGAGTGATATCAAAGTTCATAAAACTGAAGGAATAACCCAGATCATGACTCAAAAGCCCTTTCTAGGTCTAACATTTGTATATCTAAGACCACATCATTCTGTGACAACATCATAAGCTCTTTCATAACCAGTGCTATGTAGACATTTGGCTAGTTTTCTTAATTATATCAGATCACTTCACACATATCATCTGTCACCTCTTATTTCAGTATTTTACTTGGACATTGGTCATTTTTCTTTCTCTCCATCTTGAATTTACCCTTATCTTTTGTGAGTTTTTAAAAAATAATTTAGCACTTGTGTCGCAATGAAAAATGTTAAATTCTTAATTATATTTAGAAGAGTTTTAAAATATATAAGTGTATACACATATGCACATATACAATCTATTTTTTAACACAGATGTATGGCACTTGCTCAGAAATAATATGCTATGATTTATTTCAGCTTTTACTTTCACACATGCCTAGTATAGGTTATCTTACATTCCAAAGGCAGTTTTCATTATTCATCTGTTTTGAGATGAGGCCCTCAGGAAATTTACATTTCAGAAATAAAACAATGCAAACAAGCTATATAACAGCCTCCCTCTTTTATCCATCTTCTATCCAAAGAGGCATTTATAAGTTTGAAAGGGCTTCAGAGTTATCCAGGAAAAGTTAATTTTCACACAAGTTTTCAATTCCCAATGCAAGGACTCTTCAAAGTGAGAACAAATTAAAGATAGTAGATGACTGATGACTGTGCTCACGTACATTGATATTATGTACAGGACTTCTTTCATATTGACATTTAGCATTTTCCACCTTTGTATTAGTTGTGATCAGGTGAAAAGAACTATTTCTTTTTCTCTAGCATACTCATTTCTCCTACAGGATACATTGTTTCATTCAGATTAAGATTCACTTTGAGGCTTGGAAGTAAGAAATGTGAAACAATAGAAAAGGCAAGATATACCCCCATACACACACATACACACCCCTCACCAATTGCTAGACTCACTTTCTGCAAAGCTGAGACTTATACTCAAGGAATCATGGTGCAGTTCCTCTGTGTCCTCCCCCCAACTTCCCCTAATATATTGCTTTATCTTAATTAGGAGAACCACAATCAGTTGAATACCTTGGATTGTCAGTGGATTTGTAAGAGCCTGAATTATCTGAAATATTGTAATTCTCAGAGTAATAGAACTAAAATCTATGTCTATAATAGGTTTTATCCGTTTGAGTGGAAGCTTACACCATACTGCTACTTTGAAATATCTATCTTTTTTATGCTGTAACACCATGGGAAATCTGTATTTTTCCTTCTCTCTGGGGTTTTCAGTGGTCGGATAGAGCCTGGTTAATTAGCAGCTGGTTTGTCCACATCCCAAGAGGGCTCATTCAGCCCCAGCCCAGACACAAATGTACAGCTTCAAACCAGGGACAGTAACTTTGATGAGGGCTGATAAAATTCTCAAGGGAGCATATTTGAGGATTCAGCTACAGTGTATGCCCCAGGCTCCCAAGCTGATGGCTGATTGACTCCTAATATCTGAATTATTCTCCTGGAGCAATATAACTCAGTAAGAGACCCTGATTTGCTAAAGTACCACAGATAATAGAATTCACAATAGTCCTTGACCTGATGCAAACTTATCACTGACTAACCAGAGATGATAAAGCCCTGTTTCAGGTGAAGTGGTTTGTTGACTTGAGGGTTTTTTGAAGGAAACTGTCTTCAGCTTTTGATTATAATTTCCACAAAGATAAGGTGTTATATTTTAGCATTAATTTTGTGTACTATGATATCAGGGGAAATTATTTAGTAATTTAATGTAACTGTATTTTCTCTAATAGAAATTTAAACTAAAGAAGACCAGTGGGTAAATAGTTTCATTTTTTTCATAAAGCCAGGTTGGAAACTTATAGGGAACACAAATACATACCTCACAGAAGGAAATGGAGTTCAATAAACAGGAAATAAGCACTAGCAATACCACTGAGGATGCTTTTTTGTTTTGTTTTGTTTTGTTTTAGCCTTGGTTTTTTGGGTGTTAATTATGGTCCATTCTAAAAAATGTGTATGCTTTAATAATAATATTAACCCTGAACACTCAAGATGTATAGGGGTGTGTGTATATATATATATGTATGTATGTATTTGTATACACACACACACACACACACACACACACACACATATACACACACATACATAGGATTCCAAGGTGGTGCTAGTGGTTAAGAACCCACCTGCCAATGCAGAAGACTTTCAAAAGACTTGGTCCAGTCCCTGGGTCGGGAAGATTCCCTGGAGGAAGGCATGGCAACCTACTCCAATATTCTTGACTGGTGAATCTTCATGGACAGAGGAACCTGGCAGGCTTTAGTCCATGGGATCACAAAGAATTAGACATTACTGAAGCATGTATACACCCACACACATATATATATGCAAATGTATGTTTGTATGTATGTGTATATGTATGTATCTAGCAGGAGAAGAAAAGCTTCATTCTGGCTACAGCAGTCACTAATGAAGGGATTTACTATCAACATCAATAAAGAAATAGGTCTCTGAATAGATATCTCAGTATATATTTTCCACATACTAAGTTGCACATCTTGTAAATAAAAGGGGGAAACTAGATCACTATGTTTCTATCCTCCAAGCACTGTATATCCCATTCTTATTTTAGTATTTAAACTGCTATTTCCAAATATATTTATTTTTTAAGCATATGGGATGAGATGATGGTATCCTAGATACAACAGAATCTAGTTATTTGACTTTGCCAGAACTTTTTTCCCTTGCATGTTAATAGTTCTTCATTCTATGCCATACCCAAAGGAAGCACTAGTGAATAAATAAAATAGTGCCAACTGTGATTTTAAGATAAATGTTTGGTTCCAAAATATAAGTTGTGAATGACACCACAATTCTACTGTCATTGTTCAGAAAGTGGTGTTTTGCTAACCCCTCCTGTTGCTGATTAGCATCAAGTACTTTTTATAATCTTTGTCATAATAATACTTTCATCCATTTAAATTTGTATGTACTAAAAATAGAACATATTATCTTTCTCCATCTCTTTCATTTAATGATAAATTTCCCTAGAATATACAATGAATGTAAGATTCAGGACTGGAAATGTTAGTTAAAAGTGAGCTTCTCAAATTATTCAAGAGGCTAAATCTTTATATAACCTAAGAAGGTTATGCCCCCATTGCCGATACAATGCCCGACTTTTCAGAATTTCACTTTATTCCACTTCGCTTTTTCAAAAAAACTTACATCAGTTCCTGTTTTCACTAACCAAAAGAAATCTGAAGAGGATTTTCACATTTATGAAAAAAGATAAAAAGTATCTAGCATTTGTTTTGTAGTGAGCCTAAAGAGTGCGGGAGCAGTGAGAGTGGCGCCCCCAAGTGCTTTCCTTGGGAACTACACCCAATGTCTCAGCATTAATCCATTATAGCTCTGGACTGTGTCTGTAAGCATGGTCTCTATTTTGTGTGTTAGTTAGCAAGATGTATTCTAAGGAGACTGCTTTTTCGCTTTACACCATTACAGCTTACTAAATATTTCGTAGGAATGTTCCACTTTCAGGTAGTTGGGAAAAGCTGTATTTGTATTATAGAAAATCAGGGGGTTGCATTTGTCATACCAACCATATAAGAATTAATAGCTGCAGAAAAATGAATTATACATTTTCTTAAGACAATAATCATATCATGGCAACAGATTACATACTTAATCAACTATAAATCAGCTTTCACCAATCTTGGAAGGTAAAATTAGTTCTATTAGTTAAAGTCACAACTTTCTTTAAGTAGTTATATAAATCAAATTACACTGTGTTGCTTTAACTTTTTTTGGTGATTATCCATTGTTATGACCAACCTAGACAGCATATTAAAAAGCAGAGACATTACTTTGTCAACAAAGGTCCATCTAGTCAAGGCTATGGTTTTTCCAATGGTCATGTATGGATGTGAGAGTTGGACTGTGAAGAAGGCTGAGTGCTGAAGAATTGATGCTTTTGATCTGTGGTGTTGGAGAAGACTCTTGAGAGTCCCTTGGACTGCAAGGAGATCCAACCAGTCCATTCTGAAGGAGATCAACCTTCCGTCTAGTCAAGGCTATGGTTTTTCCTGTGGTCATGTATGGATGTGAGAGTTGGACTGTGAAGAAGGCTGAGTGCTGAAGAATTGATGCTTTTGATCTGTGGTGTTGGAGAAGACTCTTGAGAGTCCCTTGGACTGCAAGGAGATCCAACCAGTCCATTCTGAAGGAGATCAACCCTGGGATCTCTTTGGAAGGAATGATGCTAAAACTGAAGCTCCAGTACTTTGGCCACCTCATGCGAAGAGTTGACTCATTGGAAAAGACTCTGATGCTGGGAGGGATTGGGGGCAGGAGGAGAAGGGGACGACCGAGGATGAGATGGTTAGATGGCATCACCAACTCGATGGACATGGGTTTGGGTGACTCCGGGAGTTAGTGATGGACAGGGAGGCCTGGTGTGCTGCAGTTCATGGGGTTAGAAAGAGTTGGACACGACTGAGCAGCTGAACTGACTGACTGACTGACTGACATTGTTTTCATTGCAAGCTATTTTGAATGAGTTGTGTAATTTGTTTATATATTGCATTATGTTCTATATGATAGTGTTAATCAGCTTTACATTTTTGACATTTTCTGCTCACTAAATGATTTCCCTGACTATGTTATTATGGGTATTTGTTGCTGTTATTGTTTGAGTCACTGAGTTGTGTCTGACTCTTTTGTGACCCCATGGACTGTAGCCATCAGGCTCCTCTGTCCTTGAGATTCTTCAGGAAGACTGGAATGGGTTGCTGTTTCCTTCTCCAGGGAATCTTCCCGACCCAGAAGTCTAGTTCGTGTCTTCTGCATTGAAGAGAAGGAATTCTTTACCACTGAGGAACCGTTCCTTTACTGTTGAGGAGGAGGAATTCTTTACCACTGAGCCACTAGGCAAGCCCTGTTATGAATATAATTAATGCTAAAATTATTATGCTGGGTGGTCTCTATAATTGTGTTGAGATTGAGTATTAACATTATTAAAAAAAAGAAGTACCTGTGATAATGAGTTGGTGTTCACAGAGCCTTTTTCTAATGAAAATTTAAACTCAGTACTGTTCCTCAGAGCCAGCAATTGTTTGTGTGTGTGTGTTCTAGCCAGGTCTATCTCTTTCCAAATGCCTGGAGTCAGAGCTGTTTACAGAGAGTTAGAAATAAAGGCATTGTTATGAAACATCAGCATTCCTGAGTCAAATACTCCTTTTATGCATGGATAGTTAAATAGGTAAAAACTAGTTGACAGCAATATATGGAAATACCCGGAAAGTGATTTGACCTTTTCACTAGGTGCTGGAAATAAACGGAGAGCATAAAAAGAAGACTTTTATTTAACCTTTTGAACAAAAACCTGCTTGTAAGTCAGACACATCTTGACTTTGTGCATGAGCTACTGATGGCATAAAGACTCTTTGCCCTTAAAGAACAAAATTTGAGCACAAGGAAAGAGAACCTTTCCTGGTACAAAAAAGCTCTATTTAAAAATCTTAGCTCTCTGTTTAAAGAGTAGGACTGGCAAGGGCCTGTCATCGGGCCAGCCAAGAGGATAATATGCAGAGACATTGAAATTCAGTGGGACAAACACCACCCTTTGTTGGCTTCCGCACTCCGACACATACACAGAGCTTCCACTAAAGTTAGAGAACTCTATCTAATCTGGAATTCAGAAGATGGCCAAAAATAGTTTATTATTATATTCAGATTTATTCATGGCTTTCTAGGTTGGTGTAAATAACGTCACTGCTCTAAAGCCAGCCATTCATCAACATTGGTCACCATTCCATCACACGCCAAGGTGTGTGTGTGTGTGGGGGGGGGGTTAATAAACAGATTTTTAAAATGTGTTTAACACAGATTTTACAAGGCTTGAAAAAGCAAAAAGGTTAGGGATACATTTTGGAGTTGGATCTTCTCCTTTAACTCTGCTCTTCATGTTCATTATTTCAATATTTTGGTTTATTAAATTACAAAAATAATAGATGTTTATTATAAAAGTCATGTTAAGAGTAAAAATTTAAACTAAAGCTTTGTTTTTGTCTGTACTACTTCCTTGAGGAAGGCACTGTTAATATGTTTCTTTCAAACTTTTTGCCATCCATTTACAAATATACAAATGTGCTTTTCTGTGTGTGTATGTGTGTATATTTTCCTGCAAGATGCTCTTTTTAAAACTCAGTTAAATATCAAGGGCAACTGTATACGTTAAAAGCTATAAATACTCTCAATTTATTTAAACAGTTAGATGCACGTTATCTGTGTGATTAACCTTTTTCCTAATCTTGGGTATTTAGTTTGTCTCCAATTTTTCTCTATTACAAAAAAATTTTTTTTCTCAATGAATATCAATGAGTGAATGCTTGTGACCATGTGAGTTTTATATTAAAATATAGTTCCAAACAATTGAATAAATGTTAAATTCCCATGTTGATAGATCTTTCTTGCAACCTTAAAATAACATGGGATTATTGATGTATTTAAAATAATGAAAAATGTTTATTGACAGTGTATCTATGGCATTGTTGACCTTTTAAAAATCCAAATCTAGATATGAGTCATGGTATAAGTAAAAATAGGAAAGAGTTTAAAAAGATTTATGGTGAAATATATTGACACCTAAAATAACCTTATGTGAAGAAATACTTCCATCATGCTGATTTATTTTAATATTATTCTTATATTTCACAGAAACATTTATATACCTCTTGCCAAAATCATGTTCTGTAATATTACCCTATTTTTTGAATGAGATTTTTGCTTTGGGAAGTAAAAATAAATTTTGATAAATTTATGGTCTTTATAAAACAGAAGAGAATAATATGTATTGAACTTAAAAATTGTAGAACCATTTGTGTCATTAGTCCATTTGAGGGAAAAGCAAATGCGGCAGGGTCCATTGGTCCTTTTATTCATGTATAACATATAATTTGAAATATATTAAAGCAAACATCAAAGTAATGACTTTATCAACCTTGCAAATTTAAACTATGAAGTTCAAATTATTTTCATAAATAGATATGTTTACATTTGCAGTGATTATAAACTATATTTAATTATCCAGACAATATTGTAGCAAGAATTTTTTTGTTAATCATCATATACATCTAAAAAGACTACCATAAGCTTTAAATCGGTAAGTTTGGTTGTTTAAAAGTCTGCATTGGCTTCTGTTATGTGCATATTTCAATTACAATATATAATTGGAAAAACCCAGCCAGAGTATGTCTGAAGGAGAGTAGTTAAATTGCAAAGGATCCTGAAACTTTCATAGGAATAGCCATAGAATGATGTGGAGATGTTTATCCTATGAAGATGAAACAGCCATAACTGTTATAAACTATTTCAAGAGCTCTCATGTGGAAAGTAAGTTAAATTTATTCTGTGCGGCTGCATAAAGCAGAAAAAAGGACCAATGAGTATATGTTGCCAAAGAAGCAAATTTTACTTTTGGTCTAATCTTATGGATATTTTCCACTTTTAAAAATAAATTGTATCTATTATACAAAATGAAAGGAAGTACTAAAATAGTTATCACTTTTTGATCCCACCATCAAGAAATAGTTTGGTATATCTTTTCTTTCAAGATTTTATGTAAGTACAATATTCAAATTAAGTGGTCATTATTAGACTTTTAACAGTTTGTTGCATACAGAAGAACAGGAGGAAACGATTTCTTGATGAATTAAATATTGGTAACATTTATTTCTACTCAAAAATTCCTATTTATCATCACTTTTTTAAACTCATCCATTCAATTTCCTTCTTAGTCAGTGTCCTGCTGATTTTTGGATACAAGTTAGAAAGGACTCTTTTAAAAAATATAATACAAATTAGATGCAATGTCAACTTTTTTTAAAGATTAAGAATTTTATTAACTTGCTGAGAATGTTAGAAAACAGTTTGAACATCAAAGCTTCTGAAATTCTTGTTGAAATTGATAGACTATTCTGTTGATTAACCAGTAAGAGGACACCTGCAATATTTGTGGCGTGCTAGATGCTTACAAAGGAAAATGAAGGATGGGGGGAATAATTTGCATGTCAAAGGAGTAAGAAAACTCTTGGGAAAGTTGATAGAGCCCTAGAATATTTTGACAAAACTGACGACTCTTTTTATAAAACTCACTTTAAAAAAAAATTCAGTTGAGCTCAAAAGTGTTTAAACTAAATCTGAATATATGCATACCTTCTGATCCAGAATTACACATTTAGCTGCATTCCCATTAGAATTGTGTGCACCAAGATGTGTTTATGGAAACTGTATGTACAGAATATTTATATTACTTATAATTAGTTATATTACTAACAGCCAAGAAACAGAAACGAAGAAGTGCTCCTCAAAATTAGAATGGGTAAATTGCGATATTCAGTTCAGTTCAGTCGCTCAGTTGTGTCTGACTCCTTGCGACCCCATGAATCGTAGCACGCCAGGCCTCCCTGTCCATCACCAACTCCCGGAGTTCACTCAGACTCACGTCCATTGAATCTGTGATGCCATCGAGCCATCTCATCCTCGGTCGTCCCCTTCNTTGGACGAGGGGTATCTCCTTACCACCACCGTTCCTGACCTTCAACGTAGGATTAGTGAAAATGAATGAGCTGTTATTATATTTAATAATATTTGACAACCTCACAAAGATAATGTTAAAGAAAGAAGTAAACACAAAAGTGCCTAGTGTATGATTTAATTTTTACCGTGTTAAAAAGCAGTCAAACACGATCTATGGTGTTAAAAGTCCAGCTAGTAGTTACTTAGAGTTAGCAACAGAAAAGGCCATGAGGAGGGCTACTGTGATTTTCAGACAATTTTATTTCTTGATTTGGGTGGTTTCTTGGGTGTATTTACTTTGTGTCAAATCACTGAAATATACAGCTATGGTTTTCTAACTTTTCTGTATGTATGTAGCATTAAAATAAATGAGTTTATATTTAAAAAGCTTCATTGCATGCCCCCCAAACTGTAACATTTCATCACTTTTTGTTCCTTATAATATAGTGTCCAGAGTTGTATTACTGAATTTTACTAACCATATAATAAAATCAACTTATTTGTATATTTGTATTTTGAGAAAATGTCCTTCCCCTTCACGCTTTCACTAATGACCTCTGGTATCTCAGATAATTAAAATCTTCAGTTTATTCTGCCAATATAATAAATACCATATCTTTGTATGTAAGTTTTACCAATCATACTGTTCTTGCCATTTTCCATGATATTAAATATTTTCAGTTGGAAATATTTTATTGGTTTGAAGTACCAGAAACTATTTACCATTTCCTTATTTTGGAAACAAACTTTACAATTGAGGAAATACTTTTTAACAAAGATGTTAATAAGTGAAACAAGTATCTCAGAAGCGTGTGGTCTGTTTATTAGAGACATTCAAGCTGAAGCTAGTGGCCACTTATTAGAGAAGTAAAGGGAATCAGATTGACACTCCAGTCCCCAACAGATATGAAGTTTTACAAAAATGTCTATGGAATGAATTAAGGTTTTTTGAATTCCTTCAAACTCTGGTCACCTAGGTTATGTGAGCAGGCAAAATCAACAAAAATATTGTGAAATATTTACTAATGGAGAGTAATTGGAGTATGTTGGTACCTGATTCTAATTATGACATCCATATCTTTGACTTCTGATTCAACTCCAGGGCTTTGATATTTATTCTTCAACCTTGCCTTGTTTTAGAGACAGAAGATCAGCACCATTAATACTGCTGGAAGCCTTTACTTCTGGCAAATGGTAGATAAGTTGTCTCCAAAAATAGCTTTATCTTAGTGGCAAAGTGTTTAACAGAGGTTGTACACTTTATTTTTCTTCTCTGTCAGTTCTGCATAGCACTAGTTATAAGGTAGATACTTTTAGTAGCATTCCTTGTATGACTGAAGTATTTTGTAAGAGTAACCCATGATTCTGTCATTATTGTCATTCTTCAGTTAGCCATGCATTAATAAATTTGAGACTTTAAGAAGCGCTTATTTCAAGACTGCTTTTTTCTTCTGTTTTACTGAACATGGAGGTCCAACATTGAACTGTACTTTCATTGTTTCTTCATATCTACAACATAATTAATATCATTTAATATAGAATGTTTAATTCTGTGCTTCTTATCTTTATGTTTTTGAGAAGAGGCAAAGCTTCTTCCTCTTCTATAACTCAGACTATATTCCAACTGATCATAAAGAAAGGAGGATTTTGATTATATATCCCTTTTAGTGAAGTGCAATGAGACATACACAATGAAGGGGAAAGTATCAAGAAAGAGAAAGAAAGCAGTAGAGGTTAAATTTAGTAAGTGCTTCCCTGTTGTTCAGTCGCTAAGTCATGTCCACCTCTTTGCAACCCCATGGCCTGCAACACTCCAGGCTTCTCTGTCCTTCACTGTCTCTTGGAATTTGCTAAACCTCATGTCATTGAGTTGGTGATGCCACCCAACCATCTCATCCTCTGTCACCTCCTTCTCCTTCTGTCTTCGACCCTTCCCACCATCAGGGTCTTTTCCAGTGAGTCAATTCTTCACATCAAGTGGTCAAAGTATTGGCGCTTCAGCTTCAGCCTCAGCCTTTCAAACGAATATTCAAGGTTGATTTCCTTTAGGATAGACGTCAAGGTTGATCTCCTTGCCATCCAAGGAACTCTCAAGAGTCTTCTACAGCACCACAGTTAGAAAGCATCAATTCTTTGGCACTCAGCCTTCTTTATGTCCAGCTCTCACATCCATACATGACTATTGGGAAAAACATAGCTTTGACTATTTGGACCTTTGTCAGTATAGTAATGTCTCTGCTTTTTAAACTCTGTCTAGGTTTGTCATAGCTTTTCTTCCAAGGAGCAAGCATCTGTTAATTTCATGACTAAAGTCACTGTCTGCAGTGATTTTGAAGTCCATGAAAAATCTGCCACTGTCTCCATTTTTTCCCCATCTATTTGCCATGAAGTGATGGGACTGGATGCCATAATCTTAGTTTTTTGAATATTGAAGTTAAAACCAACTTTTTCACTCTCCTCTTTCTCCTTCATCAAGAGACTCTTTAGTTCTTGCTTTCTGCCATAAAGGTGGTATCACCTGCATATCTGAGATTATTGATATTTCTCCCAGCAATTTTGATTCCAGCTTGTGATTCATCATACCTGCATTTTGCATGATATACTCTGCATAAAAGTTAAATAAGCAGGATGACAATATGCAGTCTCAATGTACTACTTTCCCAATTTTGAACCAGTCTGTTGTTCCATGTCCTGTTCTAACTGTTACTTTTTGACCTACATACAGGTTTCTCAGGAAGCAGGTGAGGTGGTCTGGTATTCCCATCTCTTTGAGAATTTTCCAGTTTGTTGTAATCCACACAGTCAAAGGCTTTAGCATAGTCAATGAAGCAGAAGTAGATGTTTTTCTGGAACTCTCTTGCTTTTCCTGTGATCCAACAGATGTTGGCAGTTTGGTCTTTGTTTCCTCTGCTTTTTCTAAGACTAGCTTGTACATCTGGAAGTTCTCAATTCATGTACTGCTTAAACCTAGCTTGAAGGATTTTGAACATTATTGTGCTAGCATGTGAAATGAGTGCAACCTGGATAGCCACGTTGGTGTGATCACTCATCTAGAGCCATGTCGAGTGTGATGTCAAGTGGGCCTTAGGAAGCATTACTGCAAACAAAGCTAGTGGAGGTGATGGGATTTCAGCTAAGCTATTTAAAATCCTAAAAGATGATGCTGTTAAAGTGCTGACTAAGTATGTCAGCAAATTTTTCCCTGTGTGTTTATGTTGATATATAGGTTAGGTATACATATATATGTATAAATAATAGGGAATCTCAGCTGACCAGGAGTAGAGATTGTACACATTCCATATACGGAATTCCCAGGCAGAACACATTACCTCTTTCCACGTTCTTTGTAACCACTGATTTATCTGGACATGAGATACTTCTTAGGAATAAATGCATGTCTGCCATTCAGCCCTGGCGACATATTTGGGGAACTGTGTGATATGGGGTGGCTTGGAGAACATATGGCAAATTTTATGATGGACTTTGTGGCTTCAGGAAAGACTTTATCCAAAAGAAGAAATCTGGATCAGTAATCTTGGCTCAGGAGGGAGCTGGGTGGCCGCAAGGATGTTTGGAAACAGCGTGGTGTTTCACTGATTCTGGCCCAGTCCAGCAATCCTTATTATTGCTGCATACCCCAAGATAATGTCTTTGTGGAGCCTGAAAGAGACAAGCATGATAGTAGCATGTCTCCAGTAGTTTGGGTGTGGGATCCACCTGCAGTATGGAGGCATCATCTGCTGCAGCAAACAGCAGACTTGAGATGATGGTTAAGATGGTGTGGGTGGCTTGGGAGCAGCTCATCAAATTACAGGAGGCAGGCCAGCAGCAAAGTGAGGAGTGGTGTGGCCAGGGCATCGAGCAGTGATTGAGTCCTGACCGAGCCGTGGTAAGAACACGATTATTGACTGAGCATGATGCAGCAGTGTTTCAGGAACAGGAAGGAACAGGCTGAAATGACCAGTAAAAGTATGGATGGCCTAAGTATAAAGTAGAAGTGCCAGCAGAAACACTGGCCAGGTTAGACGTATAGAAAAAAGAATACTCTTAGAAAACAACCAGAAATATCAGAACTGAATCTCAGAAGCTGAGGCTGGGGCCCATGTGATACAGTTGCAGCTAATAATCTATATAGAATCTGGACATGATTTGTCAAGGGAACTTTGTTTGAAGCCACATGTGGGTACTACACACATATAAGAGTGTGTGGATAGCCATGAGACTTATAAGCTGCAACAGTAGAGAATCTAAATTTGGCCATACATAATGTAAACTTTGCCACTCCATCAGAGAAAGCCAGTAAGAGGTTGTCTGAGTGTCTTAGTGCAAGTTAACATGATTTTACATTTTTTCTTGCTACTATGATATTTCTTCACAAAATTAATTATAAAGTATTAATATTCTTTGAGTAATTTATATATTCTTATCAGAATTTTCTTTAGGAATATCTCTGTTCTTCAGGTCAGGGTAAAAATTGCTTTTTATTTAACTGCTGTTTCAAAAGACTGAAATCTGCAGTGTGCCATTTTACGTATTCAGGATAGCCATCTAGGTCTTATTTGCTGTGCCTTTTTCACACTGTATTATTTCTGATACTGTTAACCCTTTCTTAGACAAAACCATGATAAATGTACTAAAGTCAGCATCTGCCTTGCTATAAATAGGAATGTGTATTCATTTTGGAGGTAAAAATTCATTTGGTTAAACATATCAAGAACATACCTAATAGGCTGTTATTAATACAAGCACATAATGATCTATTAATACAAGCACAAAATAGGTAAGTGTTTTTCTCCTTGATTATCAAATGCACAGACTTGATAGCAGTTGCCTGGAGTAAGGCTTCCCAGGTGGTACTAATATTAAAGAATCCACCTGCCAATGAGGAGGCATAAGAGATGCGGGTTTGATTCCTGGGTGGGAAAGATCCCCTGGAGGAGGAAATGGTAACCCCTCCGGTATTCTTGTGAGAATCCCATGGACAGAGGAGCCTGGGGAGCTACAGTCCATAGGTTTGTGAAGAGTTGGACACAACTAAGCAACTTAGCAAGCATTAACATACCTGAAGTGATATGTTCTGAAAGAGACTGAGGCTTGGTGGAAAGAAATTGGTAATGCTTATGTTGGAGTTCTAAACTAGTGGCTGTGAGTTTGTAAAGGTCTAAATATTTAGACTAGATATTTGCCATCCTAGTCTAAAAAGTTTCCTTAACTGATTGTTTAACTGCTTCACTATTAGCTCGTAGAATAATTATTATATGTTTTATTTTCTGTAATTTTTTGTACAGATATGTTGAGTAAATGTCAGTTATTGTGTACAAGCTATCAGGGGGTAAACTATCAACATTTATGAATAAGATCTCGTTCAAACTATACAGTTGCCCAAGCAACCTATAGATGAAAAACAAAGTCCCATTTAGACTTTCTTGTAAACAAAAGGTAAGGGACACATAAACCTGGAATACATGGGGAAATTGTTACTTTTCACTTCAAGTCCAGAAATACTGACTTAACCCACACATAAGGTATCCTCAGAATTAGATTATGCTGAGAATATCATAATCTAATATTAAAATATATGTATTATTAAAAATTATAATTGCTTAAGTTAATAATTGTAGAATTGCTAAATTTTTATGAAGTGTTAGTTAAAGACTTATTAAAAGCAGTTTAGATATAGCAAAAAAATCTAGAACTTCTCTGATATATTTATTATTTTTTGAATATGCCAGAGATTTACAAAATAGGGGATTAAAATTACATTTTGAGCTGAAAGAAACCTTTGAATTAGTAATTTGATGAAATGCAGTTTCTTCTTGGGCAATGTAATTACCCTCCTAGTTTAGGAAGGTCACTGTAGTTTTGAGATTAATGCTTTTGAAAATTTTATAATAGCATTATTTTATAATTGCATTGTGTTATGTTTTCAGATCTTTTACTTGGTAAATAATGTAAATAGATCAAGTATAGTCTCCACGTTGCATTTTAGGCAACTGTGACTCAGAAAGTTTAAATCATTTAGTCAAGTTCATAATGCTGGTAGAGTTGGAAGTCAGATCCAAATATATGCACTTTTAGTTTAAAATTCTTTATATTAAGTCCAACAGAATAGATTCTTGAAAACAGTTAAATATATACACCTGTGGATAGCAGGAAACTTGCTTAATTTCCTAATTAAGCAAAGTTGTCTTCCATCTTATTATGAAGATGTTATTTTCAACATTTATCCTAAAAAGTGCCATTAAGAACTGATTATACAAGTTTTATTTAATAATTCTGTTGCTTTCATTACCAGGTTAAATATGGTTATTCTTCTTTAACTGTATGAGGTAGAACACGGTAAATTAGTTTTCCTTGTGGAGCTTGGTTCTTGCTGACAACAAATATTCAAAATAAAATTTTTCCTTAACCTATAGATGGAGGCGGATGGCATCATAATTTACTTTTCTTTGTAACTGAGTGCTAATTAGTTGTCCCTGAGCACACAGGTTATGCATAATTCACGGCCTTTTATTGTCTGAGGTTTTCCTCTTTTTCTTCTTCTAAATCTGAGTGTCTGTTTCTTTCAGAGCCCAATATTTGGATAATAATCAGGGATGTGAAAGTGAGTGTAGGATAAAGATCAATACTTTGTTGTAAAAAACAATATTCTGTAGCTCAAGTATAGTCATGTAAAGAAAATAAAGACAAAATAACTCTTGCTTTTTCATTTTAAGTTCAAGTTAATATTTAAAATATTTTTAAAAATATTAAATCTAGCTCAATGAATCTACCAAATCTTGAACTAGAAATACTTATGACTGTGATGTCCTGGGTTCTTTTTCCCTTTTAGTGTGAAAGTTTAGCCAGGTCATTGATTTCGTTGCACAATCAAAAAGTCTTGGTCTATTAAAACATGTAAATGTTATATAAACATTGTTATTTAATAAAAATCCATAAAGTTAAAATAAAAACATGTAAATGAAAAAAATTTCGGATTGATGTTTATCTCTTCTTCTCTAAACTCTGAAGGAAAAATCCTCACAATGAGAATCTGCCAGCCAGCTCTGTGCTTTGGCAATAATCTGAATAAAAAATATACTATAAATGTTTTCATTTTCTCATTTTCCAAGGGATGGATCTGAGCACAGAATCTATGCAGACTCAGAAGAGAGTGCAAAAAGAAAGGGCCAGGTTGGGGATGTAGCCAGCCGCCTAATTACGCTAATAGGTTCACAGCACAGTTGTGTCACAAACTGTGTTTCTAAACTTAGGAGATGAATCTCACCATAAATTATTGAAAAGCACTCTGTGGTGCTCCACTCTCCATTTCCCACAAATTAGATTATGGAGAGCTACAAAGCATCTTTAGAAAGTGTTTTCCTTGGTGTTTTAAAATTTTCCTTCATCATCAATCAGTGTCAACTTTGAAAACATTGGCTATAACCAGAAAGCATGAAACCAAAATATAAAATAAAGAAACTGTTTCTTTAAGGAAATTATTCCTAAAAGAAGCAAAAGCATAAATTTTTACCTGCTAGTGAGATTTAACTTATTAATGAAATATTTATGTTCCTATATACCAAACTTTCTTAGGATAGAAATGTAATAACATATAAATATAGTTCCCACATTTCACCTCTACATTGAAATCTGTTGTGAAATAAACATAGTTGAACTAGAATAAGTTTTGAAAAGATAGTTAATTCTATAAATTAACTTACTTGCTTTATCAGTCCATATTTAGCTTTTGAGGTAACATATACTCACCACTTTTACTAATAATGTTCATGAAACTGAAATGGAGTTGGTAGAATATATTAGAAAATAAGGTTATGAATGACTACACTAAGCTTAAGAATATTTGTCTACTCTGCTTAGCTTTTGATTTTCTTCATGTCCTCTCTTATATGTGTCTGTAAATTGGGAATAACAACCCCTTTTCGCTACTTACTTTAAATGAGATCTTCAATATGCTGAAATCAGTCAAAATTATTTTTCACATTCTAAATTGAGTATAGAGCAATGTGCCATTTAAAGTCTCTTTTATTGCAAGTTTTTAAATGTCCAGTGATGTACTGGGCTCATGAATTGGAGCAATTAATATTGTTAAAATGACCACACTACACAAGGCAAACTACATATTCTGTGCAATCTCTATCAAAATACTAATGGCATTTTCCACAGAACTAGAGCAAAAATTCTAAAATTTGTACAGAAATAAAAGACCCTGAGTAGCCAAAACAACTTTGAGAAAGAAGAACAAAACTGGAAGTATTAAGATCCCTGATTTCAAACTATGCAACAGGCTACAGCCATCAGTACAGTTTAATGCTGACACAAATACAAACACATTATCTTTAATGTATGTACATGCTCAGTCGTGTCTAACTCTTTGCAACCCTATGGACTGTAGCCCACCAGGCTCCTCTGTCCATGGGATTTTTGGAATAGAAATAAGCATATACAGTTAATTAATCTATGATAAAAGAGATAAGAATATGCAATGGGGGAAAATAGTGAATAGTTTCTTTAATAAATGGTTTGGGAAAACTAGACAGCTACTTTTCTGGATTTGATTCTAGTCCAGAATCAAACTGGACTACTTTCTCACTCCATATACAGAAATCAATTCAAAATGGAATAAAGACTTAAGACCTGAAACCATCCATAAAACTTCTAGAAGAAAACATAGGCAATATGCTCTTTGATATCAATCTTAGCAATATTTTTTCAAATCTGTCTCCTCAGGAAAGGGAAACAAGAGCAAAACTAAACAAGTAGGAAAACTAACTAGTTTGACTACGTCAAACTAAGAAGCTTTTATATAGCAAAGGAAAACATTAACAAAATGAAAATTAGCCTACTAAATGGGAGAACCTATTTGTAAATTTTATATCTGATAAAGGCTAATACTCAAAATCTATAAAAAACTCATACAACTCAACAACAAAATATGAAGTCTTGCCATTTGTGACAATATGAATGGACCTAAAGAGTATTATGCCAAGTGAAACATGTCAGAAGGGGAAAGATGATACCACATATTTTCATTTATATGTGGGGGAAAGATGATACCACATATTTTCATTTATATGTGGGATCTAGAAAGCAAACAAAAATGAAAACAAAAGCAGACTCAGAGAGAGAGCAAACTGGTGCTTGCCAGAGGGGCAGGAGAAAGAGGGATGAGTGAAATAGGTAGGGGAGATTAAAGTACAAATTTCCAGCTATAAAATAAATAAGTCACAGGATGTCATGTACAGCACAGGAAATGACAGATGGTACCTAGACTTTGTTTTGTAACTTGCAAAATATTGAGTACTATGCATATACATCAAACTAATATAATAAGTCAATTATATTTTGATTTAAAAGAAGAAAAAACAAGAAGTGTCCAAATCAAACTGGCTGAAGTTAAAAGGATATTTATTATAGGCTCACATGACTGAAAGCCCGGGACATGGAACCTGCTTCACATATAGCTGTATCCAAGGGTCACAAAATGGTTGTTTCCATGCTGTTTTGCTACCTGTGGTGCTGGCTTCACATTCAAGTTTTATGTTTTAGTGAGGAGGCAATACAGCTCAAGTGCCTACACTTTCTGAGATCCTAAGCTAGTAGGATCCCTTTCCCAGTATTCCTTGCAGATGCTCCTTGAGGCTCAGTGTTTCTGATCAATTCACATGTCCATTCCTCAACCCTTTTCTAATGAGCAAGAAAAAATAGTTGTTTTTTTCAGATCTTGGAAAATGTGTGTGAAGTTCTGCATTCGTTTTTTTCATACTGTTTTGAGTGAATTGTTTAATGTTCATCCCATCAATTTCTGCCTCACGGTTTTAATTTAGGGTGAAATAACAAGAATTGTCCCTGAATGACAGAGAAAGAGCTTCTCAAAGAACGTATGAGTTAAGAAATAAAATTTATGAGACATTAGAAAGATATTTGCCTTTTAGCTTAACTTTTCAAATTATTTGTGAAGGATGGTTTTAAAAAGAATAATCTCACTTTTCTTTGGCTTTTAATTGTTTCTTTCTTATTAGTTACTACCTGCCTCTGGGTGGGTGACCTATCATATTTATGAATTGGTTGACTTTTACATTTGGACCTTAATGGTCTCATGAGAGACTGTAAGATAAAATCTCATTTATCGGATAAAAATCTGCTCTAATTAATTTTCATTTTTTTAAAAAAAGCTTTATACCAACTGAATTTGATATCCTTGTTAAGACATTAATGAGGTCTAAATAATATTAAATTTTCAAAGAAAACCATTTTGTATGATTGGTCAAGAGTTTTATTAGACTGACTTCACTGTGTTTGATCTCACAAATTATAAGGTGATAAGAGTATTGAATTGTTTTTCTCTTTGCCCCTGGATGGGTCTTATTCTGCCACATAGGAGCTAGATCTCTGCTATTGAAAGAGATCCTGCATGTGCAACTAAACAGAACACACATGTGTATGCAGGTACCAGCTCTTAGGAATAAGTACATGTGTTCTGTGTTTTGCTTCGAGGTTGTGTATGGGCTTGTATGCCTCAAATTGAGTTGGGTTTTATAAAAATGTTAGGGATGAATCACATTTGTTTTGTTGTGACATTTGCTGCCTCGCCTTCAAAGAGTAGGTGCAGTTGCACTGATAACTCCTTGGCATTTTGCCCCAGGGACAAAATGTTACATTATCAAAAGTGTTACGTTATCAAAAGAAGCAGTGCCAGTGAGCTGGTAATTAAAATGTGGACATTTGACCATGATTTGCAGGAGAAAATGATCAAAAGAATATACCCAAGTGAAAACCTTAACTAGGCAGAGTTATCTCTAATGAACAAGAGAATAGCTTTTTTAGGCTTGGTAACTTAAATGAGCATATGTGAATTATGGCTAATGTTTCTGAAAGAAAATGGTTACTAGGAAACTGTGAAAAACCACCTAATTATGATCTCCAAGCTATACCAATAAATAGAGAATTCAGATCACTTTGTGCTAAAACCAGTACTAACTGACCTGCTAATATTCTTAATACCCTTAAGGTTTGTTTTCAGAGTGAGTGAGTTTTACTGTCCTTTAAGAATTAGATATCAATTTGAAAAAACTGGATTTAATTCAAAGTTCATCACCAATGTTATTGACTAAATTTTGGTTTCCTATTGCAATCTTCTGAACATAACTAAAGAATATCTTGACATAAAAATACACGTTCATTGTTTAGTTGCCCAAGACTGAATTAGTATATGTTAAGCTCTTAACCTCTATTTGAAGCAGTAACAAAGAAAGAACTAAAGATGTTGGCTCTGGGCTGCCACTCCCATGGAAGGATTTCCTTATTAACCTGACTGTCCCACCCAGCAAACCTCAAATCATTGAAAAAAAAATGAACCCATAATTAAAAATCTTTCCACAAAGAAAATTCCAGGCTTCACTGGTAACCTTACCATAAATTTAAGGAAGAAATAACATTGTATTATTCTAGGATCTAGTTCCTACCTAGCAGAGTAAGACTCATTCAGTGGCAAAGAAAAATCAACTTAAAAATTCTTATCACCTGAAAATCTGTGAGTTCAAATATAGTGAACCCAGTTTGAGAATTTTTGATCCATTTTGATGGCACCATTAAAGTGGTATTCTAGTATGAAGATTCATTAAAATAGAAATAAATCTGCCATATGACCCAGCAATTCCACTACTGGGCATATACCCTGGGCATATACCCTGAGAAAGCCACAATTTTAAAGGACACATTTTTGAACCCCAATGTTCATTGCAGCATTATTTACAATAGCCAGGACATGAAAGCAACTTAGATGTCCATCTACAGATGAATAAAGATGTGGTTACATATAGACAATGGAATATTCAGTTCAGTTCAGTCACTCAGTCGTGTCCGACTCTTTGCAACCCCATGAATTGCAGCACGCCAGGCCTCCCTGTCCATCACCAACTCCCGGAGTTCACTCAGACTCACGTCCATTGAGTCCATGATGCCATCCAGCCATCTCATCCTCTGTCGTGCCCTTCTCTTCCTGCCCCCAATCCCTCCCAGCATCACAGTCTTTTCCAATGAGTCAACTCTTTGCGTGAGGTGGTCAAAGTACTAGAGTTTCGGCTTCAGCATCATTCCCTCCAAAGAAATCCCAGGGCTGATCTCCTTCACAATGGACTGGTTGGATCTCCTTGCAGTCCAAGGGACTCTCAAGAGTCTTCTCCAACACCGCAGTTCAAACGCATCAATTCTTCGGTGCTCAGCTTTCTTCTCAGTCCAACTCTCACATCCATACATGATGTGAGAAAAACCATAGCCTTGACTAGACGGACCTTTATTGGCAAAGTAATGTCTCTGCTTTTCACTATGCTATCTAGGTTGGTCATAACTTTTCTTCCAAGGAGTAAGCGTCTTTAATTTCATGGCTGCAGTCACCATCTGCAGTGATTTTGAAGCCCCCCAAAATAAAGTCTGACACTGCTTCCACTGTTTCCCCATCTGTTTCCCATGAAGTGATGGGACCACTCAGCCATTAAAAAAGAACAAATTTGAGTCAGCTCTAGTGAGGTCTATAAACCTAAATATAGTCTGTTATACAAAGTGAAATGTCATAGGGAAACAAATATGATATATTAACACATATATATGGCATCTAGAAAAATGGTACTGATGAACTCATGTGCAGGGAAGGAATGGAGACACAGATACAGAGAACAGACTGTAGACCCAGTGAGGGAGGGAGAGAGTGGGGCGAATCGAGAAAGTAGCATTGGCATATATACACTATCGTGTGTAAAATAGATAGCTAGTGAGAAGTTGCTACATAACACAGGGAGCGCAACCTGGTTCCCCGGAAGAGTGGAATGGGTGGAGGGGAGGGAGACTCAACAGGGAGAGAATATATGTATAATTATGATTTGCATTGTTGTACAGCAGAAACCAACACAACATTGTAACGCAGTTTTCCTCCAGTTAAAACAAAATTATTTTAAATGTGTTCTATGTAAACTTAAAATTAAAAAGAAAAAGAAAAAAAAAAAACACCTACTATCTGTTCTCTTCTCTTTCCTGTGATATCTTCCCTGGTAGATGCAGACCTTACCTTCTTTCATTGGGATTTGAACCGAGCATGAGTGGATGATTTTATTTCCCAGGCTATTGGTCAAAACTGTGGTCAGTACCAGATTTGGCCAAGACATGCCTGACCCTATTCTGCCATGGGTAAGAGACAAAGGGATCACTGTTGGAAATTGCATGAGTCTGAGAAGCAGGTTACCAGCAGGGTTACCAGGGTTTTCATCAGGGAACCAACCTGAGGCTCAAACTCTCAGGTTGGTTAGGTGTATTTTGGCTTTTTCCATCTCTTTCCTCCTTTACCTCTTAGATTCCCTCTTCCCCTTAGTGTTAAGTGCCTGAAATCTGTTACTTCCTACTAATTTTAACAAGTCAGTCAGACAAAGGTTAAAATGCTAAGAATTAACTCTTCTCCTCTCAGATTTTAAAAAGATGCTGTAGAAGAGTAGAAATTGGGTAGGAAAGCAAAAATCACATTAAAAGAGTAAGAGTGAGATCGATTTTCTAGGAAAATGATAAATAAAAATTACCTTTTGGTGATATACTGTTCAAATGTTTGAGCTCAAATATTTCTCCTTTTTTTTTTTTTTTAATGGGCCTGTTCTGTGGAGAGGCAGTTATTTAACAGGTAAAATAAGCTTCTTTACTGACTATAATCAGCTAATGGTAACCATAGAAAATGGCCCTTGGTCTCCAACTTTTGCTCCCTTGCCAATGAATCAGTCTGCCTCGGGTGATGATTTAATTTTCATGGTGTTCAAATTACAAATTAACATTTGCAAGTGTAGATTTGGAGGATTGTGCTGAAGCCTAATAAAGTTGTCTGAGAATGGTGTGCCCCATTGCATTACATCTTATAACTTCCTTACTAAAGTGAAAGGAAATTGCCTTTACTTTTCCTACAGCATATCAAGTTCTCATATTTGAGAAAGGCATCTATCTAACTTCGCCATACAGATGACACTTTATAGTAATGCTTGCACTTGTGCTTATAGTTTAAATTTTAAGAAATGTTAAAAAACAGAAAAAAAACTTTTGACAGTGTCCAGACTTGGTTTCAGGGGAGAATAAACAATTATTTCTTCTATTACATAAACTTTTGTGAAATTATGGTATATAACAACTATACTTGGAGGGTAAAATTCATTGGTTTCTCTATTATGGTTTTCAATTATGATATCAAGAGTGGATTTTCCTGAACCTTAACAGAAAATAGAGAGAAACACTACTATCTTTTCCTATCATGGATATTCAGCAGAAAATTTATAAAAACAGGCCAATGCTCTACTGTGACTAACATTTGCAACTCAAAATGTTTAATAGACCTTGGAAAATAAACAATGGTTTCTAGAGAAGAATGGAAAAAGCCCAAAGTAAATCTAATAGTGGCACTCTGTCTGTGGGTAACCCTATTAACTGTGGAAAAGAATAACAAAATCAGACAAAGTCTAGCAAAAATTCTTGTGTGTGTATATGTCAGAGAGTGTGTGTGTGTGTGTGTGTGTGTGTGTGTACATATACATGCAGACTTCTCTCAGACATACGTGGACTTTGAAGTCAGAATAAATTGGAGTCCTAAGTATTTGGTTAATTGCTGGAAACTAATATCAAATTGATTTCCAGTATGTAAATTAACTTTTTTTGGACACAGATTGATCCTATAAAAATATTATAAAATTCAAGCAGTTGAAAAATAAAAATGTGCTATGCAATGCTGAAGTGGATATTCATAATTTTAGACAAGTTTAAGTAATAAAAAGATGGCTTTGAAAATGTTTCTTGTAAAATGGAAGGAATTAAAAAGTGTTTTGTTTATAAGTTTTTATAAAGACCAAAAAAGTCAAGAAGTTTTAAATTTGATATTTCCTAATGTGTTTACAAAATTGCAACCTAGTAATATAACATTTGCACATGGTTTTGTTAACAATAGTCTTATGTTTTATTTGTTTTTTAGTCACTAAGTTGTGTCCAACTCTTTATGACCCCATGGACTGTAGCCCACCAGGCCCCTCTGTCCATGGGATTTCCAGGCAAGAATAATGGAATGGGTTGCCATTTCCTTCTCCAGATCTTCCCGACCTGGGATCAAACCCTCCTCTTTTCATTAACAGGTGGGTTCTTTACCACTGAGCCACCAAGGAAGCCCAATATTATGCTGCTGCTGCTAAGTCGCTTCAGTCGTGTCTGACTCTGTGCGACCCCATAGACGGCAGCCCACCAGGATCCTCCGTCCCTGAGATTCTCCAAGCAAGAACACTGGAGTGGGTTGCCATTTCCTTCTCCAATGCATGAAAGTGAACAGTGAAAGTGAAGTCACTCAGTCGTGTCCGCCTCTTAGCGACCCAATGGACTGCAGCCTACCAGGCTCCTCTGTCCATGGGATTTTCCAGGCAAGAGTACTGGAGTGGGTGCCATTGCCTTCTCCAACATCTAATAATAGGATTCCTGTGTTTTATTGGGCTTTCCTGGTGGCTCAGGGGTAAAAAAAAAAAAAATGCTGGAGATGTGGATTCGATCCCTGGGTTGGGAAGATCCCCTGGAGACTGAAACAATCCACTCCAGTATTCTTGCCTGGGAAATCCCATGGAAAGAGGAGCCTGGCGGCCTACAGTCCATGGGGTCACAAAAGAGTTGGACATGAATTAGTGACTAAACAACAACACAACAATTTTTTTTTATTATATAAAAATAACACATTAATTAGTACTAAGCAAAGCAGTTGCTTTTTCTATTGTCTTATTTTTTTATTAGCAGATTTGTAATGAAATTTTTTTAGCACTTTTGTATCTTCAGGGCAGCATCTGAAGAACTCTCCCAATTATTTTAATATCAGTTTCACTGCATTACTCTTAAGATTCTTTTCATACACTTTGAGAAGAAATATATTTTCTTGTTTGATTTTTGTTCTCCAATCAAGTCAAAGTCAAGTCTTCTGTGATTTTGTTTTTGCATTATTTGAGGGAGCTTATCAGTACTGTCTAACCATAGAATTAAGTGGAATATCAGCAATTTTATCAAGAGCAGTTCTTTGGGGGAAAAAACGGGTCCTCCTTACCTATTTATTGTTTATAAAGTGTGTATGGCTGGGTGAAGAGTTTATGCACCTGTGGCTAGGATGCAAAGGACTTTTTTGTTTTGTGTAAGAAACAAAGTAATAAATTATGAATACATTAAGTTGTTTGGTTAAAAATATTTATGATACTAAAATATGTTTAAACTAAAATGACCTTAGCCAGTTTTATATGATGATGGGGATGATGGCTCACAATGTTATGCTTATTATATGCTAGGCATTATGCTAAACATCTTACATAGATTATCTCACTTACTCCTCACAAGTGTTATTACTACTATATTGGGATGAGAAAACTGAGGCCTGGAGAAGTTGAGTAGTGTGCCCACAGTCACTGTAACCTGGTCATGCTTGATAAATACTTTTTATTATCATTTGATACTATCTCTCTCCTGTTATTGAATCAGAAACCTCAGAATTTGAGACCTTTGGTCTTAACATTTAAAAAAAGAATAAGATGGAAATTATAAACCTGTCATGTAAAGATATATCTTAACCTTTGAAGTAATGATGTTATAGAAATGCTATTTGCACAATCGTCCTGCAGTATTTAATCTCTGATAACTTCTTTCTTATATCTAGACTTCCTGTTCTCATCCACTGCTTAATAATATTACCCTGATATAGTAGTCTCCATTAATCTACCATTTTGCCTTCCACAGTTTCAGTTACCTGTAGTCAATCCTAGTCTAAAAATATTAAATGGAAAATTACATAAATAAACAATTTATAAGTCTTAAATTGCAAATCTTTCTGAGTAGCCTGATGAAATCTCTCCTTTACCTAATTTGTCCCACTCTGGAAACAAATTGTCCCTTTGGCGTATCCACCTTATCTCCATTCACCACCCACCCATTAGTACAGGGAAAAACATACAATTATCCCTTGGTATCCATGGAGTTGGTTCCAAGACCCCCATCAGATGCCAAAATCTGTTAGATCCTTGTATCTTTTTATTTGTATATGGATTTTACTTCTTATTATAGTATTTTTGCTATTATGTTCATGAATGAGGTTAGTTCATAATTTTTTGTCTTGAAATCCTCTTGTTAGATTTAGTGTCAGGATATATCTGCATAATGAGTTGGTCAGTATTTCCAAAATGTTCTATTTCTGGAAGAGTTTAATGTTATTTCTTCCTTAATATTTTGGTACAGTAAATTGGTGAAGCCTGGAATTTTCTCTGTGGGAAGATTTTAAATTGCAGGTTCATTTTTTTAAATGTAGTTACATGACTGTTTAGATTTTCTTAGTTATTCATGTGTCAGTTTTCAGTGTTTTGCTTTTCAAGTAATTTGCCCATTTTATTTAAGTATTCCATTTTTTCCCTTTTACCAGAAAGTCCTTTTGCAATTGTTTGCATATTTAGGTATGTCTCTTTCTCATTCCTATTTTATTCGTTGTGTTAAACCCAATACTACATTACTTATTTTCTTGTTGAAATTGTTATAGCTTTAGTCATTGGGAAGTGTAAATTTTTAACTATCTCTTCCTGGTTTGAAATGTAACCTTGATGAGGATAGATATGATGTTTGTTTTATCTGAAAGATTACCAAAGAGCCTGGCACCTAGGAAAAGTTGGTATTTATTTCTTACAAATCAGTTCATGACTGATGAATGAATGGAACCCGTAAAAATGAGATAATTTCAATAAACTTATTCAGTATTCAGTGATTTCTGAGTTATCTTCATTTTCTAAGTGCTTGATTATTTTTCAGTTCCTCTGAGCTTCCAGAGGTATAGGGGAAAATGAGATGATATGAAATTTAAAAAACAAGTAAATCTGTATTGCCAGACTATACATGTTTAGAAGAATAAGATCATTATCTTGGGTATCCGTCTCATTCTGTCTTTTATTTGTGCTTTTTATTCTTCTTGTTATTCCTTCAAGTTTTATAATCACCTACTTTATTTGGACCCAAGTGTAATTGTGGTGGCCTCAGTGTTCTTCTATAGTTGGTTTGGTAACTTTTAGTTTTACTTAATTGGCCAGTGTGACTAAATTGGTCACTTCATTGGCTAGTGACTTTGAGAAGAAGCTGAGAAGATATTTCTTTGTGGGGCTATATATATATATAGCTGGCTATGTGTTGACAGACGAATAGTCTTAGCTTATTTATAATGTTCTGCCACTTTCCCTTTGAGGAAGAGCAGTACATTTTCATGTTCAAATTTGGAAAACTTCTCACTATTATTCACCATCAAGTACAGATCACATAAATCAAAGAGCAGTTTTAAATGTCATATTTGTATATGCTATTTCTGGGAAACACCAGATAGAGTGTTATTTTGGGAAACTGTGGGTTGACCTTGCAAAACTCAAATTAACAAGGAAAGAAGCACATTTTCAACAGTGACACATCTAACAGTGAGCTTAAAAGAGCAAGAGAAAGTGTGTAGTGTTCAGTAGTAACAACCTAATGGTAATACATTGTATTTCATGAATGAGAGCAATTCTCAAAGTTCTCAGAAGTAGGACCTATTGCAGGAACATAGCTGTCTAGTAGCTTTCTTTATCAAATTCGTTCTACCAACATTTTACGAGTCCCTACTAAGTACCAGGTAGGATCCTGTTTGCTGTGAAGAGAAAAATGAGTATGGTACAATCCCTTCTTGCATGAGGCTGAGTTTAATGGGGACAACTCAACTCTTATAGGTATATCACTCATGTTTCGGAGAAGGCAATGGCACCCCACTCCAGTTCTCTTGCCTGGAAAATCCCATGGATGGAGGAGCCTGGTAGGCTTCAGTCCATGGGGTCGCTAAGTCGGACCTGACTGAGCAACTTCACTTTCACCTTTCACTTTCATGCACTGGAGAAGGAAATGGCAACCCACTCCAGTGTTCTTGCCTGGAGAATCCCAGGGACGGGGGAGCTTGGTGGGCTGCCGTCTATGGGGTCGCACAGAGTCGGACACGACTGAAGTGACTTAGCAATAGCAACTCATGTTTATTTTAAAACTAATGAACTGTAGGTAAGATCAACTTTGAATAAAGTCATGTCACCTAGATAATGTGTCTTCTTGCATTTAATAAACCAATTACCAAGAGAACTGTAAGGAGACATGTCAAAAGTTTAGTAGAGCTAATCTTGGGTCTTGCTAATTAGTAGTGATTTTATAAATGTTTTATGATTTCTAGAAGAAGTGTATATTTCTCTCAATTTGAGAAATAAAAAGTGCAAGTCACTTATATTAAGCTACTTTTTTACAAGGATATCCTTATGTTTTCCTGAATTTACTTTCACTGGTCTTAGTCAATTATGGCATTTTCTGTTTTTTAGTATTACATTTAAATTAATGTTTTTTGAAAAAACCACTGAAGTGCAGCGGTAAAAGAAACTTTTACAACAGACATTAGATAGCCTGTATGAGAATCTCTTGACAGAGGAGTTGACCAGCTTTTTCTATAAAGGGCCAGAAGAGCATATTTCAGCCTCTGATTGTATAGTCTCAGTCACAACTATTTAACTCTGCTTTTTAGCAGGAAAACAACCCCCAGTATGTAAATGAATGAGTGTAATTGTGTTTCAATAACAATTTTACTTAGAAAAACTGGCAGAGGGGATAGTGAGCCATATTTTCCTATTCCCTGACTTACAACATTTGTTAAAAATGCAAAGACCTTGTTCTCATACCTCCCTGAATCAGAGTCCAGGAACATAAGCCCTTGGAATCTATGTGTTTAGCTGGTTGATTCATGGCCGTAACATTCCAGGTTCCTTTACAATATTACTGTTTACAGCATCAGACTTTGCTTCTGTCACCAGTCCACATCCACAACTGGGTGTTGTTTTTGCTTTGGCTCCATCTCTTCATTCTTTCTGGAGTTATTTCTTCACTGATCTCCAGCAGCATATTGGGCACCTACTGACCTGGGGAGTTCATCTTTCAGTGTCCTATCTTTTTGCTTTTTCATACTGTTCATGGGGTTCTCACGGCAAGAATACCGAAGTGGTTTGGCATTCTCTTCTCCAGTGGACCACGTTTTGTTAGAACTCTCCACCGTGACCCATCTGTGTTGGGTGGCCCTACAAGGCATGGCTCATAGTTTCATTGAGTTGGACAAGGCTGTGGTCCGTGTGATCAGAGTGGTTAGTTTTCTGTGACTGTGGTTTTCATTCTGTCTGCCCTCTGATGGAGAAGGACAAGAGGCTTATGGAAGCTTCCTGATGGGAGAGACTGATTTAGGGGGAAACTGGGTCTTGTTCTGATGGGCAGGGCCATGCTCAGTAAATCTTTAATCCAATTTTCTGTTGATGAGTGGAGCTGGGTTCCCTCCATGCTATTTACCTGTATTGAATATTGTCATTTGTTATGCTTATAAGGTCAGTTATGATGGTAACATAAAGATACATTTTAATATTTAAGTTATTCTGTTTTGGGAATATAAGTTATATGTGCAGTTTACCAATATTACCAGTTTATTGTATAAACAAGAGATTGGTGTGACATGTTCTTTATATTTCAGCAAAAAAAATCTTTAATTTTTTTTTTCTAGAGCTAATTTAATAGAGTGATTCCCATGCTGGAATTTCAGAGAAGGCAATGGCAACTCACTCAGTACTCTTGCCTGGCAAATCCCATGGACAGAGGAGCCTGGTAGGCTACAGTCCATGGAGTCACGAAGAGTTGGACATGACTGAGCAACTTCCCTTTCCCTTTCCCAAACTATGGTGGAGGTAGTGAAGATAATGGTGACCTCCTTCAAAAGATCCCGTGGACGTACTGCTACACTTAGTGCCCCCATCCCTGCAGTAGGCCACCACCGACCCACACCTCCCCTGGAGATTCCTGGATGCTCCTGGGCAAGTCTAGGTCAATCTCTTGTGGGGTCACTGTTCCTTTCTCCTGGGTCCTGGTGCACACAGTGTTCTGTTTGTGCCCTCCAAGAGTCTGTTTCCCAATCCTGTGTAAGTTCTTGGAGCTCTATGGTGGGATTAATGGCGACCTCCTTGAAGAGGGCTTTTGCCATACCCAAGCCTGCTGCACCTAGAGCCCTTGTCCCTGTGGCAGTCCACTGCTGACCTGTACCTCCACAGGAGATGCTCAACACAGTTCTGTCTTAGGCTCTGAGGGATCTCTGGGTCCTGGTCTGCACAAGGTTTGTTTGAGCCCTCTGAGCCTCTCTGGTGGGAATGGGGTTAGATTCTAAAGACAAATTCACCCTCCCTACCGTCTTGCTGGGGCTTTTCCTTTGCCCTTGGGCATGGGGTATTGCCTCACAGCTGCTCCAGCTCCAGCACCTACCATTTCACTGGGGTTTCTCTGACCTTGGACATGGAGTATCTCCTCACAGCTGCTCCAGTGAAGTGCAGCTGCAGCTCTTGAGTTGAACATGGGGTATCTCTCACTGCCACTCCAGTGCGCCGAGCAGCTGACGCTCCAAGCCTCACAGACACCACTCCATTTCTCCATGCTGCTGCTGCTAAGTCGCTTCAGTCATGTCTGACTCTGTGCGACCCCGAGACGGCAGCCCACCAGGCTCCCCCATCCCTGGGATTCTCCAGGCAAGAACACTGGAGTGGGTTGCCATTTCCTTCTCCAAAGCATGAAAGTGAAAAGTGAAAGTAAAGTCACTCAGTCGTGTCCAACTCTTTGTGATCCCATGGACTGCAGCCCACCAGGCTCTTCTATCCATGAGATTTTCCAGGCAAGAGTACTGGAGTGGGGTGCCACTGCCTTCTCCATGAATCAAGGCAAATAGGAAGACGTCAAACAGGAGATGGCAAGAGTGAACAGCGACATTTTAGGAATCAGCGAACTAAAATGGACTGGAATAGGCGAATTTAACTCAGATGACCATTATATCTACTACTGTAGGCAAGAATCCCTTACAAGAAATGGAGTAGCCATCACAGTCAACAAAAGAATCCAAAATGTGGTACTCAGATGCAGTCTCAAAAACAATAGAATGAACTCTGTTTGTTTCCAAGGCAAACCATTCAATATCATGGTAATCCAAGTCTATGCCCTGACCAGAAATGCTGAAGGAGCTGAAGTTGAATGGTTCTGTGAAGACCTACAAGACCTTAGACTAACGCCCCCAAAAGATATCCTTTTCATTATAGGGGACTGGAATGCAAAAGTAGGAAGTCAAGAAACACCTGGAGTAACAGGCAAATTTGGCTTTGGAGTACAGAATGAAGCAGGGAAAAGGCTAATAGAGTTTTGCTAAGAGAACAGACTGATCATAACAAACACCCTCTTCCAACAACACAAGAGAAGACTCTACATATGGTCAATACAGAAATCAAATCGATATATTCTTTGCAGCCAAAGATGGAGAACTCTATACAGTCAGCAAAAACAAGACTGGGAGCTGACTGTGGCTCAGATTATGAACTCCTTATTGCCAAATTCAGACTTAAATTGAAGAAAGTAGGGAAAACCACTAGACCATTCAAGTATGACCTAAATCAAATCCCTTACAATTATATAGTCAAAGTGAGACATAGATGCAAGGAATTAGATCTGATAGAGTGCCTTTGACTGTGGCTCAGATTATGAACTCCTTATTGCCAAATTCAGACTTAAATTGAAGAAAGTAGGGAAAACCACTAGACCATTCAAGTATGACCTAAATCAAATCCCTTACAATTATATAGTCAAAGTGAGACATAGATGCAAGGAATTAGATCTGATAGAGTGCCTGATGAAGTATGGGACTGAAGTTCCTGACACTGTACAGGAGATAGGGATCAAGACCATCCCCAAGGAAAGAAATGCAAAAAAGCAAAATGGCTGTTTGAGGAGACCTTACAAATAGCTGTGAAAAGGAGAGAAGCAAAAAGCAAAGAAGGAAAGGAAAGATATACTCATTTGAAAGCAGAGTTCCAAAGAATAGTGAGGAGAGATAAAAAAAAAAGCCTTCCTCAGTGATCAGTGCAAAGAAATAAAGGAAAATAAGAGAATGGGAAAGACTAGAAATCTCTTCAAGAAAATTAGAGATACCAAGGGAACAAAGATGGGCTCAATAAAGGACAGAAATGGTATGGACCTAACAGAAGTAGAATATATTGAGAACAGGTGTCAAGATAACACAGAAGAGCTATACAAAAAAGATCTTCATGACCAAGATAATCAAGATGATGTGATCACTCACCTAGAGCCAGACATCCTGGAATGTGAAGTCAAGTGGGCCTTAGGAAGCATCACTGCAAACAAAGCTAGTGGAGGTGATGGAATTCCAGTTGAGCTGTTTCAAATCCTAAAAGACAATGCTGTGAAAGTGCTGCACTCAATATGCCAGCAAATTTGGAAAACCCAGCAGTGGCCACAGGACTGGAAAAGGTCAGTTTTCATTCCAATCCCAAAGAAAGGCAATGCCAAAGAATGCCCAAACTACTACACAATTGAACTCATCTCACATGCTAGTAAAATAATGCTCAAAATTCTCCAAGCCAGGCTTTAACTGTACGTGAGCCGTGAACTTCCAGATGTTCAAGCTGGATTTAGAAAAGGCAGAGGAACCAGAGATCAAATTGCCAACATCTGTTGGATTATCGAAAAAGCAAGAAAGTTCTAGAAAAACATCTATTTCTGCTTTATTGACTATGCCAAAGCCTTTGACTATGTGGATCACCACAAACTGTGGAAAATTCTGAAAGAGATGGGAACACCAGTCCACCTGATCTGCCTCTTGAGAAATGTGTATGCAGGTAAAGCAGCAACAGTTAGAACTGGACATGGAACAACAGGTGTTCCAAATCAGGAAAGGAGTACATCAAGGCTGTATATTTTACCCTGCTTATTTAACTTATATGCAGAGTACATCACGAGAAATGCTGGGCTGGATGAAGCACAGGCGGGAATCAAGATTGCCAAGAGAACCTCAGATATGCAGATGACACCACCCTTATGGCAGAAAGCAAAGAAGATCTAAAGAGCCTCTTGATGAAAGTGAAAAAGAAGAGTGAAAAAGTTGGCTTAAAGCTCCACATTCAGAAAACGAAGATCATGGCATCTGGTCCCATCACTTCATGGCAAATAGATGGTGAAAAAGTGGAAACAGTGGCTGACTTTATTTTTCTGGGCTCCAAAATCTCTGCAGATGGTTGACGGCAGCCATGAACTTAAAAGACAGTTACTTCTTGGCAGGAAAGTTACGACCAACCTAGACAGCATATTCAAAAGCAGAGACATTACTTTGCCAACAAAGGTCCATCTAGTCAAAGGTATTGTTTTTCCAGTAGTCATGTGTGGATGTGAGAGTTGGACTACTAAGAAGGCTGAGTGTCAAAGAATTGATGCTTTTGAACTGTGGTGTTGGAGAAGACTCTTAAGAGTCCCTTGGACTGCAAGGAGATCCAACCAATCTATCCTAAAGGAAATCAGTCCTGAATATTCACTGGAAGGACTGATGCTGAAGCTGAAACTCCAATACTTTGGCCACCTGATGTAAAGAACTACTTATTGGAAAAGACCCTGATGCTGTGAAGGATTGAAGGCAGAAGGAGAAGGGGACAACAGAGGATGAGATGGTTGGATGGCATTCCTGACTCAATGGACATGAGTTTGAGTAAACTCGGAGTTGGTGATGGATAAGGAGGCTTGGCATGCTACAGTCCATGGGGTTGCAAAGAGTTGGAGACGGCTGAGCCACTGAAATGAACTGAAGTGAACTGAATATTAATGTTCTTTTCTGAAGTTTGAAAACTTTCATCTCCTTTATCTCCCTGGATACCTGAGGCATCACTATATCTCTACAGTATCCCTGAAGGACTTCCATTCAGTTTGACTACTTGAAGTTTGTGGACAATACATTATCATATATAAACTCTGTTTTAAATAATTAGCAGAGAAAATATGAAGGGGAAACTTTTACTTGAGTTAAAGCCCCAAAATGGGAACTCTAAGAGAATAAGGATCTCCCATTTTCCTGCTAAAGGGTTCGTGCCGGTGTAGGGTGTATGTTGGTAAATATTTGTAGATTGAACTGAATGCATTTTCCCATTGCTTCACTCTCAGCACACAGTAATGCCCTCCATACAAGTTACTTGACTGTGCTTGTGTTTGATATCCAGGCAATCAAATTCTAACCACACCTTTCCTGCTTTTTAACACCATACTTTTACTTCTTATCCAGTGTCTCATCTCTTTTGGGTAATTTGGGGGTTATGAATCCAGCCTTCAAATATATTGTTTTTCAAACATTCATGGTTCCAAAGCAGGTTACATTTATAAGCAGTAATAATTATATTAGTTAAAGAACTTTTGGCTTTGTCAACAGAAATCAGTATGGCCAACTTAAACAAAAACACATCTATTAGGAACATGAGTTCGGTCAGGTCTCAGCAACAGAGGTCTGTGAACCTTCTCTGTGGAATGTCACCAACATTAATTCAGCTCCTAACTTTTTCCCACCCCTGGGTCTTTGCACACACTGTGCTCTAAGCCAGTTTTAAATTCCTGGAGAGAGGTCAGGATTGACCCAGCCAAGGTCAGGTACCAATTATTTAGTATAATTACTCAGTCACTAATTCAGGGGTACCATAAAGTAACCACCTCTGTGGAGAGAAAAATCAAAGACTGTTACCAGAAGGATGTGGGAGTGGGATAAAGGGTTGCTAGGAAGACTCGGCTAGTTTAGACAGGCTAATTTTGGTGCTGTTTTAGAAAAAGCTAAATGACTCTCTGGACTCTGGTTTTCTAAAGCCTATTTCTGCATTTTAAATTCTGCTGCTAGCACAAACCAGGTTCAATCCCTGGGTCGGGAAGATAACCTGAGAAGGAAATAGCAACCTACTGCAGTATTTTTGCCTGAGAAATCCCATGGACAGAGGGGCTGGTGGGCTATGTAGTCCATTTGGTCACGGAAGAGTCAGACACAACCTACCGACTAAACCACAACAACTAACACACGCAAGGCAGCAGACAGACCTCTTGGAGGTCCATGCCCATATTCTGTCTATACTGCTGTTTTGTCATGGACGTTGTTGTTCTGTAATTGCTATGGACTTCCTCTAGACCTGAAGATTTGATTTAGAGCCCTGCTTTAGCTGCCTTTAGCTGGAAATTTTAATTAGCAGTCCTGTTTTTGCATTTAGATTATAATTTATTTACAACATCTATCCCTTTCTACTTAACAATAACAACAAAAAAAAGATTATTACTGGCAGATCTCAAATCAAATTCTGTGGTAAGAAATGGCTCAGATAAATATTCACTGCTCCCTCTGTTCTATTCATCTCAGGTTCTGTCCCTGACTAACTGCCACCAAGACAGGCACCGTTCCATCATGGTACTGGACTTCTCTGTGGCATGAGAGCTCTTAGAATGAAGTTCTTTCCTTCTTTATAGTCCCTCTGCTCCATATCCAACCTTTTAACTCTCTCTATTGCATTGTTGTAACCTGCAAGGATTAATGGATTCTGACTGCTCTTCCCCTCCAAAAGCATTTTCTTTACCTCTCCCAACTCCCTTCTGTGCTGCAGTTCCCCTGGCCTACTTTCTGTTGCAGACACATAGATATCTGTCCCCTCTACCTGGAATGTGTCTTTCTTGCATATTTATAAGGCTGGCTCCTTCACGTTTTTCCCATCTCAGCTCACGTGTCACCTACTTAGAAAGAGAGAGATGCCTTCTCTACCATCCTTTCTGAACAGTCCATATCTCTGTCTTCCAGCTCTTTTATTTCAGTGTTGCAGTGATCACTATCTGGAAACCCACTTCTTTGAGAACATGTTCATTATTTGCTTTCCCCACTACAACATATGCCTCATGAGAGTATGGATTTCATCTCTAGTCTATCTCAGGTATTTAGAACAGTGCCTGGTATATAGTAAGTGGGCATTAAGCAAATAATTTAGGCCAATTTGCAATTTCCAAATAATCTTTGATACAAAGTCATCCATATGCACAGTAATCCAGACAGGCTCACCCATATGAAGTATATTAAAGCCAGGAAGAGCAAAATTAAGCAAGCAGCACCTGGTAGATTGTGGGGAGCTGAGATCACTCGACTGACTGAATCTCTGATTTCAATAACAAACACCCATTCAAAGAAAGATGTTTTGCATTCTCAGCAGCTTTTATACCTATGGTCTTGGGTTGTCTTTCTCATCAATTGAGCCACTCTGTGCTTGCAGAGCTCACCAAATAATTTTACCAGGGTGAGAAAAATTAAGATGTGGTCGATGTGATGGAAACTTAGCACAGGAAACACTTCTGATGAACTCAGAGCACTTATTTTTGATGCCTTCTTTCATAAGACCCAATCACTTATATTTTCTCCCCAGTTGACAGTACCTGTATACACATGAGCCTCACAACTCTCTAAGGGACAGTTCTAATGCACATGTGTATGCACACAGAGACCAGGAACTGAATCTGTTGCACAAACCAAGCCATGATTTAAGCCTCTAAAATGATTTCTGATCTTAAAAGGGGGGATTCTTTTAGAAAATCTTGAGCTAAAGGTAAAGACAAAAGATATGTTGACTTTTCTTTAGCAACTGTGATTTTCCTCCCCCAAGAGCTATTCTTGGACAACATGCTTGATTATTCATATCTATTTTGATGTATAATTCGTTTACTTCTCACTGACTGGAGCCTTGTTATAATGTTTTCCTTAGAGCGTGTTGATGGATCAACCTGTTGGTGAAATTATTTTAAATAGCTTTAAATGATCTTAAAACACTTCAGAAATCAAACTCTTTGATCTCTTTGGATAGAGTGTAAGAGACCTTATGCTGTATTAGCTGCACAGTAAATGATGTAGAGTAAATAATAAGGCTTCTCTATGAGTTTCTGGTCTTCCATACAAATCACTTAAAATGCAGGTATAAACCAACTCAGTCTTAACTTGCCAGGCCCTAGTGATTCTCAGCTCTTATCCTGTGTTATTTTAGACCTTCTGATGGCATCCCAGTATTTGCCTAAGAAGACCATTTCTATCTTTTTAGCCTAACACTGATATGAGGCTTGGTTATATCTCACGTTTTTGTGTATGTTGTTGTCGCTAACTCATGTCTAATTCTTTGCAATCCCATGGATGGCAGCACACCAGGCTTCCCTGTCCTTCACTATCTCCTGGAGTTTGCTCAAACTCATGTCTATTGAGTCAGTGATGCCATCCAACCATCTCATCCTCTGTCTCCCTCTTTTCCTCCTGCCCTCAATCTTTCCCTGATGCTTCTTGTGTGGAAATATTCTAAGTAAGCTAAAATAAATGAAAAAACAAACAAACAGCAAAAAATGAGGCACCATGTTAAAAAGTGGTGTATCTTCATATAAGATATATGAAGTTTTTTGCACCTTTTCTATAAGTTTTAAATTATCTAAATTAGATGTCACACAAAATGTCAGCAGTCTTCAGGACAGTCAGGGTTGAGCTTTCACATCTCAGGTATCCACCGGTAACGCTCCCCACAGCACCTGTTTTCCCTGGAGGATTCCAGCTGCAATAATATGTAGGGAAGATTTTGCTAAGCTGATGAAATCAGAGACCTAAGGAAATGAAATTTGAAGAAATAAAAGTTTATATTCTAATTTTTAGAATGCATCAAAATGACACAGAGGAAATAAAAATTTATAATAAGGAGAATTTTAATATATTCTATTTGTATGCATTTTATTATCTTTGACCCACAATTTTTCTTTGGGGAAAGGTAGACAGATTTATTCAGAGAAGACAATGGCACCCCACTCCAGTAATCTTGCCTGGAAAAGCCCATGGGCAGAGGAGCCTGGGAGGCCATAGTCCATGGGTTGCTAGGAGTCGGACTCAACTGAGTGACTTCACTTTCACTTTTCACTTTCATGCATTAGAGAAGGAAATGGCAACCCACTCCAGTGTTCTTACCTGGAGAATCCCAGGGATGGGGGAGCCTGGTGGGCTGCCGTCTCTGGGTCGCACAGAGTCAGACACAACTAAAGCGACTTAGCAGCAGCAACAACAGACAGATTTATTACCAAATTCTAATAAGCATTTACCTTCTCAAATAATTTAAAAGCAAGTTTAAAATAGGTAATGATTATTTTATGTTTATATTGAGCTGAAATTTCTATTTTCTTGTTTCAGGATATTAGAAAACTACTTCTTAATAAAGGCAGCACTGGAAACCTGAAAGTCAGAGATATAGTAATAATGAGATATGAAATGATCCATAACAAGAATCTGGAATACCCAAAGGAAGACAAGTGAATGAGAACGCTGATGGAAGGAAAGGAGGAGGGAGAGAGGAGAGGGGAAGTATGGAGATAGGAGGGGAAGAGAGAGAAGGAAGGAAGCGAGGAGAGTGGGAGGGAGGGAAAAGGAAAAACGGAAATGACCACAAGAAAGAGAAATCCACAAAGACAACATTGTACAAATATTACTATCTTCACTTAGTAGGAAGTATATAATGTAATTGAAATACAATAAAAAAAGTGTTAATCAAAATTTTAAATAATGTTCCTCATGTAATATGAATTAACCCTGCAGGTTTTTCGGAAACTGAGGCTGCTAGCAAAGCCAGGGGCAGTATCAGGATCAGTTAGAGCCCTTTGCGTAACCAAGCCTGGAAGGTTGTGCTGTGGTTAATAGCCAGACCTTGATCTTCCCACTCAAGGAAGCTGCTACCTTAGTAACAAATCTCTGAAAATGGACCAAGAGCCCTTTCCTCTTCTAGAAGTACACTTGAACCCCCACGACGTATCATGTCACCAAATTTCTGCTTTTAGAACTAGTGTAGAGAAGTTCTTTCTTTAGATTGAGGCAGTTAAATTATCTTAGTCATATTTTTAATGGAGAAGTAAGAGTTAAATTTACAGAAGCTACCATGCTTCTTAGAAGCAAGGCTCTGGATAAATATTTTTAACTTCTATACCCTCTGCCCCTGAAGATGTCTCCTATCCTTATAAGAAACTTTTTGGATTATTTTAGAAAGAGCTTGTTTTGTAGCTCCACACAAGGCAAAGGTGGCAATTGGACATTAAATCAATGCCTTAGTTGTCAGCATGGAGATGCATTTTTTTTTTTCCTAATCTTTACTAACACTCTTGCCAGTCACCATGCCTCCCCAGTCCATGCAGCTGCATAATTATACATCAAATCTTCAAAATGAATTAGTTTATTTTTAAAACAGCTAATTGCCTTAGTGGAGTCATGTTTTACCAGCAGCACAAAAGGGCTTTGTTCATTGCAGGGAAATTTTCTTCTGGGATAACTGTGTTATGCTCTAGCGTCTGTCAATGTCAGTCATAAACAGCAAAATATCAGCAAAATCCATAAGATCACTAATATTCCAGAGCATCTCATTGTGATTTCAACCCTATTTACTCTACGTATGGCTCTATGTGACCTTAAAATGGAAATATCCTACTTAAGAATGTTTTAGTACAATGACATGCAACAGAGCCCTGTTACATGGGTGTTTTCTGTAGCACAGTATAGGTCTTGTCTCTTGAAACTCAACTATGTATTTATAAGACAAACTCTGATTGATTGTTTGGTCCTGATGAATGGATTGATAGGTAAATTCTTTGAAATCAAGAATTCTCTCTATTATAGTCCCAAGATTAACTTTTAAAAATTTAATTTTGAATGCTATTTCATTTAAATAAAGCAGGTACATTTAAATTATGTCACTCTGTAGAGGTAATGTTATGGCAAAACCAATACAGTATTGTAAAGTAAAATAAAGTAAAAATAAAAATTAAAAAAATAATAAAACCATAAAAAAAAGAAAACACTGATTAAAGATTGTTTGCCATGGTAGCACTATCAACTACAAGTGTCTGCTACAGTATCCCCACAGGGTATCATAACCTTGGCAGATTAACATCAGCATTGCCCTTCAAGACAGGTAGATTCAAGCAGAATTTCAAATAAATAATCCCAATATAAAGTATTACACTGGGAAACAGTACCCTCATGACCTCTGATTAGCAAATTCTGGGAAACCAGATTATAATAGACAGATGATGGAAGAATTTTGACTGAAACCCATGCCTATTAGTTATATGGTTTGAATGTTAAATAGCATGAGGCTAAGATGATGGAATGGATTTATCCTCTGCAGAACCCAGATGTGGCAAGACCACCACAGGGAGCCTCAGGTCTGGCCCCAAACCCAATGTGACTGTTTCCAGACTTCCCTGCGTTCCCCAAAAGGCATATTAAACTTCTTCTTAAAGTACTAGCAAGTATTTTAAACTACCGCAGAGTGAGAGAAGAGCCTAAATGAATACCACCACACAATAAAACTTCATTTTAAAAAACTTATTAAATATCTTGTTTTTTCTCCATAACATCCTTCCCTAATATTAGCAGATAATACCTTATCTCTTTTTTGTGTGGGTCTTTTTTTTTCTTTTTTTTTTTTTCATTCTCTGTCCTTACACAGCCCCTGGAATATATTGTATTGTCCTGAGCACCTAAGCTCTGGATCCAGTATTGTATTCCTGTCAGAAAAGCAAAGCCTGCACTATCCTAAACCCTCCTTTTGTTTTCAAAGTTTTACTGTTTAAGTTTGCCACCTGGAGAGCTCATCTTCCATACAAAATAGGATTTCAAAATAGTCACATAATAATTCCTAGGAAAACATTCTACTGCTAAGAAACGGCTTCCTATTCCTAATTATAACGATTTACCAACCTCTGGGACTGAACACCTTTCCCTGTAACTGACTTTAGGCAGGCCCTGACCATGTTCATCTCTGTGTTCCATGTGCTTTCTGACTCCAAAGATAGCTTCCCATCTAGTGGATCTTTCATTGAATAGATTGAAGTAATTAATTGTACTGCAATCAGCTCTTACTAACCTGAATGAATATACTATGTATTATCATACTTGAGTTAGTGCCTTAATAACTTGAATATCAGTTCAGTTCAGTCACACAGTCGTGTCCAACTCTTTGTGACCCCATGGACTGCAGCACGCCAGGCTTCCCTGTCCATCACCAACTCCTGAAGCCTACTCAAAGTCATGTCCATCTGTCAGTGATGCCATCCAACAATCTCATCCTCTGTCATCCCCTTCTCCTTCTGCCTTCAATCTTTCACAGCACCAGGGTCTTTTCCAATGACTCAGTGCTTTGCATCAGGTGGCCAAAGTATTGGAGTTTCAGCTTTAGCATCAGTCCTTCCAATGAATATTCAGGACTGATTTCCTTTAGGATGGACTGGTTGGATCTCCTTGCAGTCCAAGGGACTCTCAAGAGTCTTCTCCAACACCACAGTTCAAAAGCATCAATTCTTTGGCACTCAGCTTTCTTTATAGTTCAACTCTCACATTCATACTTGACTACTGGAAAAACTATAACTTTGACTAGACGGACCTTTGTTGGTAAAGTAACTTGGATATAAGAGAGAGATAATAGCAGCCTCAGAAAACTTGGCCCTCGTGACTTGAGAGTTTAACAATGGACAGTAGGTCCAAGGAAACCTGTATTCAATGTCAAAATTTCTAAATCAAGTCTGGCAGAGTAGTTAATTAGTTCTCTATGCATATAAATAAGCAAACAAACACATACACATTTATAAGAGGAACCAGATGATTATATTTACAAAATAGAGTTGAAATAGAGTTTTAATTAAGGCCAAACTGTGTACATATGGAGAAAATACTTTTTTACTGGTAAAATACATTTTAATAACTTAAAAGCTTTTAGATGGTCTCAAAGTTCTTTTCTGGTTACACTTTCTAACAGTCATGAATCTTAGAGAACTGGTGAAGAGCTTATCATTTAACAGATTACAGAAGTGAGATTTCCAGAATTTCATGTAATGTTGATTCTTAATGTTTGCCATTATTTTCTTATTGTGTTTATCTCAGACATGCGTGAAAATCAAGGACTTTAGAATAATTATAAAAATTATTTGATCCATTAATAACCTTTTACAGCATGTGGCTACCTTCTGATCTTTCTGCCAGTGGTATGTTTATTCAGATATTTTAAATAGTAGTTCCTGTTGTTTTTATTTCATTAAGTTAAAATGTGGTTGCCTATTGTGATTTATCTACATTTAGCAATTCTTGCTTTTGACACTAGAGACAAAGATCAGTCAATACTTTAATTGCCATAGGACTATCAACAGACATGAAGTTTTCCTTAAAGTAGTAATCATCTTTGGAAAAGAAATTGCACTTTTAAGTGAAATTTATGCATTTACTGCTTCCGTGATGTACTCTCAAGATGATGGGCTGCACATTAGCTCTTTCTTTTTATGTTACATTATTTAATTTGTGAATCAACTTTTATTTCGGGTGCCATAGTAATTTCTTATTGTTGATAGAATTACAATAAGAAAATCTTGCAAGGGACACAGTTAGTTTAAATTAAAAAAGAAAAGAGAAAGGGAGGTTTAGACAGGATTCAATTTAGGATTTTACCCAGAATATTTAGTTGCCTTAGAAAATGCATAGTTTTGCCATTTTGAAAGGAAATTTCTTTGAAAAATCTAGCCTTCATTAAATGAAATGTTTGTAACAAATATAAATTTTTACTTTCAGTGTTTAAACGTTCTTATTACTCAGCATTCTTACCAATACTTGGTATTCTTAGACTCATTTTTTTTTACCTGTCTGCCAGATTTATGATTCTATCACATTGTGGATTAATTTATTATTTGGTTATTAGTAATCTTGAATGCATTTCATACTTAGATTGGGCATTAGAGTTTCCTTCTCAGTGAATGCATCTTTATATATTTTGCCTACTTTATTATTGGTTGTGTGTTGTAAGTGTTATATTATGAATACTAATCACTGATTGCTTTAATGCACTATAAATGCTTTCTCCCAATTTTTTTCTTTTTTAATAATGTGTTTGCATAACAATTCGGAGAAGGCACTGGCACTCCACTCCGGTACTTTTGCCTGGAAAATCCCATGGACGGAGGAGCCTGGTAGGCTGCAGTCCATGGGGTCGCTAGAGTCGGGCACGACTGAGAGACTTCACTTTCACTTTTCACTTTCATGTATTGGAGAAGCAAATAGCAACCCACTAACAATTATATTCTTGTGTCATATTTATCAACTTTTGTGATTTGTGTTTTTCTGATTCTTTTTCAACAAGTGTATTCCTAATCTGAGGATGTGAGCTTACTCTTTCATATTTTTTCTTCTAAACCTTTTAAAGTTTGCTCTTTGTACATAGATTTTTTATCTTCTTGGAGTTGATTTTGTGAGCGTGTGTGCGTGTGTGTGTAGTTTAATGTAGGGTTCTAATTTTGAGGGATCTGATAGTTTTAACATAGAGACCAAGTTGCTGCTGCTGCTGCTGCTAAGTCGCTTCAGTTGTGTCCAACTCTCTGTGACCCCATAGACGGCAGCCCACCAGGCTCCCCCATCCCTGGGATTCTCCAGGCAAGAATACTGGAGTGGGTTGCCATTGCCTTCTCCAATGCATGAAAGTGAAAAGTGAAGGTAAAGTCACTCAGTCGTGTCCGACTCTTCACGACCCCATGGACTGCAGCCCACCAGGCTCCTCCGTCCATGGGATTTTCCAGGCAAGAGTACTGGAGTGGGGTGCCATTGCCTTCTCCAAGAGACCAAGTTATCTAGGCACTATTTATTGAGGATTTTCACTTATCGATGGTACTAGCACTGACACATGTAAAGTTATCATATATATGCAGGCCTAATCTTTGTTGGTTTGTTCTTTTCTCTTACCTATTTGTTTGTATTTGAAGCAATAATATAGTCTTTTTATCATAACAGGTAAGTCTTGAATGATGATAAGGCACATGTTCTCATTTTGATCTCCTTTAAAATTTTCATAAATCTCCTGGGAGCTTTGCTATGTCATGTAAATTTTAGAACTAGCTTGTTAAGGATGAGATTAATATTAAATATTATTTTTGTCTATTCTTGGACATACTCTATCTCAGTTAATTTTTTTATTTCTTATCTTTCATCCACAACTTTTAAATTAAGGGCATTTTATTTAATTTAACCATCAGTAAGGAGTACTTATTAACATTATATTAATATTTTACTGTTATATAATATGCTAATGGTTTATTATATAACATAATCTTGAGTTGGGTGAGTAGGCCTTGTATGTGCCAACACGCAGTTATGCTGAGTTGCAAGGCTTAGAGAAGTTTTAAATCTTCTGGTTATAATCTCCATTATATTTTTAAGATATTTCTTATCCTATGTTTTACGAATTTATGTCTTGACTTTTTAAAATTGGAAATTATCTGTTTCCAGCAGCACCCTTTTCCTCTTTTTTTTTTCTTTTGGTCTTTCCAAGCAACTTGTTAGCATTTTTTCTTAAATTGATTATTTTTTTACATGTATCCATTCTCCCCCAAACTAAATTGATTTTAGTAAGCATTTAGGACATAATTATTAATCAGTTACTATTTATTGATTATTATGTACCAGTGTTTGTGTTGGCCATTTCATATGTCATCACAGCAACATTCCTACTAGGGATATATGGTAATAGCCAATATGTAGATAAAACTGGGGACAACTTGCCCCAGGTCACAAAGTCAGAATGCCCTGTAATCAAGATTGAAGCTGTGTCTTTGCTTTTCTCCCTATGCCATCCTGTCTCTAATACATAACAAGGTGTTGAAGTTAAATCAAACAGTTGTGATGAAATATTTCTAATACCAGACAAGCTGCTCCTGAGGAGAGATCAGTACCTTCCCTTGTCCTGTGACCATGAAGTTCCTGTTTCACGGATAGTTTGTGGGAAGAGTGGTGAGTAGGAAAGAGAGTGGTACCTTAGGGCTGGAGCTGTAGGAATCTTTCATAGATGGTTGCAGCAGGCTGGGGACAGAAAATAGAGGGAGTTTTCAAGATGCTCAGTCTGTTCTGCTGCAACTCATACTCCTGTAACAAAAATTAAATCAAATGTGATTGGTAGATAGGGGATAATAAGAATATAAAGTGGATGTTGGTTCATATGTGATTCTTTTCTAGACCTGGGGAACTAGAAGAATAGAAATATAATAATAACTTTCACTATGAAAAGGAAAGGAAAAAGCTATTGCTTGGGCTGCTATGTTGCCTAAAGGAGCCATCAGGATTGTATTTAAGAAACTAGAAACTAGTGCTTGCATCCTTGCATCCTTCACCGTAGATGCACGTGCCCAGTTTCGTTCAGCTGACAGGCCCCGGTGGGACACCCTTCCCCAGGCCCCCCTGAAATGCAAGCCCTGCCTTGTGCTCTGCTGCCCTCAGCACTGGCTCAGCTCCCACCACCCCTCCACACACGTCCTGTCTATTGTTTTGTGCACTTGTTCACACTGTGGCAGGTTCTGACCAAGCCAAGCTGTGGTTTTTGTTTTTTTTTAAGGGGTGGGGTAGGAGGACTATCAGGGGTGCCTAGTTAACAGAATATGAATTTTCTCTGGAATGTGAATTATGTTATAGCTGATGCGTGCATTGTTATGGGTCTATTGCTTCCATCATGGTGTTAAAAAATTATAAATACAAGGATTGGTTTACTTGGATATTGTTGTTTAGTTGCTAAGTCATGTCTGACTCTTTGTGACCCCATGGACTGAAGCATTCCAAGCTCCTCTGTCTTCTACTATCTCCCAGAGCTTGCTCAAATTCATGTCCATTGACTCAGTGATGCTATAACCATCTTTTCCTCTGCCACCCTCTTCTTTTGCTGTCAGTCTTTCCCATCATTAGGGTCTTTTCCAATGAGTCAGCTCTTCGCATCAGGTGGCCAAAGTATTGGAGCTTCAGCTTCAGCATCAGTCCTTCCAATGAATATTCAGGGTTGATATCTTTGCAGTCCAAGGGACTATCAAGATAATACTCTAGGATTAATCAAATGTGTTGTTGTTGTTACTTGCTGATTTATGTCTGATTCTTCGTGACCCCATGGACCCCATGGCAACCTGCCAGGCTCCTCTGTCCATGGAATTTCCTAGGCAAGGATACTGGAGTGTGTTATCATTTCCTTCTCCAAATCAAATGCATATCCTTAACATGGCTGTAAACTACTAAACTCTATGAATAGTTTCATAAGGTTTGCACTTGGTTCTGTTTACTTTGAGTATCAGAGTTGTTGTCTCAAGTAATCAGGTTTTACTCCCAGCATCCTTTACAAAACATAGAAAATCTCTTTTTATTCAAGGCTTTAGAAAGATCATAAAATTCCTGAATGTGAGTTGATAAATTGCATAGCAATTTACTTTACTGCACAAAGCAAGCAAAATCATATAGGACAAATGATGATTCCTGAAAGGAATCTTCAGTTCCTATCTCACCTGTACCCTGTAGTGCCAAATTGAGGCTAGATTTCTTGCCTGGCATAGTCTGAAGGCTGGAATTTCTCATCTGGGTGGGCCACATTATGACATGATTTTTGTCTGGTTGTTGCTCCCCTACATCAAGACCCTTGCTATCATTTGCAGAAAATTATTATTCTCTTTGTCTGTAATTGCTTGTGGCTCACTATAAGTACCAACTCTCCACCACTAGTTTTCTAAAAGGGTTTTGTTTTCCTCCAATATGTTCATCAAATGCCTGGTTGCATGTTGGGTATTCCTGAGGCATGATCACACAGCCAGGAGTGTGTCTAGTTCTGATTGCACTCTGCATTTTCTCTGTTAAGTTGGGGCAGTGAAAAAGATCAGATTCTCTCATTTCTGACGAGAAGACAAAGGATCTGAATTGAAAACCGAGGCAGAACCATGGCCCCTGATCTTCTGTAACAAATGTCAGCATGCCCAATCACACTGTTAAAGGGTCTCCCTGGCCGACACTTTTCAGGGGTATATTTTCAACTATGGCCCCTCTGCATGGATATTGGTTGTATTTTTATATTGATCTTAGTTATCTTCCAGCACTAAATATTTAAGATGTTACTCTACTATTCAAATTTTGAAAGTTAATGTGATAAGATAAAAATATTATTAGGGGATTAAAAATATGAATTATGAAGGAATACTCTTCCTCCATAGTTATGAAGGGATTCTCTTCCTTCATAGTTATGAAGAGATACTATGAAGGAATAGTATCCCTTCATAATTCATATTGAACCCTTATTTATTTTATCTTATTTTTTCTGGGGTACATGACACACTTGTTAGGACATAGTTTGAGGATTCAGAGGACATGATTTCTATTTCCCCAGACCACAAAATCAAACAATCCAGAGGGAATACTGACACCTAGGTCTGTTTGGTTCTACAGCTCATGCACTTTCCCTGTGCTCAGTTGTGGCCACTCTTACTTTGCTTGAACACCTAAGGGCCTTCTTCCCAGAAGCCACTGAAAGAATGACTATTTGTCAAAGGGAAAAAATTGTATAAATATAGTGAAAGTGAAGTTGCTCAGTCATGTCCAACTCTTTGCGACCCCATGGACTGTAGCCTACTATGTTCTACCGTCCGTGGGATTTTCCAGGTAAGAATACTGGAGTGGGTTGCTATTTCCTTCTCCAGGGGATATTCCCAATCCAGGGATTGAACCTGGGTCTCCTGCATTGTAGGCAGACGCTTTACCGTCTGAGTCACCAGGGAAGTCCCTGTATAAATATAGGAAACTCTTAAAGTTAAAAACAGAACACATCCTAATATATTTTCCAAGTATTGATCAGAACTGTTACTTTTGCTGCTGCTACAGTTTTCCAAGTAAGAAAATTATCCAAAGAAAAATAAACTGAATCATGTGTTTGATATATACTACAAAGAAAGAAGGGAGAAGGTGTATGGATGCTAATGGGTAAGAAATAGGTGCTTAGGTTTGAAGCAAGGAAAAAAAAATTGACTTCTGATTTCTATGTGGGAAAACAAAGGCATCAAAGGGTGGTGTGTGAATGAATGTCTCAGACAGAGAGCAGGCCATGATTCCTAAAGTGAGGCAGAGATCATTTCATGTAACTAGAAAGGACATCTTAAGAAGCATTGATATAATCACTCTTGGGATACAGGGGTTTTGAAAAAAACTAATGAAAAATGAGGCAAGTTTAAAAAAAAACAAACAGGAAAGTGAATGTTAAAAAGGAGATCTATTTGATAGTGTGTTCTGATTTATGAAATGTGTCAGTAGACATCACCGTTGTCATGATTGTAGGAAGATACTGGGAAGCATGTGCTTAGAGGGAAGTGTGGCCACATTATCTAATGTGTCATTCAACTTACCCCCATGTTAAGAAGCTTTATCCTGGAAACAAGAGCTGCTTCTGAATGTACATAGTGGCTTCTGGGAGATTTTATTTTTATGGAAATAAAATTAAAAATTTTTACAAATCAAGTACTTTGTCTTTTCCATCAGATATTCTAAGATTGACACTATATTACTAACCCTGTTAAAATTCAATGTTAATAGATTTTATTTTTAGAAAAGATGATATCATGGCTGCTTATACATTAAACTCAAGGTCACAGATTCAAATTTTTGAATATCATCTTAATCTTGCTCTTTCTTTTAAGTTGATTTGATCATATACATTTGGATGCCTGAAAGGCAATATACTCTTCTATTTATTGATTCTACTAGTTAAACATTTCTGAAATGTATGATAATCCATGATTCAGTTAAAATAACAAAAAGACTACTTGAGATTTATCGTAGAATGGATATTAAAATATGTGATGATAGGTGTTGCCCCATAAGATACAAAGGCAGCCATATTAGCATAGTTCCTGAGAGTAATTATGAGTTCTCATGCCTTGTACTGGTTTAAGTTTTATTTTCTTTCTTTCTTTTTTAATGTAACACACTCTGTATGGTTGATCCTGTTTTGCATAATGTACATGTTTTAAGTGAAATGCCTGAGGTTCTTAAATGATATTTCCTACTAATGTTTTCTTCTAGCTTATAAAGGGAAACACTAAATTATGTTTGAGAGTTCTCTGCCATTTATTCCTCAGAACACTACTGTTCTTAGACTTCAGTTTACTTTAACTATAGGAAGACTTGCATCTACCTTGGGAAGAGTAGGAACCTTGATAGACTGGGTTCTATTAAGATAATACTTATTTATTAATAATTCAAATAATAAAAAAGTCATAAATTTCAATCTAAGTAAGCTGTTGACTTTAAAATATATGAATTTGACTTCCAAATGGTCCCTTCTGCTTACCGGAAGTACTATTGAAAGTTTCCTTCAGAAAAATGCCAAAATAAAAAGACAGCAGTCCCCATTTCATTATAAAAAACAGGTTGCTATAGCTTCAAGTTAAATTACAATATTAGCTTATTGATTTTTAAATAGACACAGCCATCTGGAATAAAAACATTAGCTGTGGGGGTAGGTGAATGCACTGTGGTTTGAAGATATTCCTAGGTTTTGATTAAATGACAAACAAAAAAAGTAGCTCTGTGTACCCAGTGAAGTTTTTGTGTTCCATGTGAGTGTCATTTTAATCTCTCTTCCTTATATTAAAATATCTAACTTTGTCTTACAAAGTATACATAGAAAATAGCCTGGAATATACCAATCACCCTCTTGTTCATTATTTCCATTTCTTATTTTGCAGTTATCAATGAGTTTTCTAATACACATGGTTTATCTATCACTCTGAAGAGTTATATATTAATATGAAAAGAATTCAGTCTAATTTTTATCTAGCTTATATAGCACTCAATTTTTCCTTTATGAAACAGCAGAAACTAATAATATTTATATTCTTTTTCTTTAACTTTTTATTTTGTATTGATGTATAGCCAGTTAGCAATTCTGTGGTAGTTTCCAGCAGACAGGAAAGGGACTCAGCCATACACATGTATACATGTATCCATTCCTGCCAAACTTCCCTGCCATCCATCCTGACACATAACATTGAGCAGAGTTCCCTGTGCTATACAGTAGGTCCTTGTTGGTTATCCATTTTAAATACAGCAGTGTGTACTTGTCCATCCCAACTTCCTATCTGTCCCTACTATCTGTCCTTTTCCCTCCGCAACCATAAGTTCATTCTCAAAGTCTGTGAGTTTACTTCTGTTTTATAAATAAGTTCATTTGTATCATGCCTTTTTAGATTCCACATAAAAGGATATCATATGATGTTTCTGTTTCTCTGACTTACTACACTCAGGATGGCAATCTTTGGGGCCATCCATGTTGCTGCAAATGGCATTATTTCACTTTTGATGGCTGAGTAATATTCCACTGTATATATGTGCCACATCTTCTTTATCCATTCCTCTGTTGATGGACATTTAACTTGTGTCTGTGTCTTGGCTCTTGAAAACAGTGCTGCAGCAAACTTGGGGTACATGTATCCTTTCATGTCATGTTTTCCTCCAGATGTGTGCCAGGAGTGGGATTGCAGGGTCATATGGTATCTCTGTATTTAGATTGTTAAGGAACCTCTATGCTGTTCTCCATAGTGGCTGTACAAGTTTATATTCCCACCAACAGTGTAGGGGGGTTCCCTTCTCTTCACATCCTCTCCAGCATTTATTGTCTTAATGATCTTTATATTCTGATTTACAGTGTTATAGCTCATCTTGAGAAATAGGAATTATCTTAGATCAGAATATAGAAGTCTAAGTAGGCCTTCAATTATATATTTCTTGATTTATATATTAATAATGTGCTCTAATAATAATAATATAGTATACTGGGTACCTATTATATTCTTGGCATAATGATATTAATTTTATATTCATATTTCTAAATATTAAGGCAATATTGCAAGGCCAATGTTAATATTCCCAGTTTTAAGTTGAGGGGATTTGAATATGCATAGTTTGTCTAAAAAATTATATTAATATGATAAGAATTCATTCAAATGTTTTTATCTAGCTTATATATACATTAATTTACATGTGACTCAGGAAGGTTAAGTAACTTACCCAAACTATACTGCTTATGAGTACCAAATAACTGACAGCTAAAAGTCAAGTCAAATTCTGTTTGAATCTAGAGCTTCTCCATCCAACAAGTTAGATGATTTAGAATGTTATGTAGTTGCCCTTCATGTAAAAGTGATTCTGTGGTTCTCATGAATCAAATAGAGATTATCATCTGAAGCCTGTTTCTAGTTCACATCATATATCTCTCTTTTCTTTAGAAAATATGTAAACATAACGTTTACATATTTTCCATGTAAAATAGGATTTCCATGTTAAATCCTACAGATTTTAACCATGTAGGATCTCTTTAAAACTGAAAAGGAACTCTTTGGGTCAATGAGAATGTAAAGTGGAACTTATTTTGACTGGGTCTTTGATGTTTTAGAAGAGTCCTTTCACTATATCCTGTGCAGTTGCAACAGGAGCCAGGCGGCTCTTAGAGCCAAGGAGAACCTTAAGAGCATAGGCAAAATCTCTGGAAATTTCCTGAGTTTCATTCTGCATATATCCATTTAAGCAATACACATAGGGTACTTATCATTTGGCTCCGCAGTGGCTTGGGCACGAAGATGAATGACATCTCTGTTCTTGACTTGCTGAGGTCTAGTGTAGGGAATAGATGTGTAGCCAGTGTTAAAATATCCAATGATTTATGTTATGGTAGAAGAAAGGACAAAATTCAGTTCAGTTCAGTAGCTCAGTCATGTCTGACTCTGCGACGCCATGGACAGCAGCACTCCAGGCTTCCCTGTACATCACCAATTCCTGTAGCTTACTTAAACTCATGTCCATTGAGTCGCTGAGGCCATCCAATCATCTCATCCTCTGTCATCCCCTTTTACTCCTGCCTTCAATCTTTCCCAGCATCAAGGTCTTTTCCAATGAGTCAGTTCTTCCCATCAGATGGCCAAAGTATTGGAGCTTCAGCTTTAGCATCGGTCCTTCCAATGAACATTTCCTTTAGAATTGACTGGTTTGTTCTCCCTGCATTCTAAGGGACTCTCAAGAATCTTCTCCAGCACCACAGTTCAAAAGCATCAGTTCTTCAGTGCTTAGCCTTCTTTATGGTCCAACTCTCACATACATGACTACTGGACAAACCATAGCTTTAACTAGACAGAACTTTGTAGGCCAAGTAATGTCTCTGCTTTTTAATATGCTGTTTAGGTTGGTCATAGCTTTTCTTCCAAGGAGCAAGTGTCTTTTCATTTCATGGCTTCAATCACCATCTACAGTGATTTTGGAGTCCAAGAAAATAAAGTCTGTCACTATTTGCACTGTTTCTCCATCTATTTGACATGAAGTGATGGGACCAGATGCCATGATCTTAGTTTTTTGAATGTTGAATTTTAAACCAGCATTTTCACTCTCCTCTTTAACTTTCATCAAGAGGCTCTTCAGTTCCTCTTAACTTTCTGCCATAAGGGTGGTGTCATCTGCATATCTGAGATTACGATATTTCTCCCAGCAATCTTGATTCCCACTTGTGCTTCATCCAGCCTGGCATTTTGTATGATGTACTCTGCATATTAGTTAAATAAGCAGAGGGACAGTATACAGCCTTGATGTACTCCTTTCCCAATTTGCAACCAGTCCATTGTTCCATGTCCAATTCTAACTGTTGCTTCTTGACCTGCATACAGATTTCTTAGAAGGCAGGTAAGGTGGTCTGGTATTCCAGTCTCTTGAAGAATTTTCCACAGTTTGTGGTGATCCACACAGTCAAAGACTTTGGGGTAGTTAATAAAACAAAGTAGATGTTTGGTTTTTTTTTTTTTTTTTTGGAACAGCCTTGCTTTTTTAATGATCCAACAGATGTTGGCAATTTGATCTCTGATTCATCTACCTTTTCTAAATCCACCTTGAACATCTGAAAATTCTCAGTTCACCTACTATTGAAGCCTCACTTCGAGAATTTTGAGCATTACTTTGCTAGTGTGTGGGATGAGTGCAATTGTGCAGTAGTTTGAGCATTCTTTGTCATTGCCTTTCTTTGGGATTGGAATGAAAACTGACATTTTCCAGTCCTGTGGCCACTGCTGAGTTTTCCAATTTTTCTGGTAGATTGAGTGCAGCACTTTAACAGCATCATCTTTTAGGCATAGCTCACCTCCTCTAGCTTTGTTTGTAATTAGGTCCTTTCATTCATAGCAGTTCAGGTCAGAGAAGGCTTTTCTGGGGAGATAAGCTTTGGGCAGAGTTCTGAAGGGTGAAATGGATATACTATTTTTTTGCTCTTGATGAATGGTGAACCAGCAAGAGCCCCTATCTCCCTTCCATAAACTTAGCAAATATGAGACTTTTTTATGAGGTGAGTGGGAAAAAATCCAGACATATGCTATCTGTAAAAGCCATACTTAAAAGGAAACAAAAGGTATTACTAAAGGGATAGGTCACTGTCTATCAGAGTAGTTGAGGAGATTAATAAAGGAATCAGGAAGAATCAGACAATTAGAACAGATTGATCACTGGTAGGAAAGTGAATTTGTAATTTAAAAAACTCCAAACAGACAAAACTCTAGGATTGGACAGCTTCACAGGTGAATTCTAACAAACATATAAAGACAATCTAATATTATTCCTTCTCAAACTATTTCAAAAAATTGAAGAAAACAAAACATTCCCAATTTAATTCTATAAGACCACTAGAATCTGATATCAAAACCAAAGACACTTCTAAACATAATTATAGGAAAATATATTTGATGAATATAGATGCAAAAATCCTCATCAAATATTATCAAACTGAATCTAACAATACATAAAATAGTCCTATACCGTTTTATCAAAGTACAGGATGATCAAGTTGGATTTATCTCAAGAGACTCAAGGATGGTTTAATATTTTCAAGCCAATAAGTGTGATACACCATATTAACAAAAGGAAGGATATAAATCACATGATCATTTCAATACACAAAGAAAAAGCATTTGACAAAATTCAATATCCATTAATGATAAAAATTTTCATTCTATAAAAAATTGCTATAGAGGGAACATATCTCAACATAATAAAGGATATTATGGAAAACCCACAGATAGCATCATACTCTACAGTGAAAAATTGAAAGCTTTTACTCTAAAATTAGGAACAAGACAGGGATCCTCCCTTTACTACTTCAACTTAAATGCAGCATTGGAACTCCCAGACAATCAGACAAGAAAAGAAAGTCATCCAAATAGGAAGAGAGGAAGTAAAACAATCACCATTTGTAGATGACATGATACTGTACATAGAAAACCCTAAAGTCTCCACAAATGAATAATAGCAAAATAAGAAATAATAGCAAAACTAAACAAAGATAGTGACATCTGGTCCAGTCACTTCATGGCAGATGGAAAAACAGTGGAAACAGTGACAGATGTTATTTTCTTGGGCTCCAAATTCACTGCAGATGGTGACTGCAGCCATGAAATTAAAAGGTGCTTGCTCCTTGGAAGAAAAGCTATGACAAGCCTAGACTGAGTATTAAAAAGCAGAGACATTACTTTGCCAACAAGGTCCATCTAGACAAAGCTATTCGGTTTTTCCAAGGTCATATGGATGTGAGAGTTGGACCATAAAAAACGCTGAGCAGTGAAAAATTTATGCTTTTGAACTGTGGTGCTGGAGAAGACGCTTGAGAGTCCCTTGCACTGCAAGGAGATCAAAACAAATCAATCCTAAAGGAAATCAATTCTGAATATTCATTGGAAGGACTGATGTTGAAGCTGAAGCTCCAGTACTTTGGCCACCTGATGGGAAGAACCGACTCACTGGAAAAGACCCTGATGCTGGGAAAGATTGAAGGCAGGAAGAGAAGGGGGTAACAGAGGACGAGATGGTTGGATGGCATCACTGACTCAATGGACATGAGTTTGAGCAAGCTCCAGAGATAGTGATGGACTGGGAAACCTGGTGTGCTGCAGCCCATGGGGTCGCAAAGAGTTGGACATGATTGAGCAACCAAGCACATAGCTCTCAACTATAGTATCTATCCAGATCATAATTATGAATATTAATTTTTGGCAATCAGAATCACATCTATTTCTAAGAGGATAAATATTAAAGGTGCTGCTACATAAGAATGAAACACAGTTTGTAGTATAATATAAAATTAAAAATTTGAAGTTTACCAAATAGCAAAGTTTAGAATACTGATTTTACTTAATTGGAATTCTCCCCGAATTTTTATTTTCATAGCCCTATAGCCAAAAAAAGCATTTTTTCCTTGCAACTAAGATTTCTACTAAAAGTCTCTAGTGTTATAAATACCTTGTATATACATAGTTTGGTAAATGTAGTATAGGTTAGCCAAGGATATACAATTTGAAATACAAAATCAGTATTAAATGGTCTTCTTCAGTCTATTATCGTTTATTTTCATTTTGAAAAACTGTACTATAATAATAATGCTTAATTTGAAATTAGACCCAAAATAGATAATTAATTCATACCTTTAGTCTAAGCATTGCTTTGGAAAGGATGATCTTATCTGCTGCTGCTGCTGCTGCTGCTAAGTCGCTTCAGTCGTGTCTGATCTGTAGGACCCCATAGATGGCAGCCCACCAGGCTCCCCCATCCCTGGGATTCTCCAGGCAAGAACACTGGAGTGAGTTGCCATTTCCTTCTCAAACTTCATTGTGCATCAGAATCACTGGAAAGGCTTTTATAATTCAGATTTCCCCCACAGATTTTCATTTAATAGTCCTAACCTAATAAATTGTATTTCTAACAAGTTCCTGGATGATCCTGATGCTCTATAATCCTCTAAAAATAGAATAAATCATGGATCAATCCATCCAGTTTGAAGGGAAGAGTTAGAGAAGAAATGATGTTCAGTCAAAACAGAGCCAACAATTCTAGGGTTTTTATGGAAGTTGTTTTGTTTTCATTTGAGACAGTCTCCCTGGAATTCCACTGCTCATGTGTTTTTGCAGACCCTTTGCATCCAGGGAATTTTTCCTTATCTGAAGATCATCTGGTAATCAATTAGGTTGTTATAGAGGAATGACCTGTAAATTGATTATTTCTTCCCTGCTGGCTCACTGTAAAGGAGCTACCTGCCAGGGCAGAAGACACAAGTTCGATCCCTAGGTCAGGAAAATCTCCTGGAACAGGAAATGGCAACCACTTCAGTATTCTTGCCTGGGAAATCCCACGAACAGAGGAGCCTGGCAGGCTACAGTCCATAGGGTTGCAAAAGAGTCAGACATGACTTAGCGACTAAACAACAGCAACAAATTTAATAAGAATTTTTCATGTTTTTTCAATAGACAGAAATTTCAGAAAAATAAGCTACTTAGTTTAAAATAAAAATTAGTACATTGTACTCTCCCTCTCCTTGCTGACAATACTTTGAGAAATGTGAGGATGGGAGAAGCAGCAAGATGAGTGAGTAAGAGTACATGGAGGAGTTAAAGCTCTGGATGAGTAATTTATAGCTTCTTATAAAACACTATTTACTATTTCAGGCAAATGAGTTTTAAATCTTATTGCATCTAGATTCTAAAACCATAGGATTTGATAGTACATGAAAAGTCTCTGCTTGATTATAGATGACAGAGGATGTATTATGGTGGAGGAATAGATCAGATTATAGCACCTTCTTTGCTTTTTTCCCAGTGGAGTTTTCTGTATTCAGCTTATTTGTGGAAATATTTTGATGCCATATAGATTTTTAAGCTATAATTTAAAATTTTAAGTAAAATTTAATTTAAATGTTTAATTAAATTTTTTCATCTTCCTATATATCCTTAAAAAGAATTGGAATTAACATAATTACTTTTGAATAATGGTTTGCATTAGGATTCAATGCCTTGTAAAAATATTTTGCCCTATTCTTTTTTACATATTAAGTAAATGTAATATTTAGATCAATTTCAAAATGTTTATTAAATTGAATTGAAATTTTTTTATATTAAAATTTTAAAACTACCCATCTATTCTAGCCTTACATTGGTATTAACTTGTTATAGTTCTTATAAAATGAAAGGTAGTATCTTTTTTTTTCCTAGTAAAATTGGTTTTGCAAATACCCAGAAGGAAACTTAGTCACATTTCTTTACTGACTTTATTGAGAGGGTGTGAGAAGAATTACTTTAATATTCTTGATATTTAAGTTCTTAGATAATAGAGGTAATCAATATACTCGGTGGTGATTTTAATGATGCTGTTTTCCCCGCAGAAACAAGTGGCATCTATTTTATATAAGTGTCTTGTGTCTTTTTGCTCTAAACTAAGTTTTCACTATCAAGAGTTGAAAGACAAGTCTGCTAATGACAAAATATGCTGAAAGAATGCATGGATGAAATATAAATAAACCTGAAATCATATAACTTGATCAGAGTGAAGAAGATCCATTATTCGTACCATTCTATGTGGATTGCCCTATCTGGAAACCTCTGAGAATGGATAATTACTCTTTTGAGTTTCACTTTATTTTATTTTGTATGACTATAAAATCTTGGTGAATATTCTTGTAAATTGTAGTTTGAGGGAATAATGTAAATGTAAAATGACAAGAGATTTATATTATGTCAATACAGATGGTCCCCAATGTCAGTGGTTCAGTTACCAAACCAGTTCATCCTGCTGACACACAGGAACAAAACGCTGAACCCCTGGAGATTTTCAGCAGAGAGAGGCCTTATTGGAAAGGTAGCCCGGTGAGAAGACAAAAGAACAAATCTCACAGACCAAGGGCTAGGGGTATCCATGGGATAAAGAATAAGAAAAGCAGGGGCATCTGAGGCATGAGGAGCTTGGGAAGCCTGGGGAAAGATGATTGGAAAAAGTGCAATAATTATCTTTAGATGCAGGTGCAACTAAGCTACAGGCTCCCACACGTTCAAAAGGTCACTTTGTGAACACTGGGCATGCCCATTTGAAGAGTCTGTGGTCCTACCCACTCTTAACCAAATCAGCTCAAATTATATGCAGCTGACTCCAGGTTTTTGGAAAACTTCTTGGGCAAACATTTTACTGTTTAGGCCATGTGCTCTTGGAGGACATGCAAATATTAAAACAACCTTGATTAGTCCAGGAAGGTGAAATAGATTTGACTAATCACTATGCATGGTTTCAGTTCCATTTACCAGTTTTCAACTTTACTACGGTGTGAAAAAGATAAGCATTTAGTAGAAACCATAGTTTGTGTTTTGATCTTTTCTGTGCTAGTGATAGGCCTTTTGATATTTTCTGAAGATGCTGGGCAGCAGCCGTGAGCCACAGTTCCTAGTCAGCCACTGTGACCGCTGGGTAAATAACCAATATGCTTAAAAACATTTAGTTTTCACTTTCAGCACAGTATTCAGTCAATTACATGAGATATTCAATACTCCATGTAAAATATGCTTTGTATTAGATGCATTTGACCAACTGTAGATTTCCATAAGTGTTCTGCGCCTGTTTAAAGTAGGCTAGGATAAGCTATGGTGAAGGCAATGGCAGCCCATTCCAGTACTCTTGCCTGGAAAATCCCATGGACAGAGGAGCCTGGTAGGCTGCAGTCCATGGGGTTGCTAGGAGTCAGACACGACTGAGCGATTTCACTTTCACTTTTCACTTTCATGCATTGGAGAAGGAAATGGCAGCCCACTCCGGTTTCTTGCCTGGAGAATCCCAGGGACGGGGAGACTGGTGGGCTGCTGTCTTTGGGGTCACACAGAGTCGGACACGACTGAAGCGACTTAGCAGCAGCAGCAGCAGGATAAGCTATGATGTTTGGTGGGTTAAGTGTACATTAAACACATTTTGACTTAATGATATTTTTTATGAAGGGGTTTATTGGGAAGTAGCCACAACTTTAGTCAGGGAAATTCTGTACTAGGATTGTTTTTTTAAAGAGAAAGTATGTGTTTTTTAAAAAATATATTTTTTTATTTATTTATTTGGCTGCACCAGGTCTTAGTTGCGGCACGTGGGATCTAGTTCCCTGACCAAGGATTAAACCCAGGTCCTCTACATTGGGAGTGCGGATTCTTAACCACTGGGCCTCCAGGGAAGTCCCTGTACTAGAATTTTTGTCATTTCTCTTATATGTTTATGACTAGTTTTATGTATTCTGTTTAAAATCACTAAGACAATTGAATGATTTTATTTTTCATAAGTAGATAATATCAAAGTTTATTCTGAATGTCTCAGATACTTATTTGCATTATAAGGGATGAAATGGTAGGCTTGAGAACATGAATGCTGGTCCTGCTAGGCTAGACTACCCGTTAGAAACTAAGCAAGTCTCTTTTGTCAGAATTCCATTAATGAATGCTTTTTGCATCCTTCATAACCCTAAAATGTTTCTTTACTTTCTTCATGTGTATATTAGGGAGACCATTTGTACTAGATCAATTTTTTTTCCTTCCAGTTTTACTGAGATATAATTGACATACAACACTGTATGTTTAAGGCATAGGGCATAATGTCTTGACTTACATACAGCATTAATGATTACCACAAGAAGTTTAGTGAGCATTCATCTGATACATCATCTACTATAGATACAAGATAAAATGAAAAGAAAAACATATTTTTCTTGTGATGAGAACTCTTGGAATTTACTGTCTTCACAACTTTTTAAATAATAGACAACAGTGTTAATTATATTGATCATATATTAATTAACTAATTTGTATTATATAATATAATGATTATGTTGTACATTACATCCGTATTCTTTCTCTTATAACTAGAAGTTCGTACCTTTGACCACCTTCATCCAATTCCTTTCCCCTTCCCCCTCTACTCTGGTAATCACAGATCTGATTTTTTTTTTAAACGAGTTTGTCTTCAAAGTATGATTGACCTACAACACTGTGTTAGTTCCTGGTGCATAGCATAATGTTTTGAGATACTTCCATACATTACAGAATGATAGTGATGATAAGTCTAGTTACCAGTTGTCACCATACACCATACTTTTTCCTTTAATTTTTGTTTTAACACAAGAAGTCATTATTCAAAAGATACATTATTCAAAGTAAGCAGATGAAAATTAGGCTGCTCTGGTTCAGGGAAGAACCTCTTCTGGAGAACACTATGAGCCAGCTCCCAGGTACCCTGGCATCCTGTGGGACAGAGAGTTTGGACATCATTATAAATGTCCTCCCAGGTCTAAAATGCTGTGATTCGTTATATAATCTCTAAGTTGCCAGATCCACAGAATTTCCATTTCTGGAATTTTAAGCACCAATTTCTTAATAGAGTGAAGGTTTACTTATAATAGCAGATGAAATTAAATAGTTTTTCCCATTGACAGGAGCATAAGGTTTTCTTGTTTTGCTTAAGTCAAATGTAATTTGGAATAACTCTTTTTAAAAAACTTGTAATTTATCTGTTCAAATATAATTGTGCAATGTGTGTGTGCTAAGTCGCTTCAGCCATGTCCGACTCTTTGCAACCCCATGAACTGTAGTCCCCCAGGCTCCTCTGTCTATGGGATTCTTCAGATAAGAATATTGGAGTGGGTTACCATGCTCTCCTCCAGGGGATCTTCTCGACCCAGAGGTCAAACCCAGGTCTCTTAAGTCTCCTGCACTGGCAGGTGGGTTCTTTACCACTGTCGCCACCTGGGAATTGTGCAATAAGTAGAAGTTAATATATAAGGGAAGGAAAATATAGTGCCATTTTTTAACAGCGCCTATTTAACCTGCTATTGACTTAACATGCTTCCTCCTTTTCACCAAAACTCTGTCTCCTTGTTCTTTTTCTTCTGCCTCACACTCTGGTTGACGAACATTCCTCCTTCATCTGATTGTCCTGGGAACCTCGAAACACTCTGCTGTTTCCCTTTCTTTCTGTGCTACCAGTGCCTTAGGGATTTTATTTTTCTTGCTGGTCTAGTTTAGAAAAAGGAGACTAACTCCTAGACCATTGGATTTTCACTTTGGGATTTGCCCTTGGAATTTGCTGGAAGCTAGCAAGTCAATTTCTGATGTAGAATTTACTCCTCACATGGAAAAGATGTTGTAAGGATACACCAGAAACTATAGAATTTTTAATACTAAATTCTGTAGCTTATTTACTTTATAGGTGAGTTCCACAATGTGTTGGTCTGGGAATATATCAACTATTATAAATACCATTTCTACAGAAAAGTGAGGTCTGTATTTCAGGCAATCAGTGTAGAGATGAATACTGAACATTCAGAGCTGGGGACTGACTGTATATATTTATTGAACCACAGGTGCTTACATGCAGTAGTTCTGCACCATCCATAAGAAAAGTACCAACATAAGTACCAACATGTTCTTTTCCTTTTGCAGGTGAAATGAATTTAGCCTGAAAGGCTGAAATGAAACATTTTTAGGTCTAAGTTGTGTATATGTATATACACACATATAAAAAATATATGTATATGTATATACACACATATATATTCATATACACACATTTAAAAATTTTAGATATAATAGAAACTGAATAGGATATAATAGATAGGTGGTACTAAGATTGCATTAAGATTTGTTAAGCGGACAGTTGCCTTACATTAAACAGCAAGTAAGAAAACAAGCCAGTCCTTCATAAACATTTTGTTCTGGGATGTGCTTGTTTTCTGAAACTACCTCTACTAAATCTCCTGTCAGTCTTGAAACTAGAAGGCAGAAAAGCTTCTAGTGCTACAGCCAACTGCAGTGTAGCCAGAGAAACAGGCAACAAAAATAGAACACCAGGATGCTGTGCGTGGGTGAGGCAGAAACCACATTATGAGCAAAAGCTTCCAGTATTATTTTAGAACCAATACAGAGCTCTGCACTTCTCTCCTCTCTCTTCCAAAAACACATACTACAAAAATAAAATGAAATGAAATGTATGTGCATTTGCCCTCTTAGAATTATGATTCTTGATTCTCCCCCGCCCCCCACACCTTCCTTTCTTTGGAAGCAAATCGCCAGTATGGAAACACAGTGTGTAAAACAAGTTTGAAGGGAGGAAAGAGTTAATGGCTTTTAAGGCCCTGCAATAGAGAATTATGGTTTGAAAGATAGAGGCTGGACAGCTGGGTTTGCTGGGGTATTTTTAAATGCATTAATGCAGGCTCCAATCACTCGGCCATGCTTGACCTATTTTTGGCTCAGGCCGACCATTGTTCTATTTCTGTGCCTGTGGGCCATGCTGTTGTTGATTCATATGCAAATGGATTATCACTAGCTTTAGCCAACTTGAGCTGAGAGAGACCAGAGAGGAGGAAGAGACACACACACTGATAGCAGAAGGGCACCGGCTGAAGCCACTGGCAGGACTGACTGACGGTTCCTACAAGGAAACTCTAGCAGCCTGAGGAACTATAAGCCAGGTTTAATTGGTTTCTTTTTCTCGTGGGTAGAGTTAATATTTTTCTGCTTACTCTGACAAAGCAATAACCCTGAAGCACACTCCTAGTTTCCACCTGCTTTTAGTTTCCGGGATAGCCTAAACTCCAGAGAGCCCTAGCCTCCACTGGGTCCTTTCTGCTCTGTACACAGGTTGGTAACATAGGAAAAGTGTCCAGGTCTTCTGAAAAGTGCGTGCCCCTCTGAACAGAAAGGAAATCATTGTTGAAGTTGATCCTCTGCCGCTTTTCCTTGGGGAGGAGGGAGGACCAGCTAGGGTAGCTCCTGGGGCCCGTGCACTGAGCAGCGATGAATCTTTCATGTAGCTGAAGTAAGAGTGATTGGAATATGCTGCAGACAATTTACGAGACTGACTCGTGTTTTTTTCAGATGGGGTGGCTGGACGAGAGCAGCTCTTGGCTCAGCAGAGAATGCACAGTATGATCAGCTCAGGTAAGATCTTTCTTCATCACTGAGCCGTTTTCTGTGTGAAAAGGGGGCTGACTTGGGAAATGCAGCTCAGGGAAGCACCTCTCTTAAGGGTTTGCTGCTTTTTGGTGTTGATGTTGCTATTTTCTTGGTGCATCTGGAAGGTTTAACTTAGATCCCTTCCATTGCTGTTTCCGTGCATATTCAGTGTGCTCAGGGACAGGCTGCTTCTGAATGAAATCGCCAAGCTTCTGATGAAGGATGGGACTGAGATAAGTAAAATGTAGTTGGGGGTGTTTTGCAACTGACTGACCGTGCAACTAGAAAGAGGAGATGTGTACTGACTGTATGTGTGTTCTAGTGGGACTTTAAAAACCAGGTAAGTTCATATTGGGGCTGCAGTTTGCCTTGCAGCCGTCTCTAGCCAGATGATTTTATATTTACAGTGTGCCTACAGAATCACATCTATTTATAGAACTACCTTTTGAAATGTGTTTGCTACAAGAGTTGCGAAGGTAGTTTTAATTTGGCATTTTTTTCTCCCTCAGCCTAAAATGAAACTTCTTAAGGATGAAATAAAATTATTATTAGCAGATGGTTATTTTAATCATCTTCAAAGCTTTTGGGGAGTCTAACATTGTCAGCCAGATGCAATGGCATAACACACATATAAAGGTGTTATATGCAGGTGCAACATTTTAAAGAATAACAGAAACAGACTCCGATTTCTAGTTTCTCTGTTGTGTATGCTTGTGCCTTCAAGAAGCTGAGCTGATGGGAGATGAAGCTTGTCAGCTTTATCAGTTTCTGTTTGTTAAAAGCGCAGACTCTCAGGGCAATAGCACGGTACTTGGGTACTTGTGATTGTTGCTTTTCATATTTATCTCTTACAGCTAGTTCCTAAAGCTTGAGGGACTTTTTGTCTTGGTTCTCTTCCGAATGCTTCAGTCTAAATTGGCTTAAAGTTCTCCCTCATATTTCTGTGTTTCTGTGTGGGCTTAATCATAATTATAGATCACCACCTAGATTTCCATATTAAGAATGTGGCATAAAGCAGCATTTACTTGGTAGAACTAGATGGGAAAGAAAGATTCCACAGGTTGGCTTGATATCTATTTTAGCATTGAACGCCTTCTCATGTCTGTATCTGTGTTTGAAGCAAGTTCTCTTTGAAGCTCGGTTATTTGGAATGATTTGAGGATCCTTCTGTTCCAGAGTAAAATATCAGTTTTAGGTCATTTTGGTATGTTCACACTTAAGTGACAGGACTTACATTAATTCATAGTGCCTGCTTATTGAAAGTAAACATACCAGAATTTCAGTATAGTTTATCACCTTTGCGGCTGCAAAGCTGACAGAAGCGTGAGGAGGGGTCAGCTTGTATGTCTCTGATGGAACTGGTCACTTAGCATTTTATTTGTAAATATCTACCAGCTCTATTTAAATTACTATTTTAGATGTCTGTTCAGTGCTACATTTTGTCCTTTTAGTCCTTAGGTTGCAAGTTTACTATTTCTTTCATATGGTAGAAAACAAGCTGTGCCTTTCAAGCAGAGACTCTGCCAGCACTGAACCTTGCTACAGGTGTTTGCAAGCTTCACTTTTTCTCAGTACCTGATAATTATACACACATTTACTCCAATTTCAGTTGAGATTGTCATTTTCCTGACATTTCGTGATTTTTTTTATACAAAGCAACAAATTTTCAAGCAGGGACCCGCTTGAGACTGTCTGTGCTGTTTACAGGAAGAAACATGTAAGCACCAATAAATGAAACGTGCTGTCAATTGACATCCACTCCCAAACCTGTCTGGTAGAAATAAGGAAACTCCAAGTTCTATTTATTTTTAAATTTGAAACATAAAAACATTTGTGTTCTTCCTACCATGTCCTGTAACTTTTGGTTTTGTTTATTAGCATATTATTATATGCCCTTAAATTTAATTTCCCTAGTCTTGTATACTGCTGAGGCAGTGACTCTCAAAGGTGGTGTCACTAAGGTATTTTACAAAATGCTGGTGTCTGGGGTCCGCCTTTAGTGTTTCGATTTAAATGGCATGAGAAACAGCCTGGACACTGGGGTTTTTAAAATCCTGAGTAATTCTAATATGCAGCAAACTTTGGTTATCACTGATATAGGGGAAAGGGGAAGTGATAGTGATGCTGGTGACCCATATTGGTAGGGTTTGCCTTTTAATTGCTAAATTAGAAGTGTTTTTGTTTACATTTAGCTACAAGTCTTGTTCAATTCCTCTTTGGACCAGCGGCATAGATGTGACTGAGAGGGTTAGAAATTGATGGAGTTTTTGGATCTGAAAGAGAAGAAAAGACACTGTAGCAGTGCAAGATGGAGGGAATAGTATTCTAGGAGCTGAGAGCTCTGTGTTCTAGCCAGAGCTCTGCTGCTATTGTGAAACTGGTTTACTCACTGGTAAACTAAAGAATAAAGATGTCCTCCTGCTTACCTCTTGGCATTCCTGTGAAGGTCAAAGGTAACGTGTTATTAAAGTGTGTTCTCACTATTTCTTATTAATACTTTTAGTGAATAAATTTGGGTTTCTGGTTCTTCAGTACCAAGATCTATCTCACTGAATGAGCCAGATAAGCTATAATTGTACATCACATGGGCGAATGACTTTTTATTTTGATAAATTTTCCTTAGTTACCTTATAAATCAGGGTTTGGTATTGTTCTCCTGGTCTGATAAGAATTAAATTCTCTCCTTGAGCAATGGTGACTTTTAATCAGAGTAGCGCACACGCACGCATATGTGTGTATATGCTATGAAATGTTTTCTTACATAATATTCAAAGGCAAAGAAGTTGCAGAATTAACAGTGAAATCCCAGCAGATTTCTTGAGATTAGTTGTTTGAAAAGCTATGTTTTCTTGTTAGTCATTGCTTTACAGTTCCTATTTGTTTTTCTGGTTATATTGGATACTGTGCATTAATATCGATGACTTTACTTCAGAACTCTTTATACACTATTGAATTACAAGTGCTTTTTATGGTTCCATTTTTTCTAATTCTGACTCAGCCACGCTAAACATCTAAGGTAGAATTAGGTTCTACAATGTAGTCTGCTAGTGTTTCTTTCTTTTCTTTTCTTTTTTTAGTATAAATGCTTTATAATATTGAATCTTGAGTTCGGTATGAGTGACACATCTTGCCAGGTCAGTCTCCACTTTTGTAGCTGTGTGGGCCAATATAAGTGATAAGTGGCAGAAGCTGAAGCATGTACAAGCACTGACTCAGGTCACTCAGCAGTGGCTGGCAGAATACGGGGTGTTGTCCTGTTGCCAGGCTTGTTGCTTAATATGTTGGACAGCAGAGCCATCCAGATGATATTGGAATGATTATTATGAAAGAATTTCCTAGAGTTTGTACAGCATCATTGTAAAACACATTTACAATAAGGAAAATTCCTGTTTTTACTATGTGTTCTTATTTTAGGATATAAAAGAAAAACATTGAAATCTAAATTCTGGATTTCTTTTAAGGAAAATGTCTCTTCCCCCTTTCAGAATCCTTTTATCTCCTTGGTGTGTATTATCGAGGGAAAATGAACATTTTAGATTGAGTAGTCCTTTATGTCTACTTGGAAAGCAGAATCTAATTATGAAAATGTAAGTCTGTGAAATGCCCCTGTCATGTCAAGAATCATTTCTGGCATTCCCCATAATCACTATTTTTGTCATTCTCTAACTCAGGTTATCTTTACTTACAAGGTTGTTATCAATTGAAATATTTAATAAGTAGCAATCAAAAAGCTGGTTATGAGTAGGCCCATTGAGAATGGGGACAAGAATGAGTATTTTATTTTTCTGTGGGTAACACAGGTGCCATAATTGTTGTTATGTCCTTTAAGTAAGGAAATTCAATAAATCCCTCAGAAGACTATAATAAGCCCAGACTCTGAATTTAAAAAGGTGATTTTTGAGGTGAGAAATTTGAAAATGTACTACATTATGTCTCACCACTGATCAATAATGAAGTAATCCTAAAACAGTACAAACTGTCTCCCCGCCACCCCCCATAGGCAATCTTAGCATTAACTGGGCAAAGAAAATGATTTGACCTAATGCAACATATCTCAGAAACTGGCAATCAAAGGAAAAATGGAAGCAGGGATCTTTGCTCAGAACTGAGAGACTTAACAGGGCCTGAATTCTCTTCCTCCTTAGAATTTTACTGACAAGTTGACAACTTCCTGAAAATTCTCACACTAACATTCCCATAACTGGAGAGAAGCAAACTGAGTGGATATCCTCAGCTTTTGGTGGTAGTGGTGGTTTTTTTCTTGTGACCGAGGAATAGTATAAAGGATTCTGGAAGAGAAACTGGTGAGATAGAGGAAGGTGAACAAATGCTCCCTCTCCAGAGAAATGAAGACTTCAGAGCAACACTGTCAATTGGAAACAAAAAGACCCATAGCTTTTTGCAGTGAAATATTCTTCCTCGAAAACTAATATGATAGATCCCACTAAGAAAAAAACATCAACTTCACTGAGACCATGAAAGTGTGTAATAATTTATTCCTGCAAGTAGAGCACCTTAGTAAGAACATAAATTCCATAAAGCAGAAGCTCAAAGATAAGATGCTAAACCAATAATATGGAATGATAAAGGATGTTTTAAGTCTAGGAAAACAAATTTAGAATGAAAAAAAGCATGATAATAATAGAACAAAAATATTCATTAGAAATAGCAGGAAACATAATAGATACCGGTGAAAATTTTTACCAACGAAGAGGAAAGGCTGGAGACAATCGGAGGGACTGAAAAAGGAAAATGGATTAAAGCAACTGGAGAGTAGTCAGTAATAAGGCAGACAAAGACAGTGTACCACAGGGTTATTATGTCCCTGAAGTTGATATTCCAAAACATTGAAATGGAAGATTATTTTGTAAAAATAAAGAAAGATTATTTCACTGACAAGGGGAAAAAAAAAGAAATCTGCATATTCTGCATATTCTCATCTTTTAGGAAAATTTGCTGCAAGTGCTCAGCACAGAGTCATATCCTAAGTGGGCTATTGAATTTCAAATGCTAAATAATTCTTCAAGGTTTAGGCAAGTAAAGCAAAGATCTGCAGTGGGAGAGAGTGGGGGTGGGGAGAGAATGTGTGAAACTCTAGAAGGCTTATCAAACTTACCCAGCACTCCATGCAAGAAGATAATAGAGGAAAAGCTCAGAAGCTGTAAAAGAAGTGCAACCTAATGTTCCACTCCAGCGAGATACTATTAAAATATAGAGAAAATATGTAGGCAAGTTGGACATCCTCAACCATGGCCCAGACGGCTTGACAGGGAAGCCCACACAATGGGAGAAAAAAAAAAAAAAGAACTTTAAACAAAAGCAAAAAGTGAAATGTAGTCAGAAGAGGAGGAGAAAGCATAGTTAGGTTAATGGGGCAAAAACTGAATCCTTTTAAACAAATGTGAGACTGCAGTTGTAGGACAAAAAGCAAATTTTATGAAGTAGGGCAATGTAAAAATATTCCTAAAGCTCTCATCAATGTGAAGCATTGGGGAGAGGTGAGATGTGGGGATGTGTGAAAGCACTAATATTGGCTCCTTTCTGAGCAGGGACAGACTCCCTGCTGTTTAAAATAGAAACACATGGTTTAAAAAAAGAGACTCCAATCACTGATTTCTTTTAAATAGTATTTTCATTTAATCTTAGACATATCTTTTTGGAAATAGTACTTCATATAGAAAGGAAGCATTTAGTATGTTTATTGTCTTTTCAAATGCAGTTTTTCATTATTAAATTCATTTGAGTTTATTTTTTTAAATAAAAATAACTTTGGTGATATCTCATTTTATCAAAGTTTATTTTATCTATCTCCCAGAATAATTCATATATAAATAGAAGAAAATCAGGAAGAAATTGTGCATAGTGGTAGTAGGAGGACTTTTGTTTTCATTGTCATGATTTTTGCCTTGTATGAATTTTTATAAAATGCCCATATTTTCTAAAGTGTTTCTTACACACCCATACATGAAGCTACTATGCCGAAATACTAACACTGTTTAACTGTAAGTATTAGATATGGAAGCTTGGTTAGTCTCCCACTGCACGTAACGAAAATTCTATTTGAAGTAACAGTGACAAGATAATTTATCATTTAGTAAAATAGTGTGGTAGTCATATCAATGGCAGTCTGGTTCTTCATAGTTCTACTGGTACTGCTGGTCTCAGAGTTGGTATCATCATAAGTCTCTTTCCTCCAGTAGTCTAAAATTGATTGTAGCAATTCCAGACATTGTCTACATACACAAGAAATTCCAGAGGCATAGATGAGAAAACTTTACTTCCTTAGATGTTTTCTTAAGGAAGGAAATTTTTCTGAGAAGTTCTCTATCAAGTTTTCTTTAATAACTCACTGACCAAAAGAACATCATCTGCCTATATATTAGTAAGTCGTTGAAAAGAAGAATGAGACCACTATGATAGCTCCTTCAGACCATGACTGAGCCAGGGAAGGTGGAGCCTGCAACTAATACTCTGGCTTCCAGAAGAAAGAAGAAAGGGTAAGCAGAATGGATGATGTTAGCTGGACTCCACAATATTTGCTGCTACAGTGTTGGTTGGTGGTTGGAATTTTCTGCTTTGTAATTTTCTTTAGTTTGTAATTTCTCAAAATACAAATAAGTGAAGGAAGTGGATTGTGTAATTTCTCTTTCAATTGAATTGTGTTACTTCATTTTCATGAAGATATACTTTCATTTAAACACTGATTTTTTTTTTAACTATTATAAAATAGAAATGCTTTCTTAGTACTCTCTGTTGTTAGGAGTCCCTAATACTAAAGAGACTGAAGTAATTGTGGAAGAAGACTGGACCCCTTTAAGCAGCAAGTTGTCATTTTTTCTTTTTTAGGAAGGAGGAAATCAACATTATGGATTGATGCATTAAAGCTTTCATTGGAAATTCGAGTAAAATACTCATTTATTGTTGGCTTTGAGAGATACAGAAAGTATTGCAAGAAATTTTTAAAGAATGTGTAAACTTTTTCAGTATATTAAGGGAAGATTTTCTTTAAAATATTCAGAAAGCAATTTCTTTGCCAGTATGTTGCTATAGTCATTACATTTTCAGAGTAATAACAATTTTAACAATCTGGGATGTTAACTTCGTTTTAACATTTTTTTTTCCTGAATTAGAATACTTTGAAAACAATTTAATTGCAGTAAAAGTCCATGGAATGACTTTTAAAACAAGCCTTCTTTAGATGAAATTCAAAGATATTTTGGCCTGTGTTTCAAAACAGTGTGTCAGTACTGTGGTCTATCCAGTTCTTAAAAGGAAGTTGCAGTACTAGCAGTTATTAGGTTGGGATGTGAAATGCCCTTACAATGGGCAGTTCTGATCTTGGGAGATTGACAATTGGGATATGAAAGGACAAGAAAATACCTTGTTCCCACTAATTCCATTCTTCTTCCAGTAAGTCAGTTGCACAAAACAAATGTAATTAAAACAATTTTTTTAAACGATACTAAACAATTTGTATTTTCAAATGTTATCAGAGAACTTTATGTTCAGTGCTTGTTGAATACAAAACTAAGTCAGTCTTAACGTTTTATAAAAGTATCAGTTCCATTCATTATATCCATGTTAAATTTTCCATAGTAAAAATAAGTGATGGCCCTTTTATATATGGTGTTTTAAAAATATCCAATAATTAAATCCAATGAAAACTACATTTAAGGAAGAAGGAAATTTACCAAACCACAAAGTGTAATTAGTCATTTACTTATGATTAAACTCTTTGCATGTTGATAAGTCTGGAAATACCCCAGAACTTCACTTTCTTGTGTCTTCCCCTCATGTCTTCCCCTTCTTCCTCTACCACTTGTATTTGAAATGTTCAATTTGTAATTTATATTCAGCATTGACACAGCTGTAGCCATGTGAATGTCATTTTCAATTCTTCAATGTAAGTTTTGGTGAGTGGCTAAGGCATGGCATTTCCAAGCTCAGTTAAAATATTATACTGTCATGTATTTTTTTTTTTTTTGAAATTTGAAATTAAAAACAAACCAAACAACAACAACAGAAAAAAAAAACCCAGGAAAATTTCTCTGCATTTCCATTAAATTACCTTGTGGCCTGGGAGTTCTTGCCATGTAGAAGCATGTTTACTCAGAAAGTTTTCAGGGAATGCCTCATAGGGTGAGCTAGAAAAGTTCTTCATGAATTGAACTCGATTTAAGTTGTATTTGTGATGTTGATTTTTGAATCTGCTTGTGGAGAGAATTCAAGTATATATTTTGAGTCTTTGATTTTACATCAGGAGCTACTCATTTTTTATTAGTAATAAATATTATCACTGTCAGCATCTTTATTGTTTCTTTCTGCCCCATTCTACTCGAATGTAGTTATTTAGACTCAGATTAGAAGGTGAGTGATTGGACCTGTATATGCTTATCTTTTTTTTTAAATCACTGTCATTCTTATTATTGATATAATGAGCTAATGTTTCAGAGCTTTTTCTATACCAGGCGTTATTTTACCGTTTAATCCTCTCCACAGCTTGAGGAGGGATACAATAGTTGCAGCATATTTTACTGATGAGAACATTGTTTCAGTGAAATTTACTGATGGTCATCATGGCTAGGAGCTGACAGAGTCAGCTATGAACTTGTTCTTGTTTACCATGTCCCTGCCACTTTTTCTCAAACAGGAAAGCATTTAGCTTGATAGAATGGTTTTCATATCTGTTTGGTGCTAAAGATGTGGAATCAGCTATATTTATAAACATACATCTAGATACTCCTCTTGGTCCTGAGAAGTTTACAGCACACATATGCAACTTTGTTGAAATACTTTCTGAAAGAGCCTTACTTCACAACCCCAGAGCTTGATAATTAAATTGGAGTAAGTTAACAAGATCTTGGAGAAGGCAATGGCACCCCACTCCAGCACTCTTGCCTGAAAAATCCCATGGGTGGAGGAGCCTGGTAGGTTGCAGCCCGTGGGGTCGCTAAGAGTCGGACACAACTGAACGACTTCACTTTCACTTTTCACTTTCATGCATTGGAGAAGGAAATGACAACCCACTCCAGTGTTCTTGCCTGGAGAATCCCAGGGACGAGGGAGTCTAGTGGGCTGCCATCTATGGGGTCACACAGAGTCGGACACGACTGAATGACTTAGCAGCAGCAGCAACAAGATCTAGGACTGAGACCAACTTAAGGCAACCTCCAGTATTTCTTGAGATTGATGATACATGGAGTAATGAGCAGACACTGTGGACAGAACCAGTTATCCCTGTGTACTTGGCTTATGATTTCCAGTGCTCATAGTAACAGTAACATCTCACAAACCTTAAATGTTAGGGGTCATACCACTTCAGAAGAACACAGTTATTAATGTATTTTAGCTGGAGAAAGTTTTTTTTGTTTGTTTGTTTTCCCAAATGTTCACACCATGGGGCTCAAGTTTCTGTCAACCAAAGTATTTGAATTATACTTATCCTGGTCTTTACCTAGAAATAGGGGCAAGGAGAGGTTAATAAAGTTTGCATATCCACTCAAGTCCTGATGCAGTGTCAGATGTTTGAGCCAAGGGATAATCTAACTAACAGAATTAGATTCTGCCTGTTTTGAATATATATTGGTTCAATTTGGGTCCAGTTTGGGCATTTTGGGTTAAAATTATATTTTTTCTTATCTCGACTTAAATTTTATTTCACTGGATGAATATTGTATGTTCTATAGGTAGCTTTTATTCATAAAATTCACCAATTAGATGCTAATCCAGTTATTCAAGACTCAACTCTTGGGTTTCTATCCACTGAATTTTATAATTCTGTTCACTCTGAGAATCTCAAGCCATTTTTAGGAATCACTACATTGTAAAAGCATTATTGATTTTCATGTTATTAACCAACATAATTTATTGCCTTCGTGGGAGAAAGAAGCTTTCAGAAGATCATTAAATGCATTAAAATTTGCAGATGCCCACATGTCTGTGGCTCTCTTTAGCGGGCTGACTCCTTTGGGTCAGTTATTCTTAGCTTCCGTATTTCTATCTTATGGCATCGCAGTCTAAGATTAGCTTGTTAGGCGTTATCATGCCATCTGAGTTACCTCCTAATATAACTCTACACTGGAATGATTATTTATAGAAAGAGCATTCTGTCATTTTTGGGTTATTTCTAGTAGTTTAATAAAGAAGAATAACATTCAAGTGAAACCACAGATTCCTTCCTGCTGCCAAAACAACATGATAACTGTCTGCTTAAGGGGCAATAATGTTTAAATGTGTGTTTAGGGTGATTGCGGAATTCTTTTTATCTCTCCCACTCTGACAGAAAGGGGAGGCCTTTGGATAGTGATGTATAATGCTTATGGAAAGGCAAACAGGCAGCCTTGATGCTTTCTGTCACAGAGCACAGAAGACTGGTTGATGATGACAACATGAGACACACAGGGTTTATTTTTAGAAACAGACATTGCTAAGCTCTCTGGTGTTAATATGGCTCATAAACAGGGCTTCTCGCTGTTGACCCTTACAGTGAAAATGGCATTTTATACATATACGCAAACAAACTTTTTTCTTTTTTCACTTGCAAGAATGACTCTGTTATTAAGAAAACTGTTACAACCTTTTAAAGCTGATAAGTCTAAATTCTATTAGATTTCATCAGTAGATACTGGAGATAGATTATTTTTAAAATCCCATGAAGACTGGGTTTAGAAATGGGTTCTGAAAGACAACTGAATGTTATAAGTACAGTGGATATACAGGATCCTTATAAGGTGTGGAAAAATAGGTGAATATACATCATAAATGATTTTTAATAATATGTTACCATGCCTTTAAAATAGATCTTCTGTGCTTTTGGCTTTATTGCAGCAGTATATAAAATATAGCTATAAAAGATCATAATAGGTATGATGTATTAATATAAGTTGCTGATTTTAAACAGATGAGATAAAATTCTTAGTATATTAAAAATGTAGATACACGTCTCTGCTAGTTGTTTTGGTATAACTAACTCTTGATGAACCGAACAAATTTCATGTATAATAAAACATGCAATTTCACATTTGAGAACTGCTCACTTAGCTTATTTAAACTGTGTACTTAATTCAGAACTTAGCAATCAATATTTTGCTTTAAAATTAGAATTGTGATTTTAATCTGTTAAATTTATATTTTGTATTTCCTCACTATTAACTCATTGTAGATGATGAAAATGTGGAGGTGGTATGTTAATACATTTCCTATTGCACCTTAGTCAAAATGCTTTGGAATGGATAACTTAGAGCTCAGTCAGAGTATTCATAATTTTGTTATTATTTACTGAAAAAACATATTATCTTTTTAAAAGATAAATATTTTTGTGCTTGTACTCAGTATAAGGAATCCACTGACCACTAAGAATTTGCAGAATGATGGACAAAAACAGGAAACACACAGCAATTCAACTGTATTCTCAAAGAAGCCAAGATGTAATAAATAAATTCAGAGGGTGTAAGTAGAAGCAATTATAGGAACCGGTTACATCCCAACCAGTCTTAATTAGCAGGTCGAAGGTTTGGGGAGGGTGATGTAATTGCTTGAAGCTTTGAAAGCTGAGGTGAAATAGTCATTCATCTGCTCATCTTTTCACTCAAAAATATTTGAGAGTCATCCACAAAGCCAGGTATTGTTCTAGGGATAGAGGATCCAACTCTGAAACAGGACAAGGAAACACATGTGGACTTGATTGTTCAGTTGAAGGATGGATGGATGATAAGGCTACTTTGGATAGTAAAAAGAACTAAGGGAAAACGAACTGGAAAAATAGGATGGAAAGTGACTGGTACTACGGGCCATATTAACTATGGTAATCAAATAAAGCCTTTTGAGGATGCTAAAATATGAAGAAAATCTTCCCAATGAAAGTAGGTTTTCCATCAACATTGCATTTGGGCTAAGTCAAATAGAATAAAAACAGTTAGAAAAGAGCAGAAAATGTTACAGAGCGATTTTAGTTTCCACTTAACCTCTGCCTTGTATGAGGGATGAGGGAACTTTTATCAGCATGTGGATGGGAAAGCCCAGGGAAGACTGTTGACTATGCCTGTCTCTATTTTCCAAAGAGAGACTGTGGGATCAGCTGAGCTCTTCCTAGGATTAATGCTGTTGTCTAGAAATTAAGGACCTTGTAGAGCTCCTTAGCTTTGCTCTTTCCTGAAAATTTGTCTTTGTCCCTATTCAAACTTTGGCCCAACTGTGCTGAAACATCTTACTCCAGCAGTGGGAACCTAGAGAAGTGAATGCTGTCTCTTTCCTGGGGGCCAAAATGAAGGGGACACTATGTGCCCATAGGCTGAAGAAGAGAAGTCTGAGAAGGTTTTCTCATGAACACAATATTGCACACTTTTTAAAGGGGCTATAGATTATGGTATAAACCACAGTGTTTATTGAGCATCTGCAGTGTGCTGGGTACTTAATTTAGGGAAATCATGGATCAAATCTTGTTAGGTGGTGACTGCAGAACTGTAACTTCCAAACAAAATGTTTAGGATACATAATCTTCCTCCTGTTGACCAGTGAATAGATTTGTGACAAGTGGTTGCGCTAGGTGAGCAAGGAAGTACTTCATGGAGGTAATAGATCTATTTAAAAAAAAAAAGAAGAAACAGCAGTGTGCTAGGAGCTGTTTTCTCCTCATATTCTGCTCTCTCATGAATAGGGAACAGTGATGGATACACATAGTAGAATGCACAAACATTTTTGAGGGACTGACACATTATCTCACATGCTTGATGCCTCATGGGGTTTTCCCTCAACATTCCAATTGGTCTAAGTCAAATGGAATGAAAGCACAATTAGAATAGAGCAGGAAGTGTTCTGAGGCTATTTTAAACTCCACTGACTTATGCCTTGTGGAAGGGATGGGGAAGCCTTTATTAGCCAGTAGGTTAGGAGCCAGGGGAAGACTGTCAGCTACAGTTTTTCCCCTAGCCTCAAGAAGACTAGGACTGAGCCAGACTTCTGGCCAAGATGTTTTGTGGGATTCACAGTGTAGCTTGAGAAAAGTAGTTAATAGTTACCTTCTTTTTTGCCCGCCACCCCCCAAGGATTGTCTTATTCAATCAGTATTTACTGAGTTCTCGATAGCTGTATTTTAAAGCTAGATTTATTTATGTTATTATTTATATATTTAATCAGCTCTTTCCTTTTTCTGAAATACACTTCTACTTTATTCCAACAAGTAATCACTAGAGAAATTCTAATTCTACAAAATCCAGTTCAAATATCTCTATATCTCTTAAATTTTCCCCAGTCTCCTGAAGTACCTCCTCAGTCATGATATTAACGTCTCTCCCACCCTCTCTCTTCTCTCCATCCTCAATAATCCTTTATTATACTCCCGTATAACATTCCCATTTTCTGTCTTATACTGTGGTTATTTATGTACATATGTCCCCATTCCACCAATTATTTATATGCTCCAAGAGGAAAAGGATCATGTTTTATTTCTATTTTTATTCCCTGCAGTACCTAGCACATAATTGATTCCTGAAACTATTTTTAAATGAATGAATGAGTGATTAAAGAGTACAGTGATATTGTACACATTTGTTTTTAGATTTTTTTGAAAACTTTCCTTCTTTTATGTAGAAAATAAATCTACAGTTATTTGTTAATTTGAAAAATACAGACTTTTGAGGATGTTAGAACCTGTGACTCAAAAATTTAGACTATTTGTTGTAGAATGTAAGTCAAGAATGATGTCCACGCTTTGTTATATGTATGTGAACCTTTAAATGTTTCGGTTATCCTTAACAAAGCGAATTTTGGAGTATTTTTATTTGGAGTTGGTCTTTCAATGAGTGATCAATAGAAATTGTGTAAGATATAGGTCTGCATTCAAAATGTTATGTGAAATAGCTAATTTAAGACAGCCTGAATATAAATACACATTTTTTTCCTAAGGATAAGAATAAATGTGGTCGTACAAATGATTACAGGTGTACTTTTATATTATTCAAATACCACTTCACATTTAATTCTGTTTTTCTTTTTGTGATGCTTCTTATATAGATAGTTTTCTTAGATAAAGGACAAAAATGAATGGATTTTTTTGGTTAACAATAATATTGATTGAAACAGTTCTATACCTTGGAGCCACTTAGAACTCATCTTCATTTCTTCAGGCGTTATTTAATTGGCTATATTCTTTGAGAAGGTGGCAATGAAAGATTTTTCTTTTGTTAGACATTTTATTGATCAGATTTTGAATACCAGAGGTACAGTAGTTAAAAAATTATCTGAAGTAAAATGTCAGAACAGGGAATTCACAGAGTGAGAAATTAAGGAAAAACAGATGGAAGGAATGAATCAATCTTTGTACAGAGCTATTCAAGGAAAAAGAATGAAATATATATACATATATATATATATATATATCTAAGTGGGAGAGAAATGATGAAGAGAATAGATTTAACATATGTAGGGAAAAGACACATAATTTTTTCTGGTAGTCTTTTTGCTCTGGTTTAGACTTAAACTCAGCACAAGTTAGGATAAATTAAAGGCATTAAGGCTTGGAAAATTAATTGAGTTAGTTAAAAATATTAAGTATGAGCCAAAAAGGAATTGGGTAATAAAACAAAATTTTAACGTAGCTGTTGGACTTAGTAGATCACAGAGAATAAATGGATATCTGTATTCTTTCAGTTATTTTGCAAATGCTTCCTATTATGTTTTCTCATCTTTATGAATCCAAGTTAAGTGTGTAAGTTTTGTAATAATCATATTGAGATAGAACAAATCAAGGTTAGTTGACATTAGATTTAGAAGTGTCCCATTATTCTATTAACCATTGTCAAAAAATAAGGATTAGTTCAAGCAAATTTCCAAAGGAATATAATTTTAAAGCTATAAACACAATTAATTGAAAACACTCATTGGTTTTCTGAAGATGAACAAAATTAAAAAAAATTATCTTGGTTTGAACTTAACCCAACTTTTATATTTAAAGAAGGAAAACAATGTAAACAGTCTCAGGCAACTGATGATTAAACATAGTAAAAACAATGCCCCGAGTTTAAAATCACTTCCTTCAGATTTTAATCAAGAGTCAACTCTCGCTATTTATTATCCCAATAATTAAATGGAAATTACCCCACATCATTAACATGGAAACAGTAATTATTCTTTTTTTTAAATTTTTTAGCAAGATAGTTCTAAAGCTGAATATGAATATAATTCTAGAAAACCTTGTATGAGTTCATTTTGAGATGACTATAAAATATATAGAGAGCTTCCCTGGTGGCTCGAGGGTAAAGAGTCTGCCTGTAATGCAGGAAACCTGGATTCAGTTCCTGGGACAGGCAGATCCCTTGGAGAAGGAAATGGCAACCCACTCCAGTATTCTTGCCTGGAGAATTCCATGGGCAGAGGAGCCTGGCTGGCTCCAGTCCATGCGGTCGCAGAGTCGGTCGCGACCAAGCCACTAACACTATCACTTTCACAAAATATATTAAATTGCTTTGTAGACAAGCGAGAGGACATCTTTCTGTTTCATTATTTACTCTGGTCATGTTCCTTGGGTACTGAACCAAAATGTGGTAGAGATTGTCTTTATGCTTCATGAATCATATATGTGAGAACCATCTTCCCCACATGCCTGCCATCACTGAATATTGTCAGATTTTAGATATTTATGCCAAACTGAGAGATGAAAAATGGCACATTACTTTTTTGTGTGAATTTCACTTATTTCTGGTGGACCTGAATGGTTTTCATATGTTTTAATTATTTGAATTTTCTTTTATGGAGAAATAATTTTGCCAGAATGTTTAAAGGGTAAAAAAATCTATCAGTGAATGTCACCTGTTAACAGACTAAAGGAAAAACTAATATCATTTCACTAGATGCAAAAAAACAAAATCAATAAAATTCAGTACCTTTTCAGGATAGAAACTCTTAAACTCAGAAGGAAAAAATAAGTATTATAAACCAAAGCCCTACCTGAGACTTTTTATTTAATGGTAAAATTAAAACACATTCTCTTTGATTTTAGGAACTTTGTCTTTGGAGGTCCTAGTTGATGTGGTAAAACATAAGCATTCAATAAGAGATGCAGATTTTTAAAGGAAAAGAAACTAGTTGAACTAATAAACAGCTCAGTTTAGATTGCTCAGTACAAGGTCAGTACAACATAAAAAATTGAAAATATTGCTTTATACCAGAAATAACCAAGTACAAATGTAGTAAAATGATAGCATTTATAAATACCAGCTGAAACTTTTATGGAGAAATTGATAAAATTATTGAGGACATACAAGAAAACCAGAAAAAAAACTGAATCATTCTGTGCCATGAATAGGAAGACTACTTTTAAAAATTGCTTATTCCAAAATTCTTGTATAAATCTATATTTAAAACAGCTAACTTTCTCTAATTCAAAAAGTCAAATGTACTTAATGGTATTATATAGTAAGTAAACTGCATGTTTTTTGTAGTTAGCAACAGTCGCCGTTTCATAGTCTTCATTTCCAGCACCCATTAGTTCCCTGCTTCTGATAGCCTGATATCAATTTCTTCTGTTTTTTGAATGTTAGTATACAAATTCAGATAAAATCCCAACAGGACCTATCAGAAAATTTGACATACTAATTAGAATACTGAACTATTTTTTAATATCTTGGTGTATGGCAGAGTTTGCATCACAGATCAGTGTCATAGGACAAACTATTAATTAAATGGCTTGGGAACAATTAATATATTTAACTAAAAATTATTGTCAAATAATATTATATTCAGTTATCTATTTTTATAATACTGTTGTTATCCTGTCTTATTGAACAGGTTACTACTTAAACTTTTACAAGCCTGTGTATTCTATAATGTGTACTGTTGTTGTTCAGTTGCTAAGTCCCATTCCACTCTTTGAAGCCCTACAGACTTACAGCATGCTGGACTCCCCTGTCTTTCACTATCTCCAGGAGTTTGCTCTGGTTCGTGTCCATAAGTTGGTGATGCTATCTAACCATCTCATCCTCTGCTGCCCCCTTCTTCTTTTGCTTCAGTCTTTCCCAGCGTCAGGGGTCTTGCATTTTATGGAGAGAGGAAAAGTAATTTTGGGCTTCCCAGGTGGCTTGGTGGATAAAGAATTTGCGTGCAGTGCAGGAGACTCAGGAGGCGCAGATTTGATCCCTGAGTCTGGAAGACCCCTTGAAGCATGGCAACTCACTCTAGTATTCTTGTCTGAAGGATCCCATGGATAGAGGAGCCTGGGCTACAGTCAGTAGGGTCACAAAGAGTCAGATATGACTGAAGCGACTGAGAACTCACATGCAAGAAGTAATATTATGAAGTATGGAAAGAATTTTAGTTAATTTAAGTAAGTTAGATGAGAGTAGTAGTCAATGTTTATATAGCTCACCAATTTTCAAAAGATAATTAAGATTAAATAAAAAATTCAGATTTAAGAGTACCATTGAGTGAAATAGAAAGATGATAATGCAGTCAAGGAAGAAAGATAACAACACTGTCCTGAGGTCTCATCAAATAGTAGCTGCTGAGTAGTGACTAAGAAGATCAATGAGGAAATTATTTTTTCCTAGTCTTATTGAGAAATAATTGATATACATCACTGTATAAGTTTAAGGCAGGACAGTTTGATTTTACGTATATTGTGACATGGCTACCACAGTAGTTTCAGCTAATATTCATCTTCTCATATAGATACCAACAAAGAAAAGAACAAAGAACAAGAGAAACCATTTTTTTTCTCACTATGATGAGGACCCTTAGTGTTTACTCTCTTCAGAACGTTCTTGTGATAAAATAGCAGTGGTAGATGAAGTTATCTTGTTGAACATTACACCCCTAATACTTACCTATAACTGATATTTGTGCCTTTTGACTACCTTCCTGCATTTCCCTCCTCCCCTGCCAGAACATTCCCTACCTCCTCACCACCCCTACCTCCTCTGTTGCCACCACCATCTCTGGTAATGTCAGGTCTGATCTCTTTTTCTATAAGTTTTTACAAATTCCACATAAAAGTAATGCCATCAAGGTCTTACAAATTGTAGAATTGTCTTGTTTTTTTAATAGCTGGATAATATTTTATTGTGTATGTATACACAACTTTTTTGTCTGTTCATTGCCTGTGGACACTTAGGTTGTTTTCATGTCTTGTCCATTGTAAATAATGCTGTTCTGAATATGAGGGTGAGGTGAGGTGAGGTGAAGTCGCTCAGTCGTGTCCGACTCATTGCGACCCCATGGACTGTAACCTACTAGGCTTCTCAGTCCATGGGATTCTCCAGGCAAGAATACTGGAGTGGATTGCCATTTCCTTCTCCAGAGGATCTTCCCAACCCAGGGATCGACCCGGGTCTCCCGCATTGGAGGCAGACACTTTAACCTCTGAGCCACCAGGGAAGATGAATATGAGGGTGCTCATACATTTTTGAGTCAGTGTTTTCATTACCTTTGAGTGTATTCCCAGAAGTGGAATTGTTGGACATGTGGTTGTTCTATTTATAATTTTTTGAAGCTTTTCTGCACTGTATTCTGTAATTTGTAACATAACAATGGCACAGGAGGGCTTTCTTTTCTCTACATCCTCACTGGCATTTATTATTGCCTACCTTTTGACAATAACCATCCAGGTGTGAGGTGATATCCCATGGTGGTTTTAATTTGCAGCTCCTAATGACTAGTGATGTTGGATATCTTTTCATGTACTTTTTTGTGTTTTCATATATTTCTTTTGGAGAAATGTCTGTTCATATTCTTTGCCCATTTTTTATTGTTATTTGTGTTATGTGCTGTTGAGTTGTTTTTATGTTTTCAGTACTAGCCCCTTATCAGATACATAGTTTGCAAACATTTTTTCTCCTTTTTTAGGTGTCTTTTCTCTTTTATAATGGTTTCTTTCATTGTGCAGAAGCTTTTTAGTTTTATGTAGTCTGACTAGTTTATTTTGTGGCCTGTGCTTTAGGTATCATATCCAAAAACTTATTACTAAAACCCCTATCAAGGAACTTTGTTCCTACGTTTTCTTCCAGGAGTTTCATGGATTCAGGTTTACATTTAAGTCTTTAATTCATTTCAAGTTAATTTTTGTGAATGATATATGATACAGGTACATTTTCATTCTTTTCATATATGAATATCCAATTATACCAGCACCATTTATTGGAGAGACTTTTCATCATCAAGTATATTCTTTGCCTCTGTGTCAAATATTAGTTGACTGTGTATATTTGGGTTTATTTCTGGCCTCTGAATTCTGTTCCATTGGCTTATTTGTCTTCTTGTTTTTTAGCGCTGGTACCATACTGTTAGTAGTCTTAGATTACAGCTTGAAATCAGGAAGTGTGATACCTCCTGTTGTTCTTTCTCAAGTTTACTTGGCTATTTAGGGCTTTTCATGGTTCCATATAAACTTTAAGACTTTTTTTCTACTTCTGTAAAAATAATGCTATTGGCATCTTTATAAAGATTTCATTGAATCTGTATATGGTTTTCAGTAGTTTTGACATTTTAAAAATACTAATTTCAAACCATAAACATGGGATGCCTTTCAATTTATTTGTGTCTTTTACAGTTTCTTTCATCAGTGTCTTGTAGTTTCAGCACAAACATCTTTTACCTCCTTAGTTAAATGTATTCCTAATTATTTTATTGTTTTTGATGCAATTTCTTTATATTCTTTAAAAAATTTTGTGTTAGTGTTTAGAAGTGATAGTGATTTTTGTATATTAATTGTATATCCAGGAACTTTACTGAATTCAATGATCTATCAATTTTTAGTTGAGTTTAAGTTTATGTAAGGGGGATTTCCTGATGGGTCAGAGGTTAAAGAGTCCGCCTGCAATGCAGGAGACCTGGGTTGCATCCCTGGGTCGGGAAGATTACCTGGAGAAGGAAATGGCAACCCACTCCAGTATTCTTGCCTGGAGAATCCCATGGACGGAGGAGCCTGGTGGACTATAGTCCATGGGGTTGCAAGGAGTCGGACACAGCTTCACTTTCACTTTCACTTTCAAGTTTATATAAAATCATTTGATCTGCAAATAGAGACCATTTTCTTTCTTTCTTTCCAATCAATTCTTATACCTTTTATTTCTTTTTCTTGCCTGATTGTTTTAGTAGGACTTTGAGTACTGTGTTGAATGGAAGTTATGAGTGGGCACCCTTTTCTTGTTCCTGATATTGAGGAAAAGCATTCAATCTTTCATCATTTGAGTATGATATTGCCTGTGGGTTTGTCTTATATGGCCTTTATTATGTTGGATATGTTCCTTCTATGCCTGATTTAAGTGTTTTTATGATCCAAATGGATGTTGGATTTTATTGAGTGATTTCTTGCATTTATTGAGATGATCACAATACTTTCTCTATTCAGTCAGGGTGATACATCAACATGCATATGTTGACCTATCTTTGCATTCTAGAGACAGAGCCCATTTAATCATGGTGAATGATCCTTTTAATGTGCTGCTGAATTCATTTTGCTAGTATTTTATTGAGAATATTTGCATCTGTATTCATAAGAAGATTGGCCTGTAGTTTTAATTTTTGGTAGTATACTTTTCTGGTTTTGGTGTCAAGATAGTGCTGGCCTCCTAAAAATGAATTTGGGAATATTGCCTTCTGATTCTCTGTCTGACTGATCTTTCCATTGTTTGGGGTCAGGTATTAAAGTCCCCAGCTATTATTGTCTTGCTGTTTATTTCTCCTTTTATGTCTGTTTTCACTCTATATTTGTAGATGCTCAGATGTTGGGCACATAAATATTTATGATTGGTTTATCTTCTTGATGTATTGATTCCTTTATCATTAAAATAATGACCTTCTTTTTCTCTTTTTATCATGTTTGGCTTGAAGTCTATTTTTTTCTCATAATGAATGTGGCTACCTCTGAATTTTTTTGGTTAACATTGCCAACAAAGGTCTGTCTAATCAAAGGTTTGGTTTTTCCAGTGGTCATGTGTAGATGTGAGAGTTAGACTATAAAGAAAACTGAGTGCTGAAGAATTGATGCTTTTGAACTGTGGTTGTTGGAGAAGGCTCTTGAGAGTACCTTGGACTGCAAGGAGATCCAGCTGGTCCATCCTAAAGGAAATCAGTCCTGAATATTCATTGGAAGGACTGATGCTGAAGCTGAAACTCCGATACTTTAGCTACCTGATGCGAAGAACTGACTCATTTGAAAAGACCCTGATGCTGGGAAAGATTGAAGGTGGAAGAAGGGGACGATAGAGAATGAGATGGTTGGATGGCATCACTGCCTCAATGGACATGACTTTGAGTAGTCTCCGGGAGTTGGTGATAGACAGGGAGACCTGGTATGCTGCAGTCAGTGGGATCACAGAGTCAGACACAACTGAGTAACTGAACTGAACTGAACTGAACCTCTGAATTTTTTTGGTTAGCATTTGATTGAACATCTTTTTGCATCTTTTCACACGCAGTCTATATGTGCCTTCAAAGCTAAATTAAATCTCTTATGGACAGCATATTCTTGGATCATGTGGTTTTATCTGTTCAGCCATTTTCTGTCTTTTGATTGAATAATTTAATCTTTTTACATTTGAAGTAATTGTTCATAGACAAAAGCTTATCATTTCTGTTTTATTGTTTTCTCATTGTTTTATAGATCTGTTGTTCCATTTTTCTCATCCTGCTGTCGTTTTTGTGTTTTGATGTCTTTTGGTGTCAGCATGCTTGGCTTTTTTATTGTTTTTTTTTGTGTGTGTGTGTAATTACTACCGTATTTTCCCTTGTGTTTACCATGAAGCTTACATTAAACACCTTAAATGTTAGCAAGTACTTCTAAGCTTATAACAACTTAACTTTAATATAATTCATATGCTTTATACTTTTACTTAATCTTTCCCTCACATTTGATGTTATGGCTCTTAAAATTTACATGCCTTTATTGTCTAAATATAGCGTATTGTGTTTATGGTTATTTTTGTAACATTCTTTTTTAAACTTTTAAACTAGAGTTGTGAGTTATGCACCGTTTTTATCATATTACAAATTTAACTATGACTATATTTACCATTACCAGTAAAATTTAGTCTATCTTTTTTTTTTGGTATCACGTTAATTAACATTCTTTTACTTCTTCTCAAAGAACTCCCTTAAGCATTCATATAAGCAAACTCTGGTGTTAATGAACTCCCTCAGCTTTTGTTTGTTCAAGAAAATCTATCCCTCATTTGTTACTGAAAGGCACCTTTGCTGGGTATAGAATTCCTATATGAGAGTTATTTTCTTTCAATATTTTTAATATGTCATTCCATTCTCTCCTAGCCTGAAAAGATTCTGTTGAGAAATCTTGTGATAGTCCTATGGGGGTTTTCTTGTATTTATCTTCTTTTTTCTCTGCTGCTCTTAAAATTCTTTCTTTGTCATAGACTTTCAAAATTTTAGTTAGAATGTGGCTTGGTATAGCCCTATCAGGTTCAATTTATTTGGGGTCCTTTGGGATTCATGGATCTGGATGTCCATTTTGCTCCCCAGGTTCAGGAAATTTTCAGCTGTTATTGTTTTAAATGTATTTTCTATCACTTTATCTTCTAGAATCTCCATGATGTGAATATTGTTTCTTTTCATTGTGTTGCATAATTCCTATAAACTTTCTTTATTATTTTTCATTCTTTTTGCTTCTCGGACTGGGTAATTTCCAATGTCCTGTTCTCCAGGACACTGATTCTTCTGAGTGGTAAAATCTACTTTTGAAACTATTCAATTCTTCAGTTACTGTATTTTTCAACTCCAGGATTTCTGGAGGATTTGTATTTTCTAAATCAAACTACTCACTGTTCATGCATTATTTTCATAATTTCATTTAGTTGTTAACCTGTGCTTTTTGATAGGTCAGAAAACTTAAGAGAATTATTTTGATTTCTTTGTCTGACAGTTCACAGATCTCCATTTCTTTTATTCAGTTTTTGGAGCTTTCTTAGTTTCCTTTGGTGGTGTCGTATTTACCTGAGTTTTTATAATCCTTGATTCCTTGTGTTGTTACCTGCACATTTGAGTAATAGGGCTCATCCTCCAGACTTTATGAGTTTGCTTTTTCAGTCAGTTTTTCACCAGTCAGCTTAGTTTGGATTCTAGGTGTGTCTTCCAGTGGTGTCTTTGGGCACATAGGGCCTGCTATTATGGTCAGGGGCAATTAATTGTTCCTTCTCTGAAGATGGGGCTGGGACTGAGAACAGTTTGATAGGACTGCTGACTTGGATTCCTAACCAATTAAGTTTGTAGGGTGAGCTACAAGGTGGCATGGATTCTCATCATGCTTGCTAGATGTTTGAGTTTGAATTCTATATTCAGTAGTAGATGGGACTATGAGTTAGCTTTCCTTTCCTATAGGACACAGTCCAGGGTCTAGGGGCTGTACAGCTTGTTGTTTGAGGGGCTTGTGTCATACTATTCAAGGGAGACCACTAGTTTGGCTCTGCCACAGACCAGGCTCTTGTTCAAGTGCCACTGTATGTAGGGCTCTTGGATGGACTAGGAAGTTTCCCAGGTTGCCAGGGTCCAGCCCCGGTGGATCCAGGGAATTCGAAGCAAGGATGGCGTCGGCGAGGAAAAACTTATTTATTATTAATGTAAGAGTAGATTAGGAAATAATAGTATAGTAGGAAAATTTAGTGGAGAAAAGAGGCTGAATAACTTGGTTTATGTGAAGAACTAATAAAACTTCGAGACAAGAAGTTTGCACCATCTACGTTAGGCCACCAGTGTCCTCTTGAATATCGGAGGGTGTCCCACCTTGGACTCCCTCTCGCGTGGATCTTAAAAAGCCGGGCAAGTAAGTAGACATGGCGAGCCTCCACGCCCCAGATGGGAATTCAGCCAGAAATTAGAGTAAAGAGACACGGGGGAAATCAGTGCAGCGACTAGCCCCTCCTCTATTGTTCAGAAGGCCTTTTATACCTTTTTGACTGTACATAGAGATCAACGGATAATACAAAATTATGCAGCGTTAGCAGCCCAGACTTATCAAAACCAGGCTTTTCTCTCTGCATACCTAATTGTATACACAAGTCTTAGGTGATTTACATCATCTTCTGGCCAAAAGGGCCAATTAACATTTTACACCTTTTTTTTCTGATAAGGGTTTGTCAACCAGAAGACTCATTTGTGTTAATCATTCCAAAGTTTGGTGCCACTCTCAGAAAGCACTAAATAAAGTTACATTCTTACATAGCAAAGATACAGCAATTTGTAACAAGTAAAAGGAGTAGAGTGATTTATAACATAAGAAAAGTAATTAACTCAAAAGTCTAGTGTTGCTAACATCAAAACTACTATATACCCTTTTCTATATCCCGATTACATTGATTAACATCCTCCCAGGTGCCTAAAAGATAAAGAATATGGAGGCCTGGCAGCAATCATTGAGTCAACAGTGAAATCCTGTCACCAATATGATTTTTAGCTCTAAAGGCTCAATATCTTTAAGATGCTTTAAGCTTTGTGCCTCTCACAGTTGGGGGCTGTAAGCAATTCACAAGCTGTAAAAGGTTCAGGGGAACCTGTTAGGCAACTTAGAGCATTATCAGAAGGGGTTGAGCTGAAACACTCCTTTCAAATGCAGAATTCTAAAGCCCTGAGTTGACTTTTTCCAGAGAATGTCAGAAGAGTGGAAAAGCAGGCAGATTCTTATTTGGGGGAAGGGGGGTACATGCTCAGGAAATGCCAGGGAGAAAACCTGAGATCTGACTCGACCTTGCCCATCAAATCTCTGCCACATGACCTTGTCATGGGTGGGATTCCTCACACTGGCTTCTGGCACCAGGTAATTTTATTGGATATACTGAATGATATATTAAGCAATGCGTAGCTATGCATTAGAATAGATGCATGAATTAGAATTTCCACCTCGGTACAGTGGCAGAAGCAGTTCTAACACCAGGAAAGTTGTTTGTTGTCTTAATGCAAGTTGACCATCATCCCAAGTTCCCTTGCTCAATAGATCCACTGGATTTGCTATGCGGACTGTCTTCTTTATGCACCTTCCTCTTGGTTTGAGTGCCACTGGACTGCACAGCTTTCAGATGTTTTCACCAGCTTTTCTGATCAGATGGAGACAGAAGACTGACTTATCAGCAGGTAGGGCTATGTCTCAGCCCACTTGAGTCTGTTGGGGTGGGAGGGGAACACTCCTGGCTACTTTCAGGTTCCTGAATGGACTCTCCAGTTGAGAGAAGCTAGGAGCTATGCTCAGCCTTGGTGTGGACTACTCTCCCTGCCTGTGCTTAGCACACAGGAACCCTCCACACCTAGCATTGCCTTTTTTCTGGGGGCAATCAACTCTGCTTGCCCGCCTCTTGACTGGAGCACCACTGGAGCCTAAACAGTGGTTGTTACCAGCCTTCTGGTCAGATGGAGCCGAAAGACACTCTCCACAGTAGGTGGAACAGTGACTTAGCACCTTACCTGGAGCTCTAGGGCTCACAAATCTCCTTGTTTAAGGACCTGAATCAGGCAGATCTGAACCCTACCAAGTTCCCAGTCAGACTACACCCCTGAGTTGGTTTTGCAGATGAACTGGTGGTTGAGATTACCATTAGGGCACTGCAGGTATGAACTCAGTCTTCCAAGACTGCTGTGCTGGTTGGTGCAAGCCCTTCCTCCATTCACCATCACATTGAGATTCCCAGTGGTTGAGCCCCATAAATTCCCCTGCAGTCATCATGGCATGAGACCAGAGTAGGGGCTCCTACAAAGTGCCCTACAGTGTTAGTGGAGACTCATCCCCTGAGCTCTCTTTTTCCACTGGAGGCTTGGGGAAGACTTCTCCAAGTGGTGCCTTGCTGGCCTAAGGGAGGGGCAGTGCGGTCAATGTGTAGTTGCTTCTCTTACCTTCTCATGCAGTCTGTCTTGGTGTCTGAGGTGCAGAGGGTGTTTCAGCTTCACACCTGGGCTCTAGGATTCTCTCAGTGCTCTCTTCTTCTTGAATAGATGTTTAGGTTTTTTCTTCTGATGGGGAGAAAGTCAGGAATGACCTATGACACCATCTTGGTGGTGTCACTCTCCTCAAGAAGTGACTTTTAAGGTGAGGCATGGCAACCCACTCCAGTACTATTGCCTGGAAAACCCCATGGACAGAGGAGCCTGGAAGGTTACAGTCCATAGGGTTGCAGAGAGTTGGACGCAATTGAAGCAAATTAGCATGAGTAACTAGAAGAGCCCAACTGTACAAAGATCTAAGAAAAGACATTCCAAGCAGAAGGAGAGCAATGCAAAGGGCCTGAGTTTAAAATATGTATTTGGCTCTTTTCAGAATAAAGTCTACTATGGTCACTGCCTTTTCAACAAAACAGAGAGGAAAGGTAAATGGTTAGACGGGGACTCCTTGAATAGTGCATCCAGACTGTATTTTGCAATAGCCATAAAATGATCTATTTTTCATATTTTTAACTTAGAGTTTCATAAGTGCTTCAGTGTCCTACACCAATATCTGATAGTTTGTCTTTAGAAAGCACCATTTGTATGCTGAAAGAACAGACGGTTCTTTCTCTTTTTATTTTTCCTGCATACTAGAAATGTACTGAATCTAATTCTAATGCCAGTGCTTGCAGGAACAATTTAAGTATTGCATGACATAGTAGATATGAAATCAGGAAAATTGGTTGATCTGTTCATTCATATTTTTAATGAACCCAATAAACATACTGAAAGATTTCCAGAATATTAAAATTGATGAAGAAACACCAGTGTCTGGTCTGTAGGAGCTTATTCTTATTTTAAGCTCAGGGTCTGCCAGTGTTTGTGTGAAGGTAGGTAATTTAATTGACTACTCTTGGCATCTATGAACCATGAGGTAAGTTGCTTAGATAGAGAAGGAAATGGCAATCCACTCCAGTACTCTTGCCTGGAAAATCCCATGGATGGAGGAGCCTGGTAGGCTACAGTCCACGAGGTTACGAAGAGTTGGACACGACTGAGCTACTTCACTTTCACTTTTCACTTTCATGCATTGGAGGAGCAACCCACTCCAGTGTTTTTGCCTGGAGAATCCCAGGGACGGCGGAGCCTGGTGGGCTGCTGTCTGTGGGGTCGCACAGAGTCGGACACAACTGAAGCGACTTAGCAGCAGCAGCAGCAAGTTGCTTAGATAACTCTTAGGGTCTCCACTAGCTCTAAAAATGTCAGAGATTTGCCTTTTTAATTCCCTAAATAGATCAGATCATAGTACTCTGTCTTTCTTGTATACCAAAAGTAATTTTAATTCAGCAGGCAATTTGCCAAAGTAACATGTTGGTCTGATACTGTCGATTTATAATACTTTATATTTTAGGTTTAGAAGGTCATTCTGTTCTAGCTTATTTTAAAGTGAAAGTTGCTCAGTCGTGTCCAACTCTTTGTGACACTATGGACAGTAGCCTGCCAGGCTCCTCTGTCCATGGAATTCTCCAGGCCAGAATCCTGAAGTGGTTAGCCATTCCCTTCTCCAGGAGATCTTCCCAACCCAGGGATCGAATCAGGTCTCCCACATTGCAGGTGGATTCTTTACTTTTTGAGCCACCAGGGAAGCTTATTTTAACTTTATCCTAATCTTGTACTGTGTCTGACAGGTTTTGAATACATAACCTTTTCACAAAAGCATTATGATCCTATTTACAAAGAGTTATCCAGTAATTGTTATGATTTATCTAGCTTAATTTGATACTTTTAAATGTTTGAATTATTTATCTTCCTTTAGAGAGAGCCATGGGGCTTCCCTAATGGCTTAGACAGTAAAGCATCTGCCCGCAATGTGGGTGACCCAGCTTTGATCCCTGGGTTGGGAACATCCCCTGGAGAAGGAAATGACAACCCACTCCACTATTCTTGCCTGGAGAATCCCGTGAAAGAGGAGCCTGATGGGCTATAATCCATAGGGTCTGTGAAGAGTTGTACACAACTGTGTGACTAACACTTTCAGTGACAGTCATGGCATTCTCATAGAAACAGAAGAGAAGGAAGATATGACTCTGTACTAAACTCTTTGTAGTTTAGAACCAGTTATTTACTTAGGAATAAAGATTATCACTTTACTGTTAGTGAGAAATACAAGGTTTTATCATCAGTATTGTTTTTTCTTTCTATATCCACCCAGTGACTATATTTGAATTTTCTAGATCTCATTTAGAATTGGATTTCACTTTTTAAAATTAGATCATACTTTGGCATAATAAATAGAGCAGAAACTTCAGTTTAAATAGCACTGTAACAAAACTTACTATAAATAAGCAGAAAATTTGTCAAATATCTCAATACATATTACCAATTAATATAATAAACTGCTGCTCATCTGGAGAAGGCAATGGCACCCCACTCCAGTACTTTGCCTGGAAAATCCCATGGATGTAGGAGCCTGGTAGGCTGCAGTCCATGGGGTTGCTAAGAGTCGGATGCGACTGAGCAACTTCACTTTCACTTTTCACTTTCACGCACTGGAGAAGGAAATGGCAACCCACTCCAGTGTTCTTGCCTGGAGAATCCCAGGGACGGGGGAGCCTGGTGGGCTGCCGTCTATGGGGTCGCACAGAGTCGGACATGACTGAAGTGACTTAGCAGCAGCAGCAGCAGCAGTTTTGAATTTTCTAGATCTCATTTAGAATTGGATTTCACTTTTTAAAATTAGATCATACTTTGGCATAATAAATAGAGCAGAAACTTCAGTTTAAATAGCACTGTAACAAAACTTACTATAAATAAGCAGAAAATTTGTCAGATATCTCAATACATATTACCAATTAATATAATAAACTGCTGCTCATCTGGAGAAGGCAATGGCACCCCACTCCAGTACTTTGCCTGGAAAATCCCATGGATGTAGGAGCCTGGTAGGCTGCAGTCCATGGGGTTGCTAAGAGTCGATGCGACTGAGCAACTTCACTTTCACTTTTCACTTTCACGCACTGGAGAAGGAAATGGCAACCCACTCCAGTGTTCTTGCCTGGAGAATCCCAGGGACGGGGGAGCCTGGTGGGCTGCCGTCTATGGGGTCGCACAGAGTCGGACATGACTGAAGTGACTTAGCAGCAGCAGCAGCAGCAGCAGCTGCTCATCAGCTGCTAAATAGATAAGGAATCATTTCCAGCTATCTTTTTTTGCACAATTTAAATAAATCCAAACAATTTTATTAGTAAAAAGTACTTTGGAGTAAGTGCTCCGGAGTCCTTAGGAATTGTTTTATTCATATTTTTTTTCTAATCCCAGTTTATAGTGGTTAGAACTTAAAAAAAGATTAGATTGGTTATTGGTTCTAAAGTCATATTTTATTGAGTTTTACACCTACTCTGTGTGATATTTGAATGATGCCAAAGCTACATGTTGCATTCGAGATAACAACAGTATTTTTTCTTTCTTTCTCATTCCAATCTTTGAAATGTAATGCATGGAATTTTTTTCATATGTTAAGTGTATCTCATTGCTGAATATAGTGTGCCTCACTGAAGTATTCACTTCTTTGCCAAAAACATATCAGTCATTCACAAATATTCAGTACTCTGAGAATGAAATTTTTTTTAGCTACTTGTGTAGTTGGTGAAAGCGTTTGCAAAGATTTCCAACTCCACAGTGTTAGATATATTATGTGGAATCTAGGACTAAGTATTAGCACCCAGCATCTGAGGTGGATTTTAGATGTGTTAGATCTCGTAGGCTATGATATTCTAGACCAAAATTTGTAACTAGTTAATAAAAGGATGCTAATTGGTCTTCTGTTTTGTGGATGAGATAAAAATTCATTATAATTTTGGAGAACAAAATCGGTTTCACCCCTGGACACATTCATTAACATTTAAATAAAATATCTATAAAATAAAAATAAAATCCCTGCGTTAAGACATGGAAATTCAAATAAGAAAATCTAAAACCTGGAAGAATGGCTCACGAAAAAATTTACTCAGTGAATTTTTGTGGAATGAGTAAATGAATGAATAGAAAACTGTCCATTTACAGCAGCTGATATTTAAAGTACACACATACTTTTACTTTATATGTTTCTCGGTCCATTATGCTGAGTTAGCTAAGCATAAAGATATACAATGATTATTTTTTAAGAGTCAGTTTTTAATTTAAGTAAAGTAAGTAACAGTGTCTCTTCTTTTTCCATGATCTTTTCATAGTATGTGTGCTCAGTTGCTCAGCATGTCCAGCTCTTTGCGACCCCATGGACTGTAGCCTGCCAGGCTCCTCTATGGGATTTCCTAGGTAAGAATACTGGAGTGGGTTGCCATTTCCTCCTCCAGAGGATCTTCCCAACCCAGGGACTGAAAAAGTGGCGTTCTCCGCTGTGCTTTAAAATCTTCATCCTCCTGCCCGTCAACTAGTGAGCCACATTATATTATCCTAGTTTATTATTTGTAGTATATTTAGTGAATTAAAAATCAGATGATCAAACTTGTTGCTTTAGCTTATCAAGTAAGTGTTAAAAGATCCTTTGAAAGGATTTCTTTTGTGTGAGATATATTTAGTCATGTTCATATCCATGGAGCCCCTGGTGGCTCAGATGGTAAAGAGTCTGCCTGCAGTGCAGGAGACCTGGGTTCGATCCCTGTGTTGGGAAGATCCCCTGGAGAATGAAATGGCAACCCCCTCCAGTATTCTTGCCTGGAGAATCCCATGGATGAAGTAGCCTAGCAGGCTACAGTCCATGGAGTTGCAAAAAGTGGGACACGACTGAGCAACTTCACTTTCACTTTACACTATATCCGTAGAAAATATAGTTTTACTTGTAAGAGGCCAAATGATTGAGTCTTTAGAATGTTCTAGGTAGCTGAAGTTATTCAAGTATTATCTTTCTGGAAAAGCAAACATTACCTCACAATCCTACTCAGTAACCTACTTACCTGAAAACACGTAACAGGAAAAGCCCAACCCATCCTTCCTCTACCCTCTTCAGAAAAGAGCCCTAGAAGTGTTTTGTGTGCCAAGTTCAAATTCTAGGAGAATAGTAAATTGAGCCTCTGATCTGGCATAGCTGAAGAATCAAACATCTTTTGGCGTAAGAGTAAAAAATTATATAGAAAGATTATTTTAAAAGACCAACATCAGATTTTAGGCTTCTTTCTCTGAAAAAAATTCAGCCAGCATTCTCTGTAATTTTGATTTCTCTTTAAATAAACATGAATATATAGTTTGATTCCTAATTTCTTGGCTCAAAATTGATGACTTCACACATGCAAAATTTTACTTTCTAGTGTTTAAAGACAAACATTTGGAAAGGTTATGATGTGAAGAGTACCAAGTGCTTGTGAGCGTTGATAAGCTTTGCCTTCATGACTCCCTCATTTCACTGCTTTCTGACTTTCTTCCTTCCTTCTGCCCACCCTCTCTTTCTTTTGTCCTTCTTTCTTCTTCCTTCCTTCCTTCCTTCCTTCCATTTCCCCTCCTTTCCCTCATTCTTCTCTCTTTCCTTCCCTCCCTTCCTTTCTTCCTTTCTTCCATCTACTGTATCCATTTACTATCCTATAGGTCAGAAGTCTAAGCACAGGTTAGCTGCATCCTCAAGGCTCCCAAGGCTGAAATCAGCATGTTGGGTGAGGCTGTATTATCACCTGGAGTTTGAGACCTTCTTCAAGCTCATTCAGGCTCCCTCACTCAGTTTCAGCTAACAGCTTTATGCTCATAACTCTCAAACGTCTAGCTCAACCCCAGCCTCACTCTTTAGCCTTTAGAGTTTATCAACCACTCCCACTATCCATTTGGTGGCCCCGCATATACAGTATTTTAAAGATTGGAAAAAGAGTCACCTGCCTTTGTTTCTATGAATGATAACAATTCAAATAATGCATTTTGATAACGAGTTCTGAGAATTTTTATTTCCTTGTTTACTGTCTACTTATATGTTCATGGAAAAACATGATCACTTGCATTTGGTAGTAACCCAGAACTTTGGAAATTAATGAAACATTCAGCTCTGTAGATTCAGAGACTGCTTGAGAGATTTCTTCCCCTCCATCCCTCCTCTCTGCCACTTGCAGAGTCTAGCCCAACTGCTCTCAGTTTTTCTGTAGATTTGTTCTAAAGAATTAGCTGTTATCCATTAGACATCATATCCTGCCTTTGGTGTTCTCCTGTTGTCAACCAGGCTTTTCTCACTGCTAATTTGATCATTTGTTAGTCTTTAGGGATAAGATTTTGCAGGTTGAGGAGTATGGGTGAAGCCAGGGTTAATTAAAGAAAAGGCCCTTTATTCTTCTTTTCTTCCATTTTCACCCATCTGTTTCCTGCCAGGATTATGACAGCAGAGTGGAAAGTGGGCCTTTAACGCCGATTTGACAAGAAGCAGGGCAGTAAGGACAAGAATTTTCCTTCGTATGCTAAGGAACTCCTGACTATACTTCTGAAATAGTCATTGAAATGATAGCTTTTCTGGCTGACGTGTGATTTTTTATTTTAAAAATACAAGTAATTCTTTTTATTTTCTTTTCTCAGTCCTCACATTTACAGTGTTATACAGTTTATTTTCCATTATGTTATACATGTATTTTCCATCATTTTCCCTTTTGAAATAACATGAGAAAATTTCACCATAGACAAATAGTCACATAATTTTCAAATATTAACTGAGCATTTAAAAGGGCACTATTCATTATGATTTCAGGTAATCTCTCTTGTGTTGGAATCTGTCTTTTCTAATTCACTCTGACTTTTATTAATGACTCAATTATTTGGTAACTTTTCTATCTGAACCAAAATCAGGGGTTTGAGGTGAATCAAAAAAGGACCTGGAGAGCCCAAGTTCCATGAATGGGCTTAAGACAGTCCCTGAATCCTATAAAGTTGTACACACAATAATATATTTATGTGTGTGAATTTTTCTTGGAGACTGTCAATTCTGTGTCTAATTCTCAAAGAAATTTGTGATCCCAGTAAATGCTGTTGTTGTTGTTCAGTTGCTAAGTCATGTCTGACTCTTTGCGACCCCATGGCCTGCAGCATGCAAGGCTTCCTTGTCTTCACTATCTCCCGGAGTTTGCTCAAACTCATGTCCATTAAGTCAGTGATGTAAGTAGTCATTTTTAGAAGGGATGATAACAGATTTGGCGGTTTGGATTCTCAAACCCAAGATCAGAAGATACAGATTAAAGGCAGAGGAGGGTACTAGAGCCAGGGGACTTACCCACAGCCACAACGCACAGTTGCAAGCAAGAAGGACCTGCTCCACCCCAAGTATTGAGAAGGTGGAGGTAGAACTAAAGCCTAATTCCATGAGGGCCGACCATCATGCCTTACATTCCTGACGCAGCCAGCACGTCACAGCACTGTAACCTCTGGTCTCACAGATGGCCCTGTGTCCTCCAAACTGTGAGCAACTTTAACAGGAATATTTCTAGTCTGTTTTGAAAAAAGTCCCTTAAAACTGGAAAATGGAATTTTGAAAAATATTTTGAGAGAAGCTTTCACGCCATCTGGAGTGTTCTTGCTATGTGAACTGAGATAGGTATGTGAAGTTGAGGAATGTGTCACCTGCCACCTGATGGAAGCCCAGCCCCTGGTTTGTAAGTTTTGTGCACATCTGTGGGCTCTGTTGAGCGATTGAGAAACACTTTGTGTGGAATGAACCTCAAGCTTAGATTTGAGGCCCTAACTCACAGATCAAAATGAAAAAGGTGTTAACAGAAACTATAGTTTAGATATTATGCTTTGGGAAAAATATTTCTGCTTATATTAATGAGCTTATGAGTGAGGTTATCACAGCTCATTTTGGGAAATATATCTGTCAGTGTAATCCTGTCTAGAGAGAGTTAAAAAAAAGAGTGATGTTTGACTTGGCATTAAGTTAGGAACAAATTATGTTAGAAATGATGCCACTATTTTTCACTAAATAACAGACAGATGGAAAACAGTTATCATGTATCTAAAACTCAAGACATTAAATTTGTAAGGTACAAATATTAAGTATAAATAAACTTAAAAATGTCAATAGCTCAGTGGAAAGATGGTCAAATATGTGAAGAACACATTCACAGAAAAAGATAAAAGATGGCCAAAAATAATGAATAGATGATTAATCTAAATCTTGATTAATACATCAGTGAAGTGCTAGTGAAAATGAAAAGACTCATAATATCCAGTATTAATTAGGGTTTAGAGGAAAAGGGCACCCTTATATATTAGTGGAAGAGCGTACTGGTGAAATTTTGAAGGTGCATAAATTATAGTACTGTCAACCTAAAAATGTACATACTCTGAAATCCAATAATTCCACTTAAGTACTGTACTGAAATACTTGTCCAAGTGTACAAAAATTTGTGTACTGGGATATTTATGTGCAGTGTTATTTATAGTAATGAAAAATTGAAGGTGGTTTAAGTATTGGGCAATACAAAAATCAATTGCTAAAATCCGTACTCTGAAATGTTATGCAAATCATTATAGTTAATAAGTAGTGTCTGAATATATCAAGAATGGAAGAGTTGGAAGACTGAACTACATATATTGCTGAGTGGGAAAAATTCCAAAATGTCCAACTACATACATATAGGACTGTAAATTCAACTAATCTATGTTGTTGTTGTAACAGTAGAAAAGTAGTCAGAGTATTTTAATCTGAATAAAAAATACTAGAATAAAAATAACAGTAAAAAAGAAATTTGTTAAATCCATGATATTTAAATTTAAAATAAGGAAGTATTTTTATGTCAGTATATTAATTTAGAATTGAAAGTAATACTAAATAATGATACTATGTTTTAATTTTCATTCTGCAGACCACCTTGCACAGATTTTAACTTATAGTTTATTATATTATACTATCTTATTCTTCCTTCTTTTCTTTATGTAGCACTCACAGTTATAGAAGTGGGTTACCTGTTACTTGCAGAAATGCCACTCACTATTAATATCACTTTTCAGCACAGAAAAAATTCTAGCATAATTAGAGGCAACCAGCCTGCTTAAATAGAGTCAGTTAATTAAGTTATAAAATTCTAAGGGATTATGATGAACTAAGTAGACATATGTAGTTAGAGCTTTCTGTTCTGCTTTTTGATCAAATGTTCTGGCACCTGGGTTTTCTCAACTGCCCTTCTGTTGAATATGGTTTATAAAACTGATGCTAGGAAGAGTAAGTAGTACTCTATGGACAAGTAAGATCTTTATTTGAAGAGTGATAATATGTAAACACACATTTTCCAAAATAACAGTCCTACTACCCTCAGTGTCTTGGAAAGAGTTACTTGATACCCAGAGAGTAGAGTTCAACTAGCCTAGAGCCTTGGTCGGACACCAAGCACTAGGGGGTTTATGAAAGAAGATAGCCCGGATAGCTGGAGCCCTGCTCTGCTGTGTTGACATGTCTAGAGCTCAGAATAAAATTGAGTTTCCTGCTTTAGCCATAGCTGGGTCTTAAAATAACCTTAAGAAATTATAGTTCTGATTACATAGAAAGTGAAGGACTTAGAACATTCTCCTAATAAAGCCATGAGAATGACACAAAGCTTAGTCATCAGCAGTCCTTCTCTAACAGGCATTTTAGAGAGAAAAATAGAGCTTTGAAATTGGATAATTTGATTTGAAATCTTGCCTAATTATTTTAAGAATGCAGAAAACCTTTCATTTTGGCCAAAAAAATAATGATCTGGAATCCAAGTATGAAAGAACAGGCTTGTAAAATGTTTGATATCTCCAGTAATGAAAAAAAATCATATATTTAAAATTACATTCTGCTAGAAATCTCATTCTTGGATGTCTTGCTTTTTGCATTTTGAATGGAGGAATTTAATGTAATTTCCTTTTGGAAACATGGCATTAGATGGAAACATGGAAAAGTTAGATGGGGTGTTTGATTCTCTGTTGGATCCTATCTGCTGGGGCACAGATTTTAGGAGCAAAACACTTCTTGTTTCATTTTAATCCTCAAAGGGAGATATCTGACTTAACCAGAAGCCTTGAGATTTGTCGCAACATAAAATTTTTTATATGGATTCAGTGCCCAGTCAGTCATCCATCTATTTGATTAGCATACCATGAATAAAATAATCAAAGTGGATAAAGCCTTCTCAGGTTTTTAAAAAAGTATACTTTTCACTCTTCAATTTCTGTCCCTAGTGGCATTTATCACCACACTGCCTCACCATGTATATTTGTATGCTGTTGCTTTCTCAGGGTACTTTTGATTCACAGAGTGTTTGAGTTGTAGCTATATCAATAATATGAATGACCATGAACATATTCTATGATTTCCAATTTTTTAAAAAGGACAATAAAACAATCTTTAAAAGTACATATTAAAATATTTTTTCATTAATAAATTAAAAGAAAAATTAATAAAACTTTTTGATTAATGTTTTGAAATGCTTCCCATTATTTTTACTACAAAGTTAGCTGGACCATCAGAGAATTTTTCTGTTTTGCACAAGATTTAGATTCAGCTAAGCCTTAGCAAAGTGCCTTGAAACAGGAGGTTGAATAAACATTTGTTGAAAGGAAAAAATCAGTTATTGAAATATTGTGTCTTCTGTTATCATTCTTGAGAAATGGTGGTGCGACAACTTAGTAGAAGTGACTAACAACTACATATATACAGAAGACAGGATGTAAGTCTCCAAGGTAATCAAGACCATCAGGAGGATGTTAGACCAAAATTAACACCGAGAAATGTGTTATGCATATATTACAGCCCACGTGTGGAAATCTGTTCGTTTATAGAGAGACTGCTTCTCTGTGAATGGCTAAGTTGGCTCCTCCAAGCGCAATGAAACACTTAGGGCCATTCAGAAGTAACAGCCACACACTTACAGATTTTAAAACATCGAGTATCTGACCAGTTAAATCCATCTTTAAATACAGAGAGGGGAAATTTTAGCAAAGAAATGATAGGAAGGTGAAAAACTTCAGGGGTAAAGCTCCAGGCTGAGAAATTCTGAGGAGCCAGAACCTTCTAACAATACATTCAGAGCTCACTCCCCGCCGTCTGGCCACATTTTCATTTTTTCTCTTGATCCTGAGGACTCATTACCTGCTCCTAGTGAGATTCTTCCCAGATCTACAGCAGGATAGGACATAGTATCTTAGTTTTCATTCAGACAAATCATAAACTTCTTTGCTCATACTGAAAGGAGAGATGGACAGGTTACATACAAATAAACAAAACATGTCTCTTATTTCTTTCCCCATCCAGTTTTTATATAGACCTTCTAGGTGAAGCAGTTGAAATGAGGAGAACTGTGTTAAAAAGTAACAATAATATTCCATGATTATCGTTAAGTGCTTTGAACTTTAAATATGTGGTATTTCTTTGTTTTCTCCCTAGTTTCCTCTTTGTAAGTGGCTAAAAAAAAAGTGAGAAAACTTACGTTCATACAGGATGAACAGTTTAAATTAAGAATGGATTTATCAGGTTATGGGAGGCAGGGAATTGGAGGAATATAGTTAAAGGGTAGAAATTTCCCTTTATAAGATAAATAAGTACTATAGATGTGACGTGTATAACATGGTGACTGTATTTAACACAGATGCATGATACATGGGAAAGCTGTTAAAAGAGACTAGATCCTGAGAGTTCTCATTACAAGGATAAAATTTTTCCTTTTCTTCTGTTGTATTTATATGAAATGATGGATATTAACTAAATCTATTGTGGTAATCATTTCACGATATTTGTAGATTAAGCCATCATGCTGTACACCTTGAACTTATGTATGTTAATTATTTCTTAACTGAACCATAAGAAGAAAAGGAGAACTTATGGATGCTCACTGAATTTATTACAAAGTGAGTGATGTAATGTGCTTCTGGAGTACACTGTCTACAATGGAGAAAAAAGGCAAAGTAAACAGAATGCAGTAGGTGCCCAAACTAGAATATTCAAAATTGAAGCAGGCCTACAAAACCTTACAAATATCACTGAAGGGAAGTTGTCTGTGTTTGAGAATGGCTGGAGGTTTTGATCTATGTTGTTGCTGTGGTAGGAGATGAAGTTGTAAAACAAGCAGGAAAAAGATAAGGACCTTTGCATGCGTGTGTGCTAAGTTGCTTCAGTCATGTCCAACTCTTTGTGACGCTATGGACTATAACCAGCCAGGTTCCTCTGTTCAAGGGATTCTCCAGCCAAGAATACTAAATGGTAGCAATTGCTTTCTCCAGGGGATCTTCCTCACCCAGGAATCAAACCCGTGTCTCCTGCATTGCAGAAAGATTCTTTACCATCTGAGCCACTAGGGAAGCCCTGGTTCAGTTCAGTTCAGTCGCTCAGTCGTGTCTGACTCTTTGCAACCTCATGGACTGCAGCACGCCAGGCTTCCCTGTCCATCACCAACTCCCCTCATGTCCATCAAGTCGGAGATGCCATCCAACCATCTCATCCTCTGTCTTCCCCTTCTCCTGCCTTCAATCTTTCCCAGCATCAGGGTCTTTTCCAATGAGTCAGTTCCAATGGCCAAAGTATTGGAGTCTCAGCTTCAGCATCAGTCCTTCCAATGAATATTCAGGACTTATGTCCTTTAGGATGGACTGGTTGGATCTCCTTGCAGTCCAGGGGACTCTCAGAGTCTTCTCCAATGCCATAGTTCAAAAGCATCAATTCTTCGGCGCTCAGCTTTCCTTATAGTCCAACTCCCCGATTAAGGACCTTTAATTCCATGCGAAGATGGTAACTGAATCTCTGAAGTATTTAAGCAGTAGAGCTGCATGATCAGAAATGCTTCCTAGAAATGTGACTTTGGCTGCAATATATAAAATGTAGGACATCCTTTAGAATGGGTTGTGTGGCTTTTATTCAACCTGTGAACTAATAACAATAAGTGTCTGGGCAGAAATAAAGAATTAATAATGAAAGGGAACTGGAAGCAACAGAAATCAAGAAACTGGGAATTGAGGCCAAGGGTCAAGGAACAAATCTAAGAATGACTCTTAGATTTCTAACATGTATGACTGAGTAGATGTAAAGCCATTATTCATTTATTTGATGAGTATTTTTTGAGTGCCTCTTACGTGCCAGACATTGCTTTGGTGCCTGAGGTAGATTAGGGAGCAAAACAGATTTGTAGTACACTTGCCCCCATGGAACTTGAAATTTGTGATGTGTGTGTGTGTGTGTTTATATATGTTTCTTCCTGTTGCTTGTCTCGCAACCCTTCTGGACTGAAGATGACAGTGGAGGCTTGTGGGGAACACTGACCAATTTTCACTGAATGAAAGCTGGGAAAGAATGAGAACAGAAAAAACTTAAGCAGCGAGCATAGAGGGGAAAGGAGTCCTGTGGAAACTACAGCATATGGCTGGGTTTAGCTGTTCTCAGAGTAATCAAGTATGAAAGCTGTGTGGAAATCAGGCTTTGGCATACACACATATATCTACCTGTGTACATATATTTACATGTGTTGTGAATATGAGAAGGATAATATATATATATATATATATATAATTAACTCCTGTATCTCTTTGAGGACTGAAAGTTAACAAATTTTTTAATTTGGAGAAAACTAACTATAGTCTTAAGAACTGCATGGATTTCTAACTCAGAGTTATCAGTCAGTTGTAAATTTCAGATGCAGTCTATTGCTTTTCTCATTTGAAGGAATTCAGATTACTTCAGTCATCTGTCTACTTTGTGATGGGGCCTGCTATCAGACCTGTAGTTGAGCTCACTCTCTGCTATAATTAGTATTTTGTCTGAGTTAAGGCAGGTACACAACTTGTACAAGGTTGGATTCAAGATAGCAGTGTATTGTGTTTCGTGACTTCAAGATATATTGGTCTCAAGCTAAAAGGACACATTTTTTTTTTTCAAGTATTAATACAATTGAAGATAAAGTTAAAGCTTGGGAGAGGAGGAAGAGAGTAGGCATCTGTATTCTCTCTGTGTGTCTCTAGAGATTGAGAGAGACAGCGGGGGAGATTTAGAGAGTGAATTGGAGGGAGTAGACATGAATTACAGGACTGCTTAAATGGCAGTCCACTAGCGCTACCAGAATATCGGGCTTCCCAGCTGGTAAAGAGCTGACTTGCCAATGCAGGAAACATACGAGATGCACATTTCATCCCTGAGTTAGAAAGATCCCCTGGAGAAGGCAACCCACCCAAGTGTTCTTGTCTGGAGAATCTCATGGACAGAGAAACCTGGTGGGCTACAGTCCATAGAATTGCAAAGAGTCAGACATGACTGAATGACTTAACACATAGCACGCACAATAGAATTTTATCACCTCAACACTTGGCTTCAAGTAGGCATGAAGAGTTCTCATAAAAGATTTTGAATAAAAGATTGTGATAAAATAAAGGTTTAAATATATATGTAATAAAGATAGAAAAAATGTATACAGAAGGAAGGTTGCTTTTTAAAATACTATGGAAAGCTTTTAATATGTTACCCAAGAAAGCTTAGTTACTCCAAATCATCTTGAGATTTAATGATAGTGACACATGTATGTTTTAATATGTCATATATTACAAACTAGAAAAGCTTAATAAATCAGCCTGAATAATAAAGACTCATAGGTTTGCATGCCATAGTATACTTCCTCAATTTTTCATACAGGACAAAAATTGCTAATTATTTGATAAGTTTATACTCATAGCCCGGGAGTTGGTGATGGACAGGGAGGCCTGGCGTACTGCGATTCATGGGGTCGCAAAGAGTCGGACACGACTGAGCGACTGAACTATACTCATAGCAAAGGTGTTGACAGCTGAAAGGACATGTAATGACTCGAATGGAGACTAAATGTAACACTATAGCAGATAATATTGGTACTTAAAAAGCAGTAATGAAAAAAATGGCATTTTAAAAGGACAAGAATACTAAAGACTTTGTTTCTTCAATCCTTCCCCTACTTGAAGTTTCTTAATAACTTTGGTGATCAGAGAAGATTAATCTTTTAAATTACTGACTTAAAGCCTTTAGAAAATAAATCTATTTATGTCCAAAAAACTATTTCCTTTAATTCATCTACAGTCTTTGGTAAAATAACTCCTCTCAGTCCAGAGTGCAGTTCACTCACTCAGTAATGTCTGACTCTTTGTGACCCCATGGACTGTAGCACGCCAGGCTTCCCTATCCATCACCAACTCCCAGAGCTTACGCAAACTCATGTCCATTGAGTTGGTGATGCCATACAACCATCTCGTCCTGTGTAGTCCACTTCTCCTGCCTCAGCCTTTCCCAGCATCAGGGTCTTTTCTAATGAGTCGTTCTTTGTATCATGTGGCCAAAGTATTGGAGCTTCAGCATCAGTCCTTCCAATGAATATTCAGGACTGATCTCCTTTAGGATGGACTGGTTGGATCTCCTTGCAGTCTAAGGGACTCTCAAGAATCTTCTCCAGCACCACAGTTCAAAAGCATCAATTCTTTGGAGCTCAGCTTTCTTTATAGTCCAATTCTCTCATCCACACATGACTACTGGAAAAACCATAGCTTTGATTAGATGGACCTTTGTAGGCCAAGTAATGTCTCTGTTCTTTAATATGCTGTCTAGGATGGTCATAGCTTTTCTTCCAAGGAGCAAGTGTCTTTTAATTGCATGGCTGCAGTCATCATCTGCAGTGATTTTGGAGCCCAAGAAAATAAAGTCTGTCACTGTTTCCATTGTTTCCCAATCTATTTGCCATGAAGTGATGGGACCAGATGCCATCATCTTCGTTTTTTGAATGTTGAGTTTTAAGCCAACTTTTCCACTCTCCTCTTTCACTTTCATCAAGAGGCTATTTAGTTCTTCTTCGCTTTCTGCCATAAGGGTGGTGTCATCTGCATATCTTGAGGTTATTAATATTTCTCCCGGCAAATTTGATTACAGCTTGTACTTCATCCAGCCTGGCATTTTGCATGATGTGCTCTGCATGTAAGTTAAAGACGCAGAGTGACAATATACAGCCTTGACATACTCCTTTCCCGATTTGGAATCAGTCTATTGTTCCATGTCCAGTTCTAACTGTTGCTTCTTGACCTGCATACAAATTTCTTAGAAGGCAGGTAAGGTCGTCTGGTATTCCCATCTCTTGAAGAATTTCCTGCAGTTTGTTGTGATCCACACAGTCAAAGGCTTGAAATAATGGATATGAAATAATATTCTGTCTAAGTAAGTCATTTTGCTCAGTTGATGATGTTTTTGTGAACACTGATCATTTTGCAGAATATATTAATGGCGTGATGAAAATAGGATTGCTTTTTGAATAGAGGACATTTTTCCCCCCTATAAACAGAGTTTGGCCTTGAGAGCAAAGTTGGATGCCCACTGCTCATTCTCTAAAGTGTGGATTTTTTGGTTTTAGTTCCATATCATTTTGAGAAGGCATAGCTCTTGGACTGTTTTTCAGCAGGTATCTTCCGACTATGATACCTGAGGCTCACTTGACTATCAAGTCCTAACTGCCAGTCCTGCCTCTTCTGGAGTTGTTCATTTTCCCTTGCCACCTAAGACTTAATGTTCATTGGTTGCTCCATTTTGTCTCTTTGTGTATCACTCAAAATTGTTCTGTACCAGATGAAACTCATTTTTAGCACCATTCAAAGGGCACATGAAGAATCACTTCCCTCAAGAAGCCTGCAGCCTTCACGGGAAAGGGTCACAAAGTATTAAATGGATTATTATATGAACTTTGTGATATATAAAATTTTGTTGAATTTATATAGCAATATTTTAAAGTCACTATTCAGGAATTATTATGTCCTGAATCATCTTTCTCCTAAAAGATGGATATTGTGAACACTGCAAAGTAAATAAACTATTAAGAGTTCAATGACCATCACATAAAGGTAATGAAATATTAAAAAGATTGGATTTTATGAGCAGTGTAACATTGTGTCATAGGAATTTCAACTGACACTGTCTTTATGACTGCTCTGTATCTACATCCAAAGACCTAGGCTCTAGTAGTTGTAATACAGTAGGTGTAAAAGGTGGGGGAAAGCCAATTCTTGTCAGTGTGTCACCAAACATAATATCAAAGCCAGTCTCTTAAGGTTGTCAGAGAAATTAAAGTTGCCTTTGGCTCCATGTTTTAAGAAGTGACTGAAATTTCAAACTACCTTCAGTAGCTGACTACATACAGCAACAGGAAGCCTTCAATTAACTGCAAAGTTCTGTTTGTAGTACAAAGGATCTGTGACTTAGGATAGCCTACATAACTTTAAAAGGAAAAAAAAAAAAAACAACTCTACTAGATCTTAACAGTATCCCTGAAGTACAGCCTGAGAAAAAAAGATATAGGGGGGGGGTCAGTCAGGAGCATGGATTAGTAACTAATTCAAAGGCAAAGGGGTCTTAGGTGGAGCTTTAAAAATGTTCTATCTAGTCAATAGAAAATTCAGTGAACATTTCTTTGAAAAAAGATAAGCCAGAATATAGAGTAGCATTCTCCATTTTAGAGAATATAATTATAAAAGTCAGCAATATCAATATATGATGATATAAGAGAGAAAAAGATGAGCTTTTAGAACAATGGAGAGTAGAAAAATTCTTGAAGTTATTCATAGAAATTCACGTGGATTTGATAGTTGAGAGATCATTTACTTATAATTCTGAGTCTGACTACAACTTTAAAAATGGAGGAACATTAAGAGGAAGAATTAGCATATGGTAGTGGTTCTGATCTTTTCTTTTACACTTTGAAACTGTAGCTTACACTAATTTTTCAGAAAAATTTGCTGGAGACTTGCAGGTCTTTTGCATAATTTTAGTTAAAGCTGAATGATCTAAGTTTTGTCACTTTTTTTTCTTCCGTTTTTCTTTCCTCTACTGCTTTACAGACTGTAAATTAAGTAAATTAACATTTTTGAAAAAAACTGAGAAAATTTGGGGGCATCTCTGGGTAGTGTCACAAGATTAGATATAAAAGTCACTGAAAAATATTGTGGCTCAATAGAGGAAGTTGTTAGGGTTATGATAATACTGAACTAAATCTCTATTTCAGTTTTCTCTTAGGGTTCACAATACAAAAGTCATTCTGAGAATTATAATTGGTATTTAAAAGTCTGATATTTTGCACAGAATTTGGTAATTATTTTTGGTAAGTTTTTACAGAAAATGTTTCATCAATTTAAAATAAAAATCATTAGCGAGCCAATCTATGGTTTTCTATATTAATATATTTAGGTAGTATTTAAATGGTAAAAAATGTATTATGATACCATTTTTTTCTTTAGTTAATTTTTATTTTTTAGTTTGTTTTGCTTTACAATACTGTATTCGTTTTGCTACACATCGACATGAATCAGCCACGAGTGTACATGAACTCCCAATCCCGACCCCTACCTCCCCCTCCTGCCCCACACCCTCTCTCTGGATTATCCCCGTGCATCAGTCCCAAGCATCCTGCATCCTGCATCAAACCTGGACTGGCGATTCGTTTCACTTATGATATCACACATGTTACACTGCCACTCTGCCAACCCATCCCACCATCTCCCTCTCCCACAGAGTCCAAAAGGCCATTCTATACATCTGTGTCTCTTTTGCTGTCTTGCGTACAGGTTTATCATTACCATCATTCTAAATTCCATATATATGTGTAAGTATACTATATTGGTGTTTTTCTTTCTGGGTTGCTTCACTCTGTATAATCAGCTCCAGCGTCATCCACCTCATTAGAACTGATTCAAATGTATGAGTTCTGAACTTGCTGGGATATTTGTCTTATATATGTCTCTATGTAGAAGATAATAAAAATAATTTTGATTAAAAAAGTTAACCCGATAATACTTCATGTAAACTGTCTTCTATACAGATTATAGTTTTAATGACAATCTCTAAATTTTAGGTCAAAATTAATTCTTTTCAGAAAGTAAATTTTTTGATCAGATAAGTAAAAAGGATAAATATTAGCGTAGCAGATTAGAAGAAGCATAGTGTAGCATATTAGTAGAGCATCTTATATGTAAGTGGAAACAAAAATAATTAAGGTAGACCAATATATTCATAAACCTAATGATAACTTATATGCAGAGTACATCAGGAGAAACGCTGGACTGGAAGAAGCACAAACTGGAATCAAGATTGCTGGGAGAAATATCAATAACCTCAGATATGCAGATGACACCACCCTTATGGCAGAACGTGAAGAGGAACTAAAAAGCCTCTAGATGAAAGTGAAAGGGGAGAGTGAAAAAGTTGGCTTAAAGCTCAACATTCAGAAAACGAAGATGATGGCATCTGGTCCCATCACTTCATGGGAAATAGATGGGGAAACAGTAGAAACAGTGTAAGACTTTATTTGGGGGGCCTCCAAAATCACTGCAGATGGTGACTGCAGCCATGAAATTAAAAGAGGCTTACTCCTTGGAAGAAATGTTATGACCAACCTAGATAGCATATTCAAAGCAGAGACATTACTTTGCCGACTAAGGTCCGTCTAGTCAAGGCTATGGTTTTTCCTGTGGTCATGTATGGATGTGAGAGTTGGACTGTGAAGAAGGCTGAATCCCGAGGAATTGATGCTTTTGACCTGTGGTGTTGGAGAAGACTCTTGAGAGTCCCTTGGACTGCAAGGAGATCCAACCAGTCCATTCTGAAGGAGATCAACCCTTGGATTTCTTTGGAAGGAATGATGCTAAAGCTGAAGCTCCAGTATTTTGGTTGTCTGATGGGAAGAACTGACTCATTGGAAAAGACCCTGATGCTGGGAAAGACTGAGGGTAGAAGGAGAAGAGGGCATCAGAGGATGAGATGGCTGGATGGTATCACTGATGCAATAGACATAAACTTGGGCAAACTCTGGGAAATGGTGAGGGACAGGGAGGTCTGGCATGCTGCAGTCCGTGGGGTCACAAAGAGTGGGACACAACTGGGTAATTGAACAACAACCACCAATAAAATAATTAAAAAGACTATATATACACCTCCCTCTGATGCTGGGAGGGATTGGGGGCAGGAGGAGAAGGGGACGACAGAGGATGAGATGGCTGGATGGTATCACTGACTCGATGAACGTGAGTCTGAGTGAACTCCGGGAGTTGGTGATGGACAGGGAGGCCTGGCGTGCTGCGATTCATGGGTCGCAAAGGGTGGACACGACTGAGCGACTAACTGAACTGAATGATGGAAATGGAATAAATTCTCTTCTGTGTCTTCAGACTATATGGAAATTCTGGTTTTTTACTTAAAATTCTGAGACATGATCTGTAAGGTTAACATATATTCTTCTTTGGCCCTTTACTTTTCCATAGTTTCTAACTGAACATTATAGATGACTTATCAAACTCATAATTATACACTGAGAACATTCTCGTTGGTAGTTTGTTCTAGGAAGTCACCTTTAAAAGTGGTAAAGGTTGCCAATATATAATTAATTTTGCATTAATAATATTAATATAACAGTAAATTTTGTAATAGTGATAGATATAGACCCTATAGACTGTAGCCCACCAGTCTCCTCTGTCCTTAGGATTCTCTAGTCAGGAATACTGGAGTGGGCTGCCATTTCCTTCTCCAGGGGATCATCCCCACCCAGGGACTGAATGCAGGTCTCCTGTGTCACTTCTATTGGAGGAGGATTCTTTACCAGATGAACCATCAGGGAAGCTCAATAATAATAATAAAAGTAAATTTTTTGGTAGTGATAGATACACAAGAAGATCGGAAGCACTTTAATGGGGGATTTATGTGGAATACTGTTTATCATCTTTCAGCATATGAAGCATTAGAAGGTAATATTTTTCCATCTCCTCTGCTCCTCCCTCAGTTTCAGTTTTCTGCTCAGTCTAGAGCATGTATGTTTGGAATGATAGATACTGTCAGAGGAACCATATAAGTAAAAAACCTAAGGTAAAATAGCTACTTCAGCCATCAGAGTTTTTCTAGGGTACTTGTATTACTTCTCAGTTTTCTTGTTTGATGTCTTTTGTTCTGTTCTCTGAATCTCTTGAATCCCAAACATTTGTCTACCTGTAAAACCTTTTTCCTTGTATGACTGAATATAAGAGGGCTTTAAACAGCTAAACAAAATGACAATGACTGGAAAATGTCTGTAGCCAAGAAGAACATTAATAATAGGAGGCAGTAAGTAAACAAAGAGGGAAAAAAAAACATTAAGTAGTGGTGAATTGTCTTTGAGATAACCTTGCAGGCAGAGATACCTCTCACCTCCTGCCTTGCCTTTACTTTCATCACCCTTCAAAGGCTGGTGTAGGACATAAAAGCATATTAGAAGGTGGTAGGAAATCAGCCGGTAAAGAAGGGGAAGGAGGGTACAGATCAGAATGAAAACAGAGATACTACTTTAGCTGATTCTGAGCTTAGTTTTCATTGAACACTTAGTTTAGAAAAATTGGTGGTTAACATGTGAATGCTCCTTTAGATTTCAAATATAAAAACCAAAGCAGATTGAGAAATTTAGTGGACTAGGATTTCTTAAAGGTGTTAGAGAATCTTCCAGTGATGCCTTTAACTTAACAGAAAAGGAATTGATGATTGTGTATTTTTGCTCATACCCATCACGTAGTTTCTTTCATAAATAGGCCTTTTTTTCTCAGATATTTTTAAGTTGTTTTTAGAATTAGAAAGCCTATTCCTATATTTTTGAGGAAAGGGACATATGACTTGCCATGACATCTGTCCTTTAATATGAATTACAAATTCAGCATTTTGCTCCATTCATCACATTACTTATCCATAAATTTCAATCTAACTCCTAATTACTTTTAAAAATATATCTACTTAGTGCTTTGAGTGAATGAGTGAGTGAAGTCGCTTAGTCGTGTCTGACTCTTTGTGACTCCATGGAGTGTAGCCTACTAGGTTCCTCCATCCATGGGATTTTCCAGGCAAGAATACTGGAGTGGGTTCCCATTTCCTTCTCCAGGAGATCTTTCCCACCCAGGGATTGAACCCCAGTTTCCCGCATTGTAGACAGATGCTTTACTGTCTCAGCCAACAGGGAACAACTATAAAATAATATACATATTCTACCTGAAAACAACATTGCTAAATTAACATCCTATGGAAGCTGCTCCTGGAATTGAGAGAGAGTGACTGCAGTCATGAAATTGAAAGACAGTTGCTGCTTGGAAGAAAAGGTATGACAAACAAGACAGCATATTAAAAAGCAGAGAATTCCTTTGCCAACAAACGTCCGTCTAGTCAAAGCTATAGTTTTTCCAGTAGTCATGTAAGGGTGTGAGAGTTGCACTGTAAAGAAAGCTGAGCACCAAAGAATTAATGCTTTTGAACAGTGGTGTTGGAGAAGACTCTTGAGAGTTCCTTGGACTGCACGGGGATCAAACCAGTCAATCCTAAAGGAAATCAGTCATGAATATTCATTGGAAGGACTGATGCTGAAGCTTAAGCTCCAATACTTTGATCACGTGAGGCAAGAGCCAACTCATTAGAAAAGTCTCTAATTCTGGGAAAGATTGAAGGCAGGGGGAGAAGGGGACAACAGAGGATGAGATGGTTGGATGGCATCATTGACTAATGGACACGAGTTTAAGCAACTCCAGGAGATAGTGAAGGACAAAGAAGCCTGGCATGCTTCAGTCCATGGGGTCACAAAGGGTTAGACATGACTTAATCACTGAACAACAACAGCTCATGTGAAAGTAGCCAACACCATGACTGGTTTAGAACATAAATGACATTTTACATACTAGTAGTGTTGAACAAAAAATGATAACCCTATCAAAGGTTATGTCTATTGCTGTGTGGCTACAACAAATGATTTATACATTTAGTGAGATGCAGAGATTTTCTTTTTTCAGGTAATGCAAAATTTTGAAAAAAAGAGAAACTTTTGTTGAGAAGATTCTGAAAGGGTTTGAACTTTCTTATTTTACTTTCAACTTTTTATTTTATTCAAAATTCAGAAATAGGCTATTGGTCATGCATTATAAAGTCACCATCTGGATTCACCCAGCTTTCTGAGGGATTTTCCCTAAACTCACAGACTTCTGAAAAAGTATTTAATATTTGTAAAAGTATTGGGTGCTTAATTAAATATATGTGTATACATACATATAATGTGCATTTTTGTGTGGGTATGTGTATATAAAATAAATATGTATATAATACTTGCATAAACATTGAGAGTTTACGATGGCTTAAAGCTCAACATTCAGAAAACTAAGATCATGGCATCTGGTCCCATCACTTCATGGGAAATAGATGGAGAAACAGTGGAAACAGTGTCAGACTTTATTTTGGGGGGCTCCAAAATCACTGCAGATGGTGACTGCAGCCAGGAAATTCAAAGACACTTGCTCCTTGGAACAAAAGTTATGACCAACCTAGATAGCATATTGAAAAGCAGAGACATTACTTTGCCGACTAAGGTCCGTTAGTCAAGGCCATGGTTTTTCCAGTGGTCATGTATGGACGTGAGAGTTGGACGGTGAAGAAAGCTGAGCACTGAAGAACTGATGCTTTTGAACTGCGGTGTTGGAGAAGACTCTTGAGAGTCCCTTGGACTGCAAGGAGATCCAACCAATCCATCCTAAAGGAGATCAGTCCTGGGTGTTCATTGGAAGGATTGATGCTGAAGCTGAAACTCCAATACTTTGGCCACCTCATGCAAAGAGTTGACTCATTGGAAAAGACTCTGATGCTGGGAGGGATTGGGGGCAGGAGGAGAAGGGGACGACTGAGGATGAGATGGCTGGATGGCATCGCCGACTCGATGGACATGAGTTTATGTGAACTCCTGGAGTTGGTGATGGACAGGGAGGCCTGGCGTGCTGCGATTCATGGGGTCACAAAGAGTCGGACACGCCTGAGTGACTTAACTGAACTGAACTGAACTGAAACCTCCTGGTTCTTCTCAGGCCTTCAGTTGGTTGAAGTATATACAGAGTTAATGATTTGGAATGTAAGAAGACTGCAATGTGGTAGACTAGCAAACTGTAAACACCATATAAATGTACTTTTTCTTAAGGAATGTGGTTTCACTCAAATTTACCATTTTAGTTAAGAAAATAAGAATTTAAGCCACTTAATATAAACTGGAAGAAATTATTAATTAATCTAACTTTCTTCAAATGCATTTCTCTGATGTGCATATAATTAATAACCAAATGATAAATGGACTGTTGAAAAACAAACTTTAAAAACTTAAAAGAAAGTAAATTTTTTTTCTGATGTTGAAAAAAGACACCCCTAAAGTTAATGCATGGTCAGTGTGTTGCTTTTTGACAGTCTTTAGTAGCCAAATTGATGTATTTCTCTTGAGTAAGAAAATGAGAAGGAGAATAATATAATCTTTTGTTCCCTTCATACTTTTCTTCCTGATTCATCAACTATACAAATGTAGTTCTGTCTTTATGTGCCTGTGTAAGCAAAACTCAATGTCTTTAATCTCCTAGAACACAATTTTTCTCTCTGAATTATATTGAACTCAATTTCAATACAAACAAATAAAGGAAATATTTAAACAAGTTGATTCATGATGAAGAATGAACTCTCTGGTTTGTCAAAATGTTGGAAATGGGTTTCTTTTGGTTCAAAGCATTTTGTTTGCTGTTGTGTTTTTATATTTGAAGAGTTAAGGTACTTCCATGCTAAATTACCATATTTCAGCTACTGTATCAGAAATTGTCTACAGTGATATCATGAGTTCTCCTAAATATTTATTTCTAAAGCTAGATTAACTTTTTTTCTTTTTATTATATCAGAATACAAGGTTGGGAAGAGAAATTGTTTAATTTTATAAACTACACTAGTTCTTAAAATTAATTTGTATTTTTCAGTTAAACAATACAGTTTTCATGGAATATCATAAGCATTCATTTTATCCCTTCTTTCTCTAAGCTCTGATGTTAACCATAGTGAGATCTGTCCAGGCTTTAAATACTCTCTTGAATTCCAACTTCTCCATGAATTGAGTAAAATTATTAAAATGCAATATATGAATTCTATATAGTTTTTAAAAATCAAAATAAGGCATGCATTTAGTTTAAAAAGAAAAAAGAAAAAAACCCAAACCTCTTATGAGGAAAATAGCTGTCCTCTTCTCTGCCTGTCTTCAATTTCTTTTTCCAGTTTACAGAGCTAATTACCTTCAGCACTCATTCCATCTTCTAGTCCTTTCCTTTAAAATTCCTAAATAACATGCTCACATAGAAAATTCTTAGTGTATAAATTGTAAGCATTGTATATTGTTTCCTTGCTTAGGCAAATGAGAAAATTCTTCCCAATGACCCATTTATATACATACCCATGAGCATCTCTATGCCACGTGTACATGCACATGTGCACACACACGTGCACAGTTCAGTTCAGTCGCTCAGTTGTGTCCAACTCTTTGCGACCCCATGAATCGCAGCACGCCAGGCCTCCCTGTCCATCACCAACTCCCGGAGTTCACTCAGACTCACGTCCATTGAGTCCGTGATGCCATCCAGCCATCTCATCCTCAGTCGTCCCCTTCTCCTCCTGCCCCCAATCCCTCCCAGCATCAGGGTCTTTTCCAATGAGTCAACTCTTTGCATGAGGTACTGGAGCCAAAGTACTGGAGCTTCAGTTTTAGCATCATTCCTTCCAAAGAAATCCCAGGGTTGATCTCCTTCAGAATGGACTGGTTGGATCTCCTTGCAGTCCAAGGGACTCTCAAGAGTCTTCTCCAACACCACAGTTCAAAAGCATCAATTCTTCGGCGCTCAGCCTTCTTCACAGTCCAACTCTCACATCCATACATGACCACAGGAAAAACCATAGCCTTGACTAGACGGACCTTAGTCGGCAAAGTAATGTCTCTGCTTTTGAATATACTATCTAGGTTGGTCATAACTTTTCTTCCAAGGAGTAAGCGCCTTTTAATTTCATGGCTGCAGTCACCATCTGCAGTGATTTTGGAGCCCAAAAAAACAAAGTCTGACACTGTTTCTACTGTTTCCCCATCTATTTCCCATGAAGTGATGGGGCCAGATGCCATGATCTTCGTTTTCTGAATGTTGAGCTTTAAGCCAACTTTTTCACTCTCCTCTTTCACTTTCAACAAGAGGCTTTTTAGCTCCTCTTCACTTTCTGCCATAAGGGTGGTGTCATCTGCATATCTGAGGTTATTGATATTTCTCCCAGCAATCTTGATTCCAGCTTGTGTTTCTTCCAGTCCAGCGTTTCTCATGATGTACTCTGCATATAAGTTAAATAAGCAGGGTGACAATATACAGCCTTGACGTACTCCTTTTCCTATTTGGAACCAGTCTGTTGTTCCATGTCCAGTTCTAACTGTTGCTTCCTGACCTGCATACAGATTTCTCAAGAGGCAGGTCAGGTGGTCTGGTATTCCCATCTCTTTCAGAATTTTCCACAGTTTATTGTGATCCACACAGTCAAAGGCTTTGGCATAGTCAATAAAGCAGAAATAGATGTTTTTCTGGAACTCTCTTGCTTTTTCCATGATCCAGCGGATGTTGGCAATTTGATCTCTGGTTCCTCTGCCTTTTCTAAAACCAGCTTGAACATCAGGGAGTTCACAGTTCACGTATTGCTGAAGTCTGGCTTGGAGAATTCTGAGCATTACTTTACTAGCATGTGAGATGAGTGCAATTGTGCGGTAGTTTGAGCATTCTTTGGCATTGCCTTTCTTTGGAATTGGAATGAAAACTGACCTTTTCCAGTCCTGTGGCCACTGCTGAGTTTTCCAAATTTGCTGGCAAATTGAGTGCAGCACTTTCATAGCATCATCTTTCAGGATTTGAAACAGCTCAACTGGAATTCCATCACCTCCACTAGCTTTGTTCGTAGTGATGCTTTCTAAGGCCCACTTGACTTCACATTCCAAGATGTCTGGCTCTAGATTAGTCATCACATCATCATGATTATCTGGGTCATGAAGATCTTTTTTGTACAGTTCTTCCGTACAGTTCTTCTTCACCCTTCCCAGCAGTTGTATCAGAGTGTTAAATAAAATCAACCAGTATTTAAATGGCTATCAAATGTTGCTTATTGCTGAGCCAATGGTAACCCTTTTCTTCTTCAGTTGTACCTTTTTTCTGGAGTTCATTATAAATTTACCCCCTATTTGTCTGATTTTCTCTGCTTGAATATCTCTGCTATGTGCTTGTGAAAGATATGTGCTATTCCTGCAACATTTCTACTTTATCTCTTCCTGGAGCTTCCTCCATTCTGTAACTATTGTGAATTATTTGTTCTCTAGGTTCCTCACCTCTCCTGGGTCTTTTCCTTTGCTGTTCTCTTTAGTGGATCTTGATGGCTTCTTTATTAGTTTTCCCATTGCTTTTATTTTATGAAGAACATCTGAAGATATATTTATTGAATTCTTATTTGTCTGAAAATGTCATTTTTATCTCCTTACCAATGATAGATTTGTGTGGCTGAGCAGAGAATACTGATTGAAAATCACTGTGAATTCTGATCTTAATTTGATTCTATTTCCTTTATATGTGGCTTCCTCATCCCCTTCAGAGGGGTTTTACAGTCTTCTCCTTATCTTTGTTCTCAAACTTCACAGTTATGTACCTTAATCTTATTGTATTCATTTTGCTGGGTAATTTTGTGGACTCTTTCAATTAGGAGGCTCATTTTCTTCAGAGTTCTTTATTTTTTAGAATCATCCTTTTTCAAAGTGTACTGTTCTTCTTTTAATGCAGTAATAACTTCCTTTATTAGATAGAAGGTATTTTAGTCAATCAAATTTTTGTTTTTCTACCTGTATTTTGTGCTTTTTCTCTGATCCCCACACTCCCCCATACCCAACTTCACATTTGCTTTGATTGCTCCTGTACACTAGGAACTTCATACCTATGAGGGAGCATGTGTTTACTGGAAACTCATGATTTGTGTGACATTTGTAAACTAGAAAGCTTTCTGTATGGGAGGCCTGAGTGGTGAGTAGTCCTTAGGGTGTATGTGTGTTTGCATGTATATACTTAGGGGGAATATTTGGAACAGCATTTTTAGTGTTCTTCTCCTGAATTGTTCGGAGTCCTCAGGAGGAGTCTTGCAGCCTTCTACTCCAGGGGTAATATGCTTGGCTGCCAGAGCTCAGAATGAAGACTGGCAAGTAGGCTAGGCAGGCTTGCACTCTTGTCTGTAGCTTTTCAGCTCCGCATATGTCCCTTGTTTTCTGCTAGGACTCTGGGGCCCCAGCTCGGTTCATTTCATCCAGAGAAGAACTCTCTAGTTGTGAAGCAGTAATGGTCCTGGTGCATGTCAGGGGTGGGAGGGTCATGAATAGGAGACGTCTCCTGACTGCGAGCGAGGACATGGCAGTTTAAGTGTCCTGTAATCTGAGAAGGGGGACAGAGGATGAGATGGTTGGATGGCATTACTGATTCAATAGACTTGAGTTTGAGCAAAACCCCAGGAGATGGTGAAGATCAGGGAAGCCTGGCGTGCTGCAGTTCATGGGATCACAAAGAGTTAGACATGGCTGAGTGACTGAACAACAACAACAAATCAGACCCTAAACCAGTCCCTCTGTTTTTGACCTTGCACCTGTGCCTGGAAGTGCTGAGCCTCCTGGAAATTCTCTGACCTGGGTCTGCTGGCGGCTCCCTTACTGCAGTTCCATCAGAGGTGCTGTCTCCATTGAACAGAGCTCTTTATCACTATTCGGTTCACTTTCCCTTTCAACATTTTATTGAACTTACTTGCTCATTTTTGTTATCTCTATCATTTTCTTTTCCTTTATAGATTTGTAGAATTTTTATTCTGTTACTGCCATTTTGTGGCATTTCTGTAAGGAACAGAAATAAATGTATTTGGTCAATCTGTCACTTTTATTCAGAAGTCATGCAGTTTTAAATCATCCAGAGTTAACATTATTAATGTTATATAGTTGATGTTCTTCTTCTTATGATTATTTGAGACATTTTAAGATAATAATACCGGAATAGTCCCAGGAAATCTTCTAAAATAGACTACTGAAGAGGCCTGTGATTGCCATGGACTTGTCAATATCTATAATTTTAATTAGAATGCCATAAGATTAAAATATGTGATAAACATCAGTGTCTCTGTCAGTGGTATATTCATATCTCCATACATTTATTTCGTTATAAAAGTCATCCACCCAGAACTTAGCTCTCCAGCAATATCATTTTATTAGTAGCAAATGCCAGAGCAAATAAAGTATTAGAAATGGGTTTTGAACAACACAACTTTGCATTTGAGTCTGCACTTGTTCTTCTAGGGCTTCGCAGGTACTGCTAGTGGTAAAGAACCTGCCTGTCAGTGCAGGAGGTATAAGAGATGGGGCTTCATTCTCTGAGTTGGAAAGATCCCCTGGAGGAAGACATGGCAACCCAATCCAGTATTCTTGCCTGGAGAATCCCATGGACAGAGGAGCCTGGTGATCTACAGTCTAGTGTCGCAGAAAGGTGGACACAACTGAAGTGACTTAGCATGCACACCGGCATGATCTCTAGGGCTAGCCTGTAAGGGACTTAACCAAAAAAGCATTTAATTCAGTTTCATAACCAATTATAATAGCTTTTGAAATGTACACTCCAAATACTCAGAAGTTAGAAAACAAAATATAAGAAAATAAGAGGAAAACATTTAGAATTCAAGAAATAATGTATGAAATGCCCAACCACAAAGAACTAGAAGTGATAAACAGATGAACCCAAATTCCTGTTCAGTTCAGTTCAGTTGCTCAGTCATGTCCAACTCTTTGCAACCCCATGAATTGCAGCAGCTTATTTAACTTCTATGCAGAGTACATCATGAGAAACCCTGGGCTGGAAGAAGCACAAGCTGGAATCAAGATTGCTGGGAGAAATATCAATAACCTCAGATATGCAGATGACACCACCCTTATGGCAGAAAGTGAAGAGGAGCTAAAAAGCCTCTTGATGAAAGTGAAAGAGGAGAGTGAAAAAGTTGGCTTAAAGCTCAACATTCAGAAAACGAAGATCATGGCATCTGGTCCCATCACTTCATGGGAAATAGATGGGGAAACAGTGGAAACAGCGTCAGACTTTATTTTTTTGGGCTCCAAAATCACTGCAGATGGTGATTGCAGCCATGGAATGAAAGACGCTTACTCCTTGGAAGAAAAGTTATGACCAACCTAGATAGCATATTCAAAAGCAGAGACATTACTTTGCCGACTAAGGTCCATCTACTCAAGGCTATGGTTTTTCCAGTGGTCATGTATGGATGTGAGAGTTGGACTGAGAAGAAAGCTGAGCACCGAAGAATTGTTGCTTTTGAACTGTGGTGTTGGAGAAGACTCTTGAGAGTCCCTTGACTGCAAGGAGATCCAACCAGTCCATCCTGAAGGAGATCAGTTCTGGGTGTTCATTGGAGGGACTGATGCTGAAGCTGAAACTCCAATACTTTGGACACCTCATGTGAAGAGTTGACTCATTGGAAAAGACTGATGCTGGGAGGGATTGGGGGCAGGAGGAGAAGGGCACGACAGAGGATGAGATGGCTGATTGGCACCTTTGGCTTGATGGACAAGAGTTTGGGTATTCTCTGAGAGTTGGTGAAGGACAAGGAGGCCTGGGTTAGGAGCTGGTAATTGAAGCTGTCAGTGCCCCCATTGAAATCTCCCAGGGCTTTACTGTTTTTTGTTCCCTGGTGAGGCTCTTGCTAGTGTCTCTAGCTCCACTTGAGGTCTTTTCTCTGTTACTCAGACCTACATCGGATGCCTATTGCATATGCATGACTGGACAAAAGTGAGAGAATCAATGCCACCAGGAACTAGCTCACAAATAATAACTGACAGGAGTTGATGTGTAAATATCTTGGCTTCCTTGCCCCTTGTTTGAAATAGTCAAAAGAATGTGTTGTGCTACCAGAAGCCCTCAGAGAGGTGAAGTACCAGTTCTCCAATATGGTGATTTACTTATTTCTTGACTGCCTGCTTTTGCTGTCTCATTCCTCTATTCTTCTACTGGTGTTTTGTGGATTCATCTCCCAAATAAACTACTTTCACTACAAATTTTGCCTTAGTTTCAGTTCAGTTAAGTTCAGTTACTCAGTCATAACCAACTCTTTGCAACCCCATGAACTGCAGCATGCCAAGGCTCCCTGTCCATCACCAACCCCAGCGTTTATACAAACTCATGTCCATTGAGTCACTGATGCCATCCAACCATTTTATTCTCTGTCGTCCCCTTCTCTTCCTGCCCTCAATCTTTCCCAGCATCAGGGTCTTTTCAAACCAAGTCAGCTCTTTGCATCAGGTGGCCAAAGTATTGGAGTTTCAGCTTCAACATCAGTCCTTCGATGAACACTCAGGACTGATCTCCTTTAGGATGGACTGGTTTATCTCCTTGCAGTCCAAGAGACTCTCAAGAGTCTTCTCCAACACCATGGTTCAAAAGCATCAATTCTTCGATGCTCAGCTTTCTTTATAATCCAACTCTGACATCCATGCATGACTACTGGAAAAACCATAGCCTTGACTAGATGGACCTTTGTTGGCAAGGTAATGTCTCTGTTTTTCAATATGCTATCTAGGGTGGTCATAACTTTCCTTCCAAGGAGTAAGCGTCTTTTAATTTCATGGCTGCAGTCACCATCTGCAGTGATCTTGGAGCCCCCAAAAATAAGGTCTGACACTGTTTCCACTGTTTCCCCATCTATTTCCCATGAAGTGATGGGACTGAATGCCATGATCTTTGTTATCTGAATGTTGAGCTTTAAGCCAACATTTTCACTCTCCTCTTTCACTTTCATCAAGAGGCTTTTTAGTTCTTCCTCACTTTCTGCCATAAGGGTGGTGTCATCTGCATATCTGAGGTTATTGATATTTCTCCCAGCAATCTTGATTCCAGCTTGTGCTTCTTCCAGCCCAGGGTTTCTCATGATGTACTCTGCATAGAAGTTAAATAAGCAGGGTGACAATATATAGTTTTGACGTACTCCTTTTCCTATTTGAAACCAGTCTATTGTTCCATGTCCAGTTCTAACTATTGCTTCCTGACCTGCATACAGATTTCTCAAGAGGCAGGTCAGGTGGTCTGGTATTCCTATCTCTTTCAGAAGTTTCCACAGTTTATTGTGATCCACACAGTCAGAGGCTTTGGCATAGTCAGTAAAGTAGAAATAGATGTATTTCTGGAACTCTCTTGCTTTTTCAATGATCCAGCAGATGTTGGCAATTTGATCTCTGGTTCCTCTGCCTTTTCTAAAACCAGCTTGAACATCTGGAAGTTCACGGTTCATGTATTGCTGAAGCCTGGCGTGGAGAAATTTGATCTAGTTCCTTAAATCTATTTCTTTTTTTTTTTTTTTTAATTTTTTTTTATTTTTTTTTTATTTTTTTTATTTTTTTTATTTTTTTAAATCTATTTCTTACTTCCACTGTATAATTGTAAGGGACTTGATTTAGGTCATACCTGAATGGTGTAGTGGTTTTCCCTACTTTCTTCAGTTTAAGTCTGAATTTGGCAATAAGGAGTCCATGATCTGAGCCACAGTCAGCTCCCGGTCTTGTTTTTGCTGACTATATAGAGCTGCTCCATCTTTGGCTGCAAAGAATATGATCAATCTGATTTCCCTGTTGGCCATCTGGTGATGTCAATGTGTAGAGTCAAATCAGATTGATTATATTCTTTGCAGCCAAAGATGGAGAAGTTCTATACAGTCAGCAAAATCAAGACCGGGAGCTGACTGTAGCTCAGGTCATAGACTCCTTATTGCCAAATTCAGACTTTTTGAATCTATTTCTTACTTCCACTGTATAATTGTAAGGGACTTGATTTAGGTCATACCTGAATGGTGTAGTGGTTTTCCCTACTTTCTTCAGTTTAAGTCTGAATTTGGCAATAAGGAGTCCATGATCTGAGCCACAGTCAGCTCCCGGTCTTGTTTTTGCTGACTATATAGAGCTGCTCCATCTTTGGCTGCAAAGAATATGATCAATCTGATTTCCCTGTTGGCCATCTGGTGATGTCAATGTGTAGAGTCAAATCAGATTGATTATATTCTTTGCAGCCAAAGATGGAGAAGTTCTATACAGTCAGCAAAATCAAGACCGGGAGCTGACTGTAGCTCAGGTCATAGACTCCTTATTGCCAAATTCAGACTTAAATTGAAGAAAGTAGGGAAAACCACTAGACCATTCAGGTATCACCTAGATCAAATCCCTTACAATTAAACAGTGGAAGTGAAAAACAGATATAAGGGACTGATAGACAGAGTGCCTGATGTGCTATGAACGGAGGTTTGCGAGATAGTAGAGGAAACAGGGATTAAGACCATCCCCAAGAAAAAGAAATGCAAAAAAGCAAAATGGCTGTCTGAGGAGGCCTTACAAATAGCTGTGAAAAGAAGAGAAGTGAAAAGCAAAGGAAAAAGGAAAGATATACCCATTTGAATGCAGAGTTCCAAATAATAGCAAGGAGAGATAAAAAAAGCCTTCATCAGTGATCAGTGCAAAGAAAAAGAGGTAAACAATAGAATGGGAAAGACTAGAGATCTCTTCAAGAGAATTAGAGATACCAAGGGAACATTTCATGCAAAGATGGGCTTGATAAAGGACAGAAATGGTATGGACCTAACAGAAGCAGAAGATATTAAGAGGTGGCAAGAATACACAGAAGACTATACAAAAAAGATCTTCATGACCCAGATAATCATGATGGTATGATCACCAAGCTAGATCCAGACATCCTGAATGTGCAGTCAAGCGGGCCTTAGGAAGCATCATTATGAACAAAGCTAGTGGAGTGATGGAATTCTAGTTGAACTATTTCAAATCCTAAAAGATGATGCTTTGAAAGTGCTGCACTCAATATGCCAACAAATTTGGAAAACTCATCAGTGGCCACAGGATTGGAAAAGGTCAGTTTTCATTCCAATCCCAAAGAAAGGCAATGCCAAAGAAAGCTCAAACTACTGCACACTTGCACTCATCTCAGATGCTGGTATATTAATGCCTTAGTTTAGGAGAACCCAAACTAAATAAGGACCATTTAGATTTGAGGAGCAATGTTATTCCTCAGTAATACATTGTGATATGTATGAAAATTATTTAATTTTCAGATGATGCACAGTCACTGAGAGAATAGTTATACTGAATATATTTTGTTTTAAGAATATGTGAATTATGTGTATATTTAAAAATGATTTCCCATTTTAAAATAACTAATCTATTTCAGTTCCAGTGTTTGACCTTTATCTATACAGAAATTTAAATCATCCTGAATGATTCATTTGATTAGAATTCTAGATATACAAGATGTTATTGTGCTAATTAATACATAAGTGAATGTTAAAGTATTTTAAGAAAATGGGGATCGTTAACTTAATAGTGCTCAGTAAGAAGCCTACCTCAGCCTCCTTAAATTCACAGAAATATGCATGTGAAAGTATAATGAAGTTCATCATAGAGTTGCTGCTTTCTATTGAAGCTTCAAAAAAAATTTTTTTAAAGTTGTACACATATTATGAAATAAATGCTGGCATGTAATACTGTGAATGTATCTGTGTACTCTCTTTATCAGCTTCTCCTGGAAATTAGTTTCCTGAAATATCATTATTGTTAACATGTTTCAACATTCTCCTAACCATCCCAGGATTATCTGAAACAGGACAAAACATACTTTCACTCAACACCAAAAACTTCATTAACAGGAAAAAAATTTTAAAGCAGACATTTCAAGTATAAACTGAGTAAATTTGCCTCTGTGCTCCTTTTCCTGACAGCTGATCTTCAAACTGAAAAAGGGCAGAAGCGATTGAGGGTTAGACTTGTGGGACAAGTATAGGAGAGAGCCGAGTCTCTCTGCCAAGAGATCGGAGGACTTTTATTTGTTGTTGTTTCTATTTGAATGGAGCTGAATGAAAAGGAGTGAAACAGACAGAGAAGGTATGGAGAAGTAATGAGAGAGTAAAGCCAATGACCTAAAAATAAGACTCATTGCATATTCATATTTTACAGTGTTTTTGCTTCACTCTTTATCCCCAACTCTACAATAAAATCAGATGCCCACAAAAAGGCCTCAAATGAGTGGGTTTATTTTTAAAGGGATTGAAAGGATAAATAGTTTTTTAAAAATTTATGTTAACAACAGGGTCAATGCCAAGGCATGGGTAAAAGTGAAAAATGCATCAGAAAACAGTAATTTAGTGGCAACAGGGTGTAGAAGCCAGAAGTAGCCTTAATATTGTAAGGCCCTGGGAATCCTTTAAGTATGAGGAGTGTCATTGGACTTTGCATTTAGTGTAGAATACATGTCTAATCTAATCCGACTTAAAGTTAAAGGGGGAAAGCTTAAGGGTTTGGGAGATGTGGCTAACATCTTAGTGTTTAACCGTTCATTGTCCACAGACTGCGAGTCTTGAAAATGCCTAAATCCTGAATTTGAGCATTTCAGTTTTAGCCATAGGTTGAAAGGTGGGCTGTCATCTTTCCTAAGGCCTCAGTTGAGTGAGCGACACCGCTAGTTCCTCTATAATTCTCAGGCTATGCTTTCAGTGCCTGGAATGATCTCTATTCTGTTCTGTGTTTTACAAGTTGCCAGTCTGCTCATTTCCCTCTAACCCTGAGAAGAGAAGAAAGCTATAGTAATTTTTTGCCTGACAGTTCTCTGCCATTATTTTCTGTGCTTCTCTGGCATTCACACTCTGAATTTCTTTTCTGTTCTTCCATTCACTTTCATTCTCATCTGGGATCTCACTTTCCCTGTAGTCCTTTTCTTCCCAGGCTTAGATGATGTTTATCTTTGTTGTTTGCTATCCCCAGTGATGACAGGTCCTATCAGTTTGCTAATCACCACACAGCTCAGCCACAGCCTTATGAAATAAACACACTCGTTCAAGTGTGTTGGTATGTTGAGTTGGAAAGGAAAAATATGAGTGGCATACTCAATGAAAAGAATGAATTGCTTCACTTTTGTTGATGCTTATTTTAGGGGTAGATGGAAGGACAGTCTGGTAAGAACCAAGCATTTGTTTTGGAATCAGATATTCATGGACTTGAATTTTACTTCTGCCTTTTATTAAATAAGCTCTATTTAATTCCCACAAGCTTCAATTCTATTATAAAATCAGGATGATAGTACTTATCTCATGTATGTGGTGAAGTGTAAATGGAAAGCACCTTTCATGTGACAGGGCTGTGGATAAATTAGACTTGCAATAGTTATTCATAATAAGAATTTTAAATTAGTGACTCAATGACTGACTCAATGAATGGAGTACAGAAAGGGGAAAAGAGTAATGTTACAGTGGAGAAACCACACAGAAACATCCTTAACCAAGTGATCAAGGTGAACCTCAACAATGATAAGTATCAGGGTCATGTATACTTAGGTGGGTGTGGTTAAAAAGGATATTTCCCTTCTTTGTGTTCTTCCTCCAAATTCATATCTTCAGTCTAATAATGTAAAAAACAAAAAACGATGAGGCAAACACATTTGAGGAACAGTCTACAGACTATTTGAGAAGTGATCTTTAAAGAGCATGAAAGTCATGAAAAACCAGGGGAGACTGGACACTGTCACATATCAGGGGAGATTAAGGAGACCCAACATTAAATATAATTTGGGACCCAGAATGAATCCTAGAATAGTTAAAAGGATGCTAGTGAGAAACTGATGAAATTCAAGTAAAATCTGCAGTTAAGTTCATAGTATTTTGGTAATGTTAATTTCTTAGTTTTGACAAATGTCCTGTGGTTATGTAAGATGTTAACATTAGGGGAAGTTGAGTGAAGCGTATATGGAAACTTAAGTGTATTGACAGCTTTCCCGCACACCTGAAATTATTCCAAAATTTTTTTTAATTTTTTTGTTTAACATTAAAAAGTAGGACTTACAGTGACAGAGAATGTATCAATTATTACCTGTGGTTGGGGTAAGTGGAACATATGGCATTTTGCGGGGAGGTATAATGGACCTATTTTGTATCCTGATTGTGATTATAGTTATAATAACCTATACATTTGTTAAAATATGTAGAACTGTATATTTTATTGCATGTCAATTTAAAAAATAAAACAGAAGGAAATAAATAAAATAAAAATAAATGAGGATAATATAAATTACAAGAAACAAATTATAAAGCTAGAGCTTTGTTTTTTATTATATATAACACTATCATCATCAAATTGACAACTATTAAATATTTTTGTTCTTTTGTTTGACAAATATTCATTGAATCCCATTGAAGTGATAGATGGACACTGTGCTGACGCTTGGAGGTACACAAGAACTGGACATTTCTAGATGTTAAAACAAGTTCTTATTTCAAGATAGGCCAACACATATGATTTTAAAAAAATCTTGTAAAGAATCAGGGCATACACATGTGAGGAATTAAATGGCATAGATATTTATAGAATATTTCATGATAATATCAGCACTATGTTAAACAAAATAAATTATCATGACATATGTTCAGAAGAGATACAAGCATCCTTAGATGAACAGGGAGTTTTGACAAAGGAGATACATAGAACTTGAAGAGAGATTCCTTTTCTGTGACTTCACACTGTTTAGGAAAGGAAGGTTTAAACACCATAACATTTCTTTTGTTTCAAATATTTGTACTACATATTTTTGTTTCCCTAAATTCATATGTTGAAGGCCTAAAAACCCCTAAAGTAATTTTACTAGGATTTGGAGCTTTGTGAGGTAATTAGGTTTAGAAGAGGTCAGGAGAGCTGGGTCCTCATGAAAGGATTAGTGCCCTTGTAAAAGGAGAGTGGAAAACGTGCTTTGTCTCTCTAGACTTCCCTGGTGGCCTGGAAGGTAAAGCGTCTGCCTGCAACGTGGGAGACCCGGGTTCGATCCCTGGGTCAGGAAGATCCCCTGGAGAAGGAAATGGCAACCCACTCCAGTACTCTTGCCTGGAAAATTCCATAGACAGAGGAGCCTTGTAGGCTACAGTCCATGGGTTTGCAAAGAGTCAGACATAACTGAGTGACTTCGCTTCACTTCACTTCACTTCACCATGTGAGGGTAAAACTAGAAGGCAGCCATCTGCAAGCCAGTTAGAGAGCTCTCACTAGACACCAGGACCCTGGTCTTGGAATTCTCAGGTTTGAGAACTATAAGAAATAAATGTTTGTTGTTACAGCAGTCCATGCAGACTAAAGCAAAAATTACATTAAAATAACAAATATTAATAAGGAGAAGGCAATGGCAACCTACTCCAGTACTCTTGCCTGGAAAATCCCATGGATGGAGGAGCCTGGTGGGCTGCAGTCCATGGGGTCGCTAAGAGTCAGACACAACTGAGCAACTGCACTTTCACTTTTCACTTTCATGCATTGGAGAAGAAAATGGCAACCCACTCCAGTGTTCTTGCCTGGAGAATCCCAGGGACGGGGGAGCCTGGTGAGCTGTCTATGGGGTCGCACAGAGTCGGACACGACTGAAGCGACTTAGCAGCAGCAGCAGCAGCAGCATAGTGAAACTCTAAATAAGGATTTTACATGTATTAATCAGCATGCCCTTCAAGAACTGTAGGAGAAATTCTCCTTGTTCTAGAGAGGAAAAAACTGAGTTGTCAAACAGTGAAATAACACGCCTGATCATACAACTGGTAAGTGGCAGGACCAGGATTTAAATTCAAATGTCTCACTCCAGAACACACACTCCACCCCAGTAAAATACATGGTGTTGATAGTCATGCTTTAAAAAAAAAAAAAAAAAAAGCTGGAAATGAGCATGAAAGAGTTCAGCTATCCTAAAAACCCTGGTTTTTCTGAAAAATCTGCTTCAAAATACAATTAGTTATATAACACACTTTTTTTCCTAAAAGCAAATAGCCCTTGCAATGCCCTCCAGTTGGCACCCTGCCCCTTGCTAACCTGCATGAGTGAGAGCCTGTTACTTTGCCTCCTGCCGGCAGATTGTGACCTTGGCAGCCTGGCATGGCAGCTAAGATTCCACAAAGCGAAAGTAACAGTTACATTCCTGAAGAAACTCCTTGAACCACCAACTATGTCTTGCCATGTCCATAGACATGACCATAGTCCTTTTGCGAGGTGGCTCATTAACTAATGGTTCTAAGTGTGGCTTAATTGTCTCTTCCTTGCTCACGGTGTGCTTATGGTTCTCATATATTATTTCCTTAATTTTGTGTCTCTTATTGCTGGAATTGCCTAATTTGTCTAAAATAATTCCATTTTGTGTTACTCAGCAATGACCCATTTGCTTGCAAGCATTATGGTGACAATCATAACAATTAATTGTATGGAATTTTTTTGTTTTGCATTATTTTTGTTGGAACAAAAGCAGGAGTTCTATTCTTTCTGTACAATTACTAAAAAACAAGAGTGGCTCTATAAATGAGTTATTTGTGGCTAAATGTTCAATCTTTATAGTCTATTTAATTCCAAAAACTTAAATAATAAATTTGATGGAAGCTGCCAGTGAGCAGAGATGTAGATAACAGTATATGTTCACAGTGATCCATGAAAATATAATCTTTTTATGATGTGCCTCTATGTTGTTTATACCAAATCTTTCTCTCTACCTAGACCGCTTTTCTGAATTTCAGCTTCACCTGTTTCATTGGAGGTTCCCAGCCTTGGTACTGTTGACGTGTTGATTTGGCCAGTGTTTGCTGCCAGGGCTGTCCTCCACATGGTAGGATGCTTAACAGCATCCCTAGCCTCTCAAGTATCAACCACCCCCTCCTCAACTGTGAGCATCAAAAATGTCTCCAGAAATGGTTAAATGTCTCCTAGGGAACAATATTATCCTCAGTTGAGAACCACTAACTTAAATATTCTATAGATTTATGAAAGTCAACATGTACAAAATCAAACTCATTTCCCCCCTCAAATCTTCTCCTTCAGAAAAGTTAATGGCATGTATGAGGCAAATCTTAGCTCTCTCTTTTAAAACTTGTGTTAATTTGATCAAGGTACTCACTTTATCCCTTAATGTCTTTCACCTGTAAATATATTCCTAAAACCTCCTTCATGTTACTATTGTGATGATCAAATGAACTAATATGTATAAAACATTTTGAATGCTTCCTGACACATAGTATGCTTAAGTTAGTGTGTTTGCAATAATGAATACTGGTAAATGTTAGCAGATTTCTTCAATATGGGAAACTCGTAAGATTCTTCTTTTCAAAGGATATGTGCAGACAATTTTAAAAGAGAGATATTCAGGTGATTGTAAATATATGAAATAATGTTTGACATCATTAGTAATCAAGAATAAATTTAAGAGGTATCATAATGTACTATTTAAATTTATTAAATTTGGAAAGATTTTAAAGCTACTCTTTATTGATAACACTGTGGTGAAAAGACACTGATACACTATTGGGAGAATGTGTGGTTATATCCTTCCTGGAGGATCACTTGGCAGCATATATTAGAACTTTAAAATATTTAAAGCCTTTAACAGTACATCTCTAGAAATTTACCCTAAGGGAGGAATATGCTCAAAAATTAATAAGTAAGTATGTTGATTATTCTGTTACTTAAGATGGCAAAAATTATAAACAACTTTAGAAACTCAATAATAGGGAAATGATAAATAACTCATGGTGTATTTGTCATATATTATGTAGGTATCACATTTTCAAATAGTATTTATAAAATTGAAGAAATGCTCTATTGCAATTCTTGGTTCAAAATGCCTCTCTCATTTTCCAGATAATATGAAGAATCTTTGGTGTGCAGGAGCACGCAGACATTAGACTCTCATCTTTTGGCAACCCTTCTGCCTGTTTATCTAGCCATTTATTCTTCCCGGGTTTCCTTCCCTGTTTCCTGATATCCACACTTTATGAGATCCTGTCATATCGTAAATAGTGGGGCATCCTCTATACTTGAGGACCACAGGGAAGATTTTCTGTTGGACCTATGAACGGTGGATTTGCATGAGTGGAGACACAAAGCAGCTGAGGACTGCTGCCCAGTACCCCAGCTCTGCTGGCCTGCTTAGATTTCCTGAGCAAGCCTTGCTGCTTCATTCACCCTTGTGAGCTTTGACCCACTCACCCATTTTCTTAACTTAGAGTGTAGCGGAGGCAAACCTTGACATTTTTTAAAGTTTTCAGCTTTGGCAAAGAGACAAATCAGCAAGAGAAAAGCAGTTTATTAGTGCATGCAAAAGGCAATGGCAACCCACTCCAGTACTCTTGCCTGGAAAATCCCATGGACGGAGGAGCCTGGTGGGCTGCAGTCCATGGGGTTGCGAATAGTCAGACACAACTGAGTGACTTCACTTTCACTCTCCACTTTCATGCATTGGAGAAGGAAATGGCAACCCACTCGAGTGTACTTGCCTGGAGAATCCCAGGGACAGGAGCCTGGTGGGCTGCCGTCTATGGGGTCACACAGAGTCAGACATGACTGAAGTGACTTAGCAGCAGCAGCAGTACACATTATGCATGAGAAACCTTTACGAAGAGTAACTCAAAGCAGTGACCTAGAGTTCCACCTACATAAGATTTCCAACAAAGATCAATAAATGTGTAGAGAGATGACAGGACAAAGTAAAATAGTTTTAGGCTTCCAAGGGTAGCAAACTGTGAGAAGGTGAATGTATGGGGTAAACCGGTGGAGAAAGATTTGTTTGTAGATTTCTCTTGTGCTATCTCAGGGCAGTTAAGAGTAAAAGGAGAATTTATACCATGCCTTTATCCAGAAAAGGCGGAATGCAAAGATTTTCCTGAATTTGCTTCAGGTCAAAATAATGTTTATATTAAAGAGGCATTTTGGTGTTTTTCAGATTTTCTATGAATATTCTGGTTTCCTTCACAAGCAACAAAAATATCAACAAAAAAGCATTCTGGATTTAGGTAGCCACACGTGTAAAAGCCCTTGCTTGTTTTGTATAATTCAGAGACAAAAAATGGATTTATGAGTCTTGGGCAGAGAGAAGATAAGCTAGAAATGAGATCAGAGGAGCATCCAGATGTCAGATCCACAGCATCCTCAAGCCATAGTAAGCTCTTTGGATTTTATTCTAAGTGAGATTTTAAATGTAGAAATAATGTGATCTTATTTAAGTTTTGAAGAACCATCTTGGTGCTGTATCAACAAGAGCTTGCTAGAAGTAAAGGGGGAAGTAGGGCAGTCAGTGGTTGTAGTGGTTGAGTCAATAAATGATGATGCCTTGGACCTAGATGACAGTAGTGGAAATGGGTAGAAATGATCAGATTTTAAAGTAGAGTCGACAAGATTCATTGAACTTGATATAGAGTGAAGAGAAAGAGAAGCCTCAACACTATAACTCTTGAGATGTTGCTGCTAAGACGCTTTAGTGGTGTCCGACTCTGTGCGACCCCATAGACAGAAGCCCACCAGGCTCCCTGTCCCCAGGATTCTCTAAGCAAGAACACTGGAGTGGGTTGCCATTTCCCTCTCCAATGCATGCAAGTGAAAAGTGAAAGAGAAGTCGCTCAGTCGTGTCCGACTCTTAGCGAACCCATGGACTGCAGCCTACCAGGCTCCTCCATCCATGGGATTTTCCAGGCAAGACTACTGGAGTGGGGTGCCATTGCCTTCTCCGGCAATGAGATGTTGGGCTTGAGTAATTGGCTGGATTTGGGTGGTATTTACTGACCTGGTACCACTAGGTGAAGGATATGTTTAGGCTGTTTTGGGTTTTGGCTGTTAGGTGTTAAATGCCAATGTGACACCAACTTGGAGATGATGAGGGAGCAGCTGGACACGGGTGTTTATAAAGGCTGACAGAGACATGATTTGAGGCATCATAGATTATGCTTAAAGTGATAATACTGGTAAGTCTCCAGTTATGGCCCTGAGTGTAGACTGTGGAGAAATAAGGTCTGAGGTTTAAGCTCTAAGCCACTCCACCAGTTAAAGAGCAGAAAGAGGATCTAACAAAAAGATTGAGAAGGAGTAGGTAGTGAGATAAAAGAAAAACAAGAAAGTGTGAAATATTAGAAACTCAGGGAAAGAAAATATTTTAAGAAAGGGGAGGGTAATCATCTAAGCTAAGAATTTACCACCTGGATTTGCATTATGGAGGTCATTTCCCTGCGGTTACCTCTATTATTGCAGTTATGCTATCCCTTGGCAAATGTTGATTAACTTATTTACTGTTGTTCGGTAGTTCAGTGGTGTCAGACTCTTTGCGACCCCATGGACTGCAGCACACCAGGCTTGCTTGTCCTTCACCATCTCCTGGAATTTGCACAAACCCATGTCCATTGAGTTGGTGATGCCATCCAACCATCTCATCCTCTGTTGCCCCCTTCTCCTCCTGCCTTCAGTCTTTCCCAGCATCAGGGTCTTTTCAAATGAGTCAGCTCTTCACATCAGGTGGCCAGAGTATTGGAGTTTCAGCTTCAACATCAGTCCTTCCAATGAACACCCAGGACTGATCTCCTTTAGGATGGACTGGTTGGATCTCCTTGCAGTCCAAGGGACTCTCAAGAGTCTTCTCCAACACCATAGTTCAAATGCATCAATTCTTCATTGCTCAGCTCTCTCTATAGTTCAACTCTCACATCCATACATGAACACTGGAAAAACCATAGCCTTGACTAGACAGACTTTTGTTGGCAAAGTATTGTCTCTGCTTTTTAATATGTTGTCTACTGCTGCATCTGCTAAGTCGCTTCAGTGTGTCCGACTCTGCGATCCCAGAGACAGCAGCCCACTAGGCTCCCCCATCCCTGGGATTTTCCAGGCAAGAACACTGGAGTGGGTTGCCATTGCCTTCTCTGCTGTCTAGGTTGGTCATAACTTTCCTTCCAAGGAGTAAACATCTTTTCATTTCATGGCTACAATCACCATCTGCAATGATTTGGGAGTCCAGAAAAATAGTCAGCCACTGTTTCCACTGTTTCCTCATCTGTTTACCATGAAGTGACTGGACCAGATGCCATGATCTTCGTTTTCTGAATGTTGAGTTTTAAGCCAACTTTTTCACTCTCCTCTTTCACTTTCATCAAGAGGCTTTTTACTTCCTCTTCACTTTCTGCCATAAGGTGATGTCATCTGCATGTCTGAGGTTATTGATATTTCTCCCAGCAGTCTTGATTCCAGCTTGTGTTTCTTCCAGCCCAGCGTTTCTCATGATGTACTCCGCATAGAAGTTAAATAAGCAGGGTGACAATATACAGCCTTGACGGACTCCTTTTCCTATTTGGAACCAGTATGTTGTTCCATGTCTAGTTCTAACTGTTGCTTGCTGACCTGCATACAGGTTTCTCAAGAGGCAGGTCATGTGGTCTGGTATTCCCATCTCTTTCAGAATTTTCCACAGTTTATTGTGATCCACACAGTCAAAGGCTTTGGCCTAGTCCATAAAGCAGAAATAGATGTTTTTGTGGAACTCTCTTGCTTTTTCAATGATCCAGCAGATGTTGGCAATTTGATCTCTGGTTCCTCTGCCTTTCCTAAAGCAAGCTTGAACATCTGGAAGTTCTTGGTTCACGTATTGCTGAAGCCTTGCTTGGAGAAGTTTAAGCATGTTTGAATATTAAGTCTCTTTATTCTTTTTAATACCATCATATTTTTTAAAAATTTGGAATTTTGATACTGCCCATGATAAAAAAGAAACTAGTACTTTCTGAGAATACTCTGGAACAAAAAGTAATAGTGGTGGTTTCTAATCTGATTCTAAGGTTTGAGATGTTATGCATGCCCAAAAAGTGTTAGGTTCTTAGGACATAAATAGTTATTAGTTGTTTGGACCTGGAAACTTAGTAAACTCAATTGATAGGCTTAGGAGTATAGTAAAAATAAAAAGTTATTGAGAAGATTAAGAACATCATGAAGGAGAAAGTTGGGAATGGCTGTGCAAGATTGAAAGTTCCTCAGGGAGATAACATACATTAGTACTTTATAGCCCTAGGACGTAGCATGGTCATTGTTCAGGTATGAGATGTGTGATGCCATGTTGACATCACCTGGAGATTGTAGAAAATTTAATAATGTAAATTGGTGGGCAAGGAAGAAATGAATAAACAGGGACATGTTTAGACAATGTAATGTCAAGGTAACGATATGGTCTTTAGTAAAATTCTACCTTCTGGTTCACTGTATGCTAAGATATAGATATCTAAATATCCTTTTATTTGTATTTTCTCAAAAACATAGAGGGGGAAAAAAGCTTGGTTTACTTACTGTTTGGCCTGTGAATCTCTAGAGTATAATTTCTTGACTTTAGTACACCCATTTCCTTCCTCAGATTACATTGATTTTTTTTTTACCACTACAGATTTCTATTCTCACTTTCATTATGCATATTGACACAACTGTGATCTTATTCTGTAGGAATATGTAAGAGGGAACAATTTGAATATCTCTTAAATTTTTGGCTGCTTTTCTTCCTGTCCCTTTTTGCCAAGCACTACATGCCCTTGTCTAGTGATTACATAGATGCTGGAAAAAGATGTTCTCCTTAGACTTAGTAATTTTATTTTGTTTCAAGGAAATACAAATCTTTTAGTATAAGTAAATGATTAAGGAATATAAAATTACAGAAACATCCTTGGTATATCAGATAGAAGTTGACCTTTGGAATGGAGCATCAACAGTGCATCTCACCCTCACTGTGGGGCACCCAAAGATGCTCAGCCTCTTTGGTTCATGGTTTTGTCATCTGTAAACTTGGAACAAACATTCTGACCTCTCAAAGTTGTTGTGAAGATTAAATGAGTTGCCAGTGGCAAGTAGCCAACCCCAAGTCTAACAGTGGAGGTGACACCGAGTAGACAGTAACTTCTCTTTCTCCTTCATCCTGACCCATCCTGGCACCTTCCTTCTCCATTCTTTTGTTTCACTTAAACAATTTAAGATGGAGCCATTAGAACATGTCACCATGTTAAAATAGACAGGATTTTCATTTTCTTGGTATTTGGTGGTGTCTGATGGTATGTTTCCCCTTAACAGAGTGTAACAGTAGTGCTTTGGAAAATGTAAACACATCCACACAAAGTCCTCCAGCAGGAGCCGAGTTGGAGAATTGCTGTATCAACCAGGGACCCATTCCTGTTTTCCTCGCTGGAGAGCGTCTGCCTATTCGTGTGTTCCTTGATCTTGCTCTGTTATAGCTAGTCTAGAAGAATTTGAGATCAGAGACACCATGGATAATCATACTCCAAGATCATCTGGAAAACTAAATTCATAGTTACTCTAACTTGTACCAGATCTTTTTACAGAGTTGCTACAATTCAGGCTGAGTGTGATATCTGGCTTACTTAACTTCTTCTGCAGAGTTTACCATGTATTCGCCCTGCTGACAGTTCTGTTGCCCTTCTCCTGCTCTGCTGATCTGCATTGGGCTGATGTTGACAGACATCCCCTCCCAGGCTCTTTTGCCACTTGTTTCCTTATTAGGTTCATCCAGTAGGAAGCACTGGGTGGAGATTAAGGGACAAATGAAAGAGCTCCCACAACTTGCCTCCTTCTCTTGTGCTCCCATCTCTTCCAGAAGCTCTTCCCTCCACAACTCCATATCTGTCCAAATGGCTGCATTTTCTCCATGGTCCCAGATCTAATCTCATGCCTCTGGCCTTGCCTCCTCTGAGGGTGGCACCTTAGTGGCTATCTGGGTTTCTGGTTCCCTCATGCCAAACCCAGTTCCTGGGCTCTAGCATAATATGTCTTATCTTTGTCGTTTTGATCCTTTGAGGCAGTAGCACTTGTTAAGTCTCTGGGTTACCTCACCTTCCTCTATTTTCCTCTCATCTCTTCCAATATTTTTCTAAGTAATTCTGCTCTACTAAATTTACTCTGTTGAATTACCTTATGGATTCCATTTCTTTGAATGGTCACTGACTAATACAAAGATGATGACGATGCTTCTGTATCTCCTTATAACGTGCAGTATAATAGGAAAATCAGAAGACCTAACATTTAAAAGACATTTAAGGGAAACACAGAGACTGGAACCTCACTCATAAACACAGGTTTAGCTTGCTAAAATAGACAGGTTTAAATTTTGTGACACACGATCCATGTAAATAAGAAGCTTTTAAATTGTCAGAATGTGAGTTGTTTGTCATAGTGATAGAGTAATTTTGATCTTCTGTAAAATAGAAACTACTGTTAAAACTTGTAAATATATCAACAAATACCCCATTTATCAATGTTCTGCTGCTGCTGCTAAGTCGTGTCTGACTCTGTGCAACCCCAGAGACGGCAGCCCACCAGGCTCCCCCATCCCTGGGATTCTCCAGGCAAGAACACTGGAGTGGGTTGCCATTTCCTTCTCCAATGCATGAAAGTGAAAAGTGAAGGTAAAGTCACTCAGTCGTGTCTGACTCTTCGCAACCCCATGGACTGCAGCCCACCAGGCTCCTCAGTCCATGGGATTTTCCTAGCAAGAGTACTGGAGTGGGGTGCCATTGCCTTTTCCGTGTCAATGTTCTACCAAAGGACAAAAGGAGGTTTGCCCCTAAAATTTTTGTTCCTTGAACCTAAAAGTAGAGAATTATGTCTGGGGTCTGTATGTGTGTGTTTTAGGGGTGGGTGTGTATTATTTTATATTAATATGTACTACATGCATCTACAGAGTAAATGTTCACGAATGAAAGTAGGGTGTACATTTATGTATATATTTTATTAAAAATTTTTTTTTACTTAAATGTTTTTCTGACAAAGCAGAGAAAAGTTAAAGATAACATAAATACATGATAAACCAAAGGCAAAACAATAAAAAGAGGGATTTGTATTAGTCATTTCAGTATAGTTGTATCTGTTGGTAATGAGATTTTGGGTTTATTGTATTAATAAATATATAATTTGAGAGTGTGGGTGAAACCCTGACGATATAAACAGCAACATTTTTGCAGCTACATGTATGACAAAAGAGTCTAGATAGAATGTATAAGTAATTCTCAAAACTCTACACTAAAAAAAAAAAGAGTTTAATTAGAAAATGGGCAAAAGACGTGAAGGGACATTTCACTGAGGAGGATATACAAATAGTAAATAAGCACATGAAAAGATGCTAAACATTAGCCGTTAGCACAATTATATTGAAACCACAATGAAATATGGATATACACTTATTTCAGAGGTATCTCATTATTCTTTTGATCCTCATATGGGAGGATTCTCACAGATTACAAACAAAAGCAGAGTCATTCCATATTAACTGGAATAGGTAGCAAAACAGAATAGCTAATTGCCAAAACAGCCTATTCTGTTTCATTCCATTCTCTGATCTCCAAGCCTATGCTATTCCATTCATCCTATCCTATCAATGTTTATTCAGTATCTAGTATGTGCCAGGTGTTATTCTCAGTGGCTTGGCGTGCAGCAGTGAACAAAGTGGACGAAAAAATACTGCTTTCCTAAATCCTATATCCTAACAGGAGTCAGAAATAAAATACACATTGTGCATAAATAAATTTTTTAATGTGTTATAAGTTAGTAGGTGGTATGGAGGAAAAAAAGCTAAGCAGATGGGAGATATGGTGTCGGGATGTAGAGAAAGTTACAATTTTCAAACAAGATAAAGTGTGAAAAACTGTGAGAGGTAAAGGATTTAGCCATAAATTTATCTGAGGAAAAAGTTTTCTGGTAACTCGGGTGGAAAGTGTCTGGAATGTTTATGGAGCAGCAGGGAGGCTGTTGTGTCTAAAGCAGAGTGAGAGGCAATAAGTTGGAGGTGGAGTCAGAAAGGGAAAGTAAGGTCTGATCCCATAGGGCTTGTGAGAGTCATGACTTTTACTCCAAACAAAATGGCCAACCAATGTAGAGCTTTCAGCAGAGGATCACTGATCTGGAGTTTAGGACCATGGCAATCTCATTGAGAAAGGCATTGGCTTATACTCTGCTGCTAGCAGTAGAAGTTACAGAAGTGGTCATATTATTGATACCCTCACCCACCCCCATTAAAAAATCCCGGTATTTTGAAGATGGAGCCAATAGAACTGCCAGATAAATGTGATGTAGAGAGTGTGAAAAAATGTAAAGAAGGAACTAATCTTTCCTTCATCTGGTCTGAAGGGACTATCAGGAGTTCACTTATAAATATGGTAACTTTGTTGTTGTTCAGTTGTGTCCAACTCTTTGCCACCCCATGGACTGCAGCACGCCAGACTTCCTTGTCCTTCGCTGTCTCCTGGAGTTTGCTCAAAGTCATGTCTTTGAGTCGTTGATGCCATCCAACCATCACATCCTCTGTCATCCTCTTTTCCTCCGGCCTTCAAAATTTCCAGGCATCAGAGTCTTTTCCAGTGAGTCAACTGTTTGCATCAGGTGGCCAAAGTATTGAGATTCCCTTCAGCATCAGTCCTTCCAAGGAATATTCAAGGTTGATTTCTTTTAGGATTGACTGATATGATCTCCTTGCAGTTCAAGGGACTCTCAAGAGTCTTCTCCAGCAACACAGTTCGAAGGCATCAATTGTTTGGTGCTCAGCCTTCTTTATGGTCCAGCTGTCACATCCATACATGACTATTGGAAAAACCATAGCTTTGATAAGATAGACCTTTGTTGTCAAAGTAATGCCTCTGCTTTTTAATACTCTGTCTAGGCTTGTCATAGCTTTTCTTCCAAGGAGCAAGCACCTTTTAATTTCATGGCTGCAGTCACCATCTGCAGTGATTTTGGAGCCCAAGAAAATAAAGTCTGTCACCGTTTCCACTGTTTCCCCATCTATTTGCCATGAGGTGATGGGACTGGATGTCATGATCTTTGTTTTTTTTTTTTTTTAATTAATGAATTAATTTATTTTACTTTACAATTGTATTGGTTTTGCCATACATTGACTTGAATCCACTGTGGGTGTACATGTGTCCCCATCCTGAACCCCCCTTCCACCTCCTTCCCCATATTATCCCTCTGGATCATCCCAGTGCACCAGCCCTGAGCACCCTGTATCATGCATTGAACCTGGACTGATGATTTGTTTCACATATGATAATTTACATGTTTCAATGCCAGTCTCCCATATCATCCCACCCTCGCCCTCGCCCATAGAGTCCAAAAGACTGTTCAATACATCTGTGTCTCTTTTGCTGTCTCTCATACAGGGTTATCATTACCTTCTTTCTAAATTCCATATATATACATTAGTATACTGTATTGGTGTTTTTCTTTCTGGCTTACTTCACTCTGTATAATTGGCTCCAGTTTCATCCACCTCATTAGAACTGATTCAAATGTATTCTTTTTAATGGCTGAGTAATACTCCATTGTGTATATGTACCACAGCTTTCTTATCCATTCATCTGCTGATGGACATCCAGGTTGCTTCCATGTCCTGGCTATTATAAACAGTGTTGCGATGAACATTAGGGTACACGTGTCTCTTTCAATTCTGGTTTCCTTGGTGTGTATGGCCAGCTGTGGGATTGCTATGTCACATGGCAGTTTTATTTCTAGTTTTTTAAGGAATCGTCACACTGTTCTTCATAGTGGCTGTACTATTTTGCATTCCCACCAACAATGTAAGAATGTTCCCTTTTCTCCAGCATTTATTGCTTGTAAACTTTTGGATAGCAGCCATTCTGACTGACATGAAATTGTACCTCATTGTGGTTTTTGATTTGCATTTCTCTGATAATGAGTGATCTTGAGCATCTTTTCATGTGTTTGTTAACCATCTGTATGTCTTCTTTGGAGAAATGTCTATTTAGCTCTTTGGCCCACTTTTTGATGGGGTTTTTTATTTTTCTGGAATTGAGCTACAGCAGTTGCTTGTATATTTTTGAGATTAATTCTTTGTCCGTTGCTTTGTTTGCTATTATTTTTCTCCCATTCTGAAGGCTGTCTTTTCACCTTGCTTATAGTTTCCTTTGTTGTGCAGAAGCTTTTAATTTTAATTAGGTCCCATTTGTTTATTTTTGCTTTTATTTCCAGTTTTCTGGGAGGTGGAAGCGTTTCCCCTAAAGTCAGGAACAAGACAAGGGTGCCCACTCTCATCACTACTATTCAACATAGTTTTGGAAGTTTTGGCCACAACAATCAGAGCAGAAAAAGAAATAAAAGGAATCCAGATTGGAAAAGAAGAAGTAAAACTCTCACTGTTTGCAGATGACATAATCCTCTACATAGAAATCCCTAAAAANCTACTATTCAACATAGTTCTGGAAGTTTTGGCCACAGCAATCAGAGCAGAAAAAGAAATAAAAGGAATCCAGATTGGAAAAGAAGAAGTAAAACTCTCACTGTTTGCAGATGACATGATCCTCTACATAGAAAACCCGAAAGACTCCACCAGAAAATTACTAGAGCTAATCAATGAATATAGAAAAGTTGCAGGATATAAAATTAACACACAGAAATCCCTTGTATTCCTATAACAATGAGAAAACAGAAAGAGAAATTAAGGAAACAATTCCATTCACCATTGCAACAAAAAGAATAAAATACTTAGGAATATATCTACCTAAAGAAACAAAAGACCTATATATAGAAAACTATAAAACACTGATGAAAGAAATCAAAAAGGACACAAATAGATGGAGAAATATACCATGTTCATGGATCTGAAGAATCAATATTTGAAAGTATACTACCCAAAGCAATCTATAGATTCAGTGCAATTCCTATCAAGCCAACAATGGTATTTTTCAGAGAACTAGAACAAATAATTTCACAATTTGTATGGAAATAGAAAAAACCTCGAATAGCCAAAGCCATCTTGAGAAAGAAGAATGGAACTGGAGGAATCAACCTGCCTGACTTCAGGCTTTACTACAAAGCCACAGTCATCAAGACAGTGTGGTACTGGCACAAAGACAGAAATATAGATCAATGGAACAAAATAGAAAGCCCAGAGATAAATCCATGCACCTATGGACACCTTATCTCTGACAAAGGAGGCGAGAATATACAATGGAGAAAAAACAATCTCTTTAACAAGTGGTGCTGGGAAAACTGGTCAACCACTTGTGAAAGAATGAAACTAGAACACTTTCTAACACCATACACAAAAATAAACTCAAAATGGATTAAAGATCTAAACATAAGACCAGAAACTATTAAACTCCCAGAGGAAAATATAGGCAAAACACTCTCTGACATAAACACAGCAGGATCCTCTATGATCTTCGTTTTTTGAATGTTGAGTTTTAAGCTAGCTTTTTTACTCTCCTCTTTCACCTTCATCAAGAGGCTCTTTAGTTCCTCTTCTCTTTTTGCCATAAGGGTAGTGTTATCTGCATATCTGAGATTATTGATATTTCTCCTGCCAATTTTAATTCCAGCTTGGGCTTTATCCAGCCTGGCATTTCTCATGATGGACTCTACATATAAGTTAAAGAAGCAGGGTGACTATATACAAACTTGACGTACTTCTTTTCCAAGTTTGACCCAGTCCATTGTTCTATGTCCGGTTCTAACTGTTGCTTCTTGACTTGCATACAGGTTTCTCTGGAGGCAAGTAAGGGGTCTGCTATTCCCATCTTTTTCAGAATTTTCCACAGTTTATTGTGATCCATACAGTCACAGGCTTCAGTTGTAGTCAATGAAGCAGAAGTAGATGTTTATGGTAAATGATAGAGGTGATGTTTTGATAAGATGCCTACTATACTTATTTTAGGAGGCTAAATTGAAATATACTTTTTGTGTAATATTTGAGGAGAAAGAAATGAAGCTTTTTATCTTTATTAGGGTCATTTTGTTATTGTCAGTATCTTTTATAAATAATACTTTTATGTGTTTCATTTTCTCTTACGTGTGTGTAGATGTTAAAAGATTCATTATTTGATCTGGAATTATCAAATAATACTTTGTAATAACTGATTTAAAATTATACAAGAATTTATTTCAAGCGGTGACTAATGTATGGAAGTTTGCATCCTACTTATTGGATTTCCCATATATTTTATTCAAGGATATCAAGTATTTATATACCAAGTGCATGAAGGATGATAGGTGAAAATAGAAATTATTAGTAATGCAATTTTGCTCTCTAGGAAAACAGCTAGATTTTCAGGTTTAAAAAAATTTTTTTAAGCCTGCAGAATATTTTAAAATTAATTTGCATGTATTTTGTGTACATTTATGTTGCCTTTGGCTTCTATTCTGCAGTACAGGCTTCTGAGTTGCCACCTCATGAGTAGGCTTTACACACCCCACAAATTACTGTAACAAAGTTATTTAAAAAAAAAAAAAAACCTACAAACCTAATGAACCGGACTGCTGAATAGAACAGAGCTGAGTAAACATAAGCTTCCCTTTTCGCTGTTACTGTTCCAAACTAAGCAGAAGCTGCTTCTTTATTTCAGGGAAGGAAAAATAATGACCTGGTTTTCTTTATTTTTCTGGTGAGCAGTTTAACTGCTACCTCCATTTGGCATGTTCCCCTGCTCCTTTTATTGGAATGTGGCTGTAACTGCAGGTATGGCACCCTTTCCCACAGTGTGTATTTTCTTTACCACAGTATATATTCTGAGCCATATTTACCGAGCAAGATATTTAATTTTTCTCTGAGATGTAATCTTGAAGCAAGTGTTCACAGAGAAATTTGACACTAAAGCTGAAGGTACAACCATTTCCAGGCATGTAAGTGTGTGTGTGTGTGTGTGTGTGTGTGTTAGTAGAATTATCATCAAGGAGAGAAGATTATTCTCCCAGATGGCATTACCTTAATAGAAACTGCTAATATGTACATGCTTGAAAATCATTTCTCATCCAAATGTACTGGCAGCATATTATTTTCAGACATAGTTGAATTAACTGTTTGAACCTTTTGTTTTATTGTCTTCTACTTTTGAACTGGGCTTTTGGAAGGATAATAACTATCCCAAACAAGTTATTCTTTGAGTATTGTATATGTGTGTGTCCCTTTGTGTGTATTTGTGTTGTGTGTAGACCCTTGTGTATTTTGGCATGTCCCAAGTCAGCAGGAAGGCTCTGGGGTTGAGGCTGCTTTCATCCTATGTTACACCCTCACAACCTTCCTGTTTTACGATAATTCTGAAACCTAATGCTCCTGCCACTTTTAACTCAGAACTGTGTTTATTTGCCTGTGGCTTGTTTTATTGTAAAATAAAAATCTTAAGAACCCTATGTTTTTAGGGTGTTTTTCTCAAGAACAGTATGGTTGTCTTAAAGGCTAAGTGACTGTTTTAATGGTGTGTAAAGATTCAGTAAAAAATAAATCATGGCAATTTTGTTTTAAGAAACTTTTAAGGGTCATACGTGCTGCAGACTTCAAAAAGTCCAATAAAACAATTAAGAACAAACTGTACTTGTGTGAACATATCGTTTTTATTCTGCACTTTCCATAATGTGTTAAGTCTTAAGCTTCAGAAGATTATGCTTCAACTTCAGGTGACCATTGGTAGAGGATTAGAGCCACAGTTATTTCAAAATAAGTTTTCACGGATCTTGAATGTTTCTAAAGAATTTTCCCCTTGTGGCACATGATAGAGGGAATTATACCTGATTTGCTTTCTCTGCCAATGTAAACAATTAGGTGGCTGCCATGATTTTATTTCACAGACTGGCAGCTTACAGACTCATCACTGGTAATGCCTCTCATGGTGGTGCATGATAAGTAATAAATTATGAGATGGTTGGTGAAGTATTTTGACCATTTTAATTACTTTTGAAATGTTGCTGTTTTTGATGTTAATCTATGAAAAAGTATTTACATTGTTTACATATCTAGCATCCATGTGTTCTAGATGTGATGAAGGTAGCGTATGTAAAATACCATTTTTGTTCTCAAGGAACTTTAGGTCTGGCTCAGCATGTCTTAAGAAAGGAGGGTTTTTCCATTTTAGGTGGAACAATGCTTTCTTATATGGGAATGTCCCTCACAAGTTAAACTTCCCTGTCTCCCAACAAGTGAACATCAGTGGTTCCATTATTTATGATATGTTTATCAAATGCCCCCTAAAGAGTCTGTTTAATGATACTGCTTCCTCCTGAGAACAGTTGGAGGCACTAAGGTATACCCTATATGGATAGAACGTGATTATAGAACTCCCTTGTTGAAACTGTGTTAAAAGATACATGCAATAAAAGTTTATAAAAGACAGGGGAAAATGCTGGAGCTGTTATACCTATTTATACCAATTTATTTCCAGGCAAGAGTACTGGAGTGGGGTGCCATTGCCTTCTCCAATATTATAGATTACTCACAAAAAGTCCGTGATGATCCTTCTGCTGTGACTATCCTCATTTCTTTAAGGGGGGGGGTGGTCCCTACTTTTTATTCTCCTGGCTAATTCCTACTTAATCATCATGATAAACTACATTGTTATGGCTTCCAAGAAGCTTTTGGTAACTTGCTCTTTTCTCAGATGGGGTTGGGTGAGTCCTATCTTGATTCTTACAAATCCCTGGGCATATCTCTACCATTGTCTTTGTTATCATCTTGACATCATCTCTTATGGATCAGTTCTGGAGGCTCAATAGCTTATATGCTTATTGTGGTCAGGAATTATGCTATCCATACTTCCTACTGAGTTAAATTCTGAGGTGAGTACATGTTTAATGAGCTACTTGAACTTAACAGGTAAATGATGGAAGCACATAAAGTTGAATAGTTTCATTGTTTCTTGACATCAAATTTAAATCGTGTTTCAATGTCTCCTTAATGTTTAACTATGCTCATTTTAAGAAAATTTTCTTGCCTTGCTGTTGGAAATGTAATTTGGTACAATGCTTTTGGAAAGTCATTTGGCAGTAGGTATCATGAGATTTACAAGTTCATGGCATTTGATTTATTAATTCCATTTCTGGGAACCTCTCCTAAGGAAACAACTCTAATTATAGAAAAAGCCTGTGCACAAAAGTCTCCATTTCAGCACTGTTACTAATAGCAAGAAGTCTTCAGCAAGTCTGGGTAGTAAAAAAGGGACTTTGCTAATTTTCAAAAGACCAGTTCTAGTGGACAGTTTGGAGGAATTATGTGTGAATATGATCTGGCTATTAGATGAGATGAAATTATTCTTAAAATGAAAGATGGAGATTGTTAACCCATAAAAATAATATAGCTACAAAATAATATGCATATATTATCTCATTATAGTATACATATACATATACAAATAGATACACACAGATATGTATATACATAAAAGATTTAATAGGATATATTAAAACCTAAAACAATAGTAACCTCTGGTTGTTAGGAATTGATGTTTATATTTTCTGATTTTTCTTTGTGTTTCCTAATTTTTTACAATACCCATTTCACACATATAGTAATAAAAGAATATTTTTAAAAAACAAAGAACTGAAAACAAATAATAGTGCAGTAACTTCACAATGGTTATTTATTATATCTCTGCATTTTTGATTATTTCATTACATTTTCAGACAGCATTTATGACTGTATTGAAATAAAAATAACACTTAATGCTATAACTATATGTTTAGAAGGAAATATTATTGGATTGGCCAGAAAGTTCATTCAGGTTTTTCTCTAACCTTTTATGAACGAACTTTTGGGCCAATCTGATGTCTTTTATAAGAATAGGGTAAGAATCTACAAACTTCTTATAGGCAAAGATGGTTACAAGATTTGTATATAAGTTCAGCATAAAGATAGTTTCCTTAGTATTACCTTTCATTAAGTCATTCATTGACTCATTCGTCCAACAATTATTCATAGAACATGGACTTTAGTGCTAGGAATTCAGAAGGAAGAAATGTAAGAGGAGACATAAAATTGACTATTATCTTACCTTTTGCCACAAGACTGAAAGGCTAAATTTTCTTAGGACAGCAATATTGTATGTGATCAAAAGTGTAAAGCCTCATTATCATCTAAGTAATATTTACTGAATTTCCAGATGTTCTCCTAGCTCTTTAATTAGATTCCTTTATTTCTGTCTCATTCCAGTGTTGAAGTCAGCAGACAAATGCCACATATGGAAAAATGTTCCTCTGAAAATAAATTGAATGTTTCAAATTTACTGTCACTTATCTTAATATTTAACTCAATAAAACTTCTGTTTCTCAGTGTTTCTCCACACATTTTCATGTGTCTGTTAAATTGTTGGTAATGCTACATAATTTAGCAGAAAACTAAATGGATTCTACCTCATTTAGAATAGTATTAAGGGTAAGACTATAGATCATTCTTTGAAATAATTAAATAAATCTAATTTAACCACCTTTATTTACATTCTATATGGTAAATTCAGAAAGCTATTAGTATTACTATTTATTCAGAGGGCTTCTGAATATCTTTTAATGAGAAAAAAATATATCTAGTAATAGTAGAATGAAATTATGAAATCCAAAAGATTCAGGAGAAATATTTAATGGATCTCATTAACATTTAAGTTTTAGTTGAGAGAATATTCTGTGCTCACATTCCCAGCTACTTTAGGAATAGTATGATTATGGTTATTTTTAAACCCTGAAGAAACCCTATTTCAGAGTCCTTGTTAGTTCAACATTCTAGATCTATTCTCCATGTGATATTGACTTAAAATTTAAAAAGCAGATGTAGGTCAAAGGAGATTCTGCAAACACTTTCAGTGTTTTATCCTGGGCCTTTGATGACTTTAAAGCAGTGGCACGATGGTGAGTTTTTTTTTTTTTAATATCTAACTTACATACTCCTGGTAAAATTTTAAGTCATCTTTCTGTATTAACAAGTGAAATAAAAGATATATTTATTATGCTTGTTCTTTATTCCAGCAATGGTATCTGTTTTGTCCATAATACATAAAGAATGAAATTTAACATTTCATGAAACATAGATAGACCTTATGAAGAACAGACGAGAAACTGCTAATGGGGATTTCTTCTAGCAGTGGGAGTGGGAGGTAAGGAGTGAGAAGGAGGACTTGGACCTTCTACTTTTTCTCTGTACTATTGATGTAGTTTGACAGGAATATACTATTAATTTTATAATTAAAAACAAGACAAAATTTATTTATTTACAAATGATAAGTTTATGTTTAACTTTTGGCACATTATGATCTTCATAAGTATTTAATTAAATTTCAGCATTTACTTGCTTTTATTTATTTTTTTTTACAAGTGTGCCTACCACCTGCTATACTTGAAAGGATCCAGTGTTAAGATTTTTTAACAATGTATGAGACCTGGAATAAATAAGCACAAATACTTTAGACATTTAAAAAAGCTTTTTAAAGAATACTCTCATATTTGTTCAACTTTGGCCCCCAGATACAGAAGGCATTTCTTTTCATAATAAACCAAAATTACTGGCTATAATTTTGCCATGGAGAATTTCAAATAATCAGTCATTATATGACTGATCAGTTTTTGACCAAGAAAACTCAGATCAGTTTTCTGACCCAGTCGTTAATGGTTATTCTTCTCATGTTTTACGTATTTCATTTTCAGAATCCTCAGAAAACATACTTATTTTCCTACTACTAAAAATTAACAGACATAACAGTTTATTCCTAAGTATAGTGTGTTTCCAGTTATTGGTATTTCTTTGCACAAGCCTTGGCAAGTAAAGGAACTGGAGAGAGAGAAAGATAATAGATGACAAGAATTTTGCTAACGTCACCTAAAAGCTATCACGGCTCATTTCAAGACTGTATTTCAGGACCATTCCTCTGAATTTATATGCCGTACTCTACATATGTGAAAACTGAGGTTTGTGCTTTACCTAACACACTAGTACTATCTAATAATGCTAAGATCACATTAGATTCAGCCCCTGTTTGGGCTAATATTTTTTTTCTCACAACTGTTTTAACTCTTACATTAAATGCGTGAGATTTGTAGGGTACCAGCAGAAAAACAACTTAAATTTCTTCTCCTTCTGCCCATTCAAGCTAGAACTGGAGGAGTAGTCTGACCTAATGCTGAGTATGAACTATGGGCCCCGTGACTTTTCTGCTCATTTTCAGAATATTAAATGTACTCAAGGTACTTTGTGTGCATGCCAAGTCGCTTCAGTTGTGTTGAACTCTTTGCAACGCTATAGACGATAGTTCCTCTGTCCATGGAATTCTCCAGGCATAAATACTGGGGTGGGTTGCCGTTTCCTCCTTGTTTCAGTTCAGTAAGTATCCATGTATGATAACAATCAAGCTTTATTCACAGTAAAAGTTTCTCAACTCAGCTTAGATCAGCTGCATGGATAAACCTGAAATAAAAAAGAAAGGCATAGTCACCTTCCCTGTTTTCTTCAGCTTGTGGCCTTTTTCCTGCCTCTGTCAGCTTGATATGGGAAGCTTCAGGGCAAGGCAAAGAGGCAGGAATGATCTTCTGTGTTGGATTATCCTGTGAGCTGAAATCTCTGCTTCAGACAAATGATTAAAACTGACTCTTTCCCTTATGGGTGCTTATTAGGGCTCACTCATCCACAATTTCCTGAATTTAGTGGAACAACCCCAACTGGCTGATTACATGTGCCCTCATACTGTGGGTACCAGCCTGAACACCTCTGGAGTATTCCTGCTGAAGTCACCTCAAGGAATAAGGTGTCCTTCATGGGCAGATGCTAAGGCAGTCCCAGGCCAGTCTGTCATTGTCTTTCTCTGCTGGCTTACATCTGCTGCTGCTGCTGCTAAGTCGCTTCAGTCGTGTCCGACTCTGTGCGACCCCATAGACGGCAGCCCACCAAGCTCCCCCGTCCCTGGGATTCTCCAGGCAAGAACACTGGAGTGGGTTGCCATTTCCTTCTCCAATGCATGAAAGTGAAAAGTGAAAGTCAAGTCGCTCAGTCGTATTCGACTCTTAGCGACCCCATGGACTGCAGCCTACCAGGCTCCTCCATCCATAGGATTTTCCAGGCAAGAGTACTGGAGTGGGGTGCCATTGCCTTCTCCGTGGCTTACATCTACTCGATATGATATACCAGTACCTTAGACGTGCTCATCAGGTATGCCTTCTTTCCCCAAGTTGTCTCAGTTACCATCTTATTCTTTAGATTTCACAGACTTGAGTCAGAACCCAGTTCACCCTGTCTCCAAATCTTCAGCAAACTTATTAAGTTCTCAAAGTGTGTTCTTTGAAGCCCTTCTCATTAATCTTAAGATGGGGGACAGGCAAATCCTGCATCACTAAAAAGTAGGGGATGGGATTGGCTTACATCTACTCGATATGATATACCAGTACCTTAGACGTGCTCATCAGGTATGCCTTCTTTCCCCAAGTTGTCTCAGTTACCATCTTATTCTTTAGATTTCACAGACTTGAGTCAGAACCCAGTTCACCCTGTCTCCAAATCTTCAGCAAACTTATTAAGTTCTCAAAGTGTGTTCTTTGAAGCCCTTCTCATTAATCTTAAGATGGGGGACAGGCAAATCCTGCATCACTAAAAAGTAGGGGATGGGATGGGGACACATCCCTTGGCACTCTCACTCAAGAAATTCTCCAGCTCTTTTCTCCGACATCTTGAACAGTTTTGCTGCAGCTCTTTTATACCTTCGAGTATTGAGGAGCCAAGTGTTTCCACACTGGTTAAAGTTTATATCCTTGCCTTCCTGCATGGATGATGTAGATGTCAGAGTAGTTGATACCTATTTTTCTGGACCCTCAGCCAAAGTAAAGACAACTGTTTAGTAACAGCTTTGGGAATATAACTCTTAAAATCTTTAATGCAGTCTATGAGATACCTTTTCACTGAAATTGCACATTGTAAAGGCTGTTTGTGCTTGTTAGAGTCAATAATGCTGGCTGACCTATTTAAATATAAGCTTGGATACAAAAGATCAACAGAGATGATACAAATTGTATTGACCTATTTTTATTTTGATTGATTTGTTCATTCTCTTGAGTAGATAATACATAACATGATGTCAAATCTGAAATATGCAGAATATATAATGGCAAGATAATTTTCCTTGTGCTTGAGTATCCCAATCACTCTGCCTTACTGAGTCAAATATTTATTAGTTACTTATAAGTTAGTTTGCCTAACATTTCCAGAAATCTTAAAGTTCATGTGGATAATTTATAGAAAATAATGCCCTTATTGTGCTCAGACTGATTTGACTTAGCTTTCCTTGTATGTTAGCTCTCAGCTAGAAATGTTGAGTATGGAACAGAACTGCGCTAAGCTTTGACATTCCATCTGTGAAGTGAAAATCGTAATACTAAAGCCCTTACCGAGTTGTGAGAATTAACTGAGCAAAATAGATTTAAAGGCAATAGTACAGTTTCTGTAACAGAATATTCATTCAATAAATACTAACTTTTGAGTCTCAAAGTCTTTTTCATGTAACACTCGCTTCCGCTTTCTCCCCTCAGCACTTGCCACTCTGCCATCCACATGCTTTCTGTGCCTCTGTGACAATACTTACTGGAAGTTTCCTGCGTGTACCCAGCTCCAAAACTTTGTCATGTAAAGAATGTCCATGGTGCCACATGCATATCTGACATATCACTTCCTCACTGTAGTATAATTGAATACTGTTTATTTTTCTCCACAACCTAGTGCTGTGTTCAACAGTTTGTCACTCAATGCGGTGACTCAATGCAGTGACTGGCACTAAATAAATATAATGTATTTGTGGAATGAATGGATGCACAAATTAAGCAACCTCACTGAAGGCCAGTTCTGTTTTGATGGTAGGGAAGTGAACAAAGGTGAAATACGTTGATGGCATGAGTATTGTAGGGACCATGGAACTTAAACTTACCTAGTGTCACAGAGGAAACATCAAGTGGGTAGAAAGAAAGGGGTTGTTAAGAAGAAGGCAGGGGTAAGGGGGAAGGTCATGGAAGTCTGATTTTACATTTAGAGGTTTTACTTGGACCTTAACCTTCATTTATCCTCTCATCCAGGTATTAGAAAGAAAGTGGCTTTTCAGTTAAGAAACTGGAGCCTTGAAGCAGACCACATATGTTCCTTCATACTGTATCAGTTAGCTTCAGAAAGCCTAAAGTGTCAGGAGAAAAAAGGAATAAGAAAATGAATCTTTTTTTTTTTTTTGATGACTTGAAATGTCTGATGCCTTGATTAAAAGGATGGAATCAGTATTGTGATGGCATTTTAAGTCCATGTTTTCATGCATTCTTCTCCAAAGAAGCTGGTGATAGTATGTATGAATTAAAAATATAATCTTAATAGCTAAAGGGAAAATATTATAAGGCATTGGCAGCTTTCACTTTGCATAGTTAAAAATTTCTGTAGGAAATACATCAGTTCCCAAATGATTGTCTTTTATATTTCTGAAATGAAGAAATATTTTGTTCTATGTATTAACTTTTTGTTATTCCTAGATCTCAGTAAATTTAAGCAATTTTATTTGACTATTTTAGCAGCATAATTGAGACAGATCATAAAATTCACTCATTCAGCATGTATAATACAGTGTTTTTTAGTATATTCACAGGGTTATGTAACCCTAACCACAATCTAATTTTGAATATTTTGTCCACCCTAAAGAACTCATACCCACTAGCAATCATTTCTGATTCCCACTTTCTTTGTCCCAGGTGTAAACAATCATTAATCTATTTTTTTTCTCTGTAAATTTGCCTATTCTGGACATGTGGTCCAAAATAGAATCACACAATGTCTAGTCTTCTGTGACTGGCTTACTTTGTTTAGCTTGATTTGTTAAAGTTCGTCTACATTGGCATGTATTGGTACTTCACTTATTTTTGTTGTTTAGTATTGCTGAATAATATTCCCTTGTACAGTTATGCCACAATTTATCAGTTCATCAGTTAGTCGACATTTGGGTTGTTCTATCTTTTGGTTATTATGAATAATATTGCTGTGAACATTTCTGTAGAAGTTTTTCTGTTGAATGTGTTTTTCACTTCTCTTGTTGTATTAATATATACCTAGGAGTGCTTTTGTGGCTCAGATGGTAAAGAATCTGCCTGAAATGTGGGAGACCCAGGTTCTATCTTTGGGTCAGGAAGATCCCATGGAAAAAGTCATGGTGATCCATGCCAGTATTTTGCCTAGAGAATTCTACAGCCGGAGGAACCTGGCAGGCTACAGTCCATGGGGTCACAAAGACTCGGACATGACTGAGTAACTACACTTTCAGTTTCAGGAATGCAATAGCTGGGTCATAAGTGTTTGTCAATACTTGGTATAATCTATCTTTTTTTTACAGCCGTGCTAGTGGGTGTGAAGTAGTATCTCATTGTGGTTTTGATTTGCATTGCCCTGGTGACTAATGATGTTGAGAATCTTTTCAAGTGCTTATTGGTCATTTTTGTATCTTTGAAGAAATATCTTTTCGAGTTCTTTGCCCATTTTTAAATCAGGTTGTGTGTATTTCTGTTATTCAGTTTAACTCTTACAAGTTTATTTTATTTATTCTGGATACTAGGTCCTTATCAGATTTATAATTTGTAAATATTTTCATCCATTTTTTACATAGATGTTATCTTTATTTTCTTCCATCACTTGTGCTTTTGATTTTGTTATTTAAGAAACCATTGCCAAGATCCAAGGCCACAAAGATTTATTCCTGTGTTGTCTCCTAAGAATTTTGTAGTTTTAGCTCTGCATTTAGATCACTGGTCAGAAGCTTCCCTGATAGCTCAGTTGGTAAAGAATCCGCCTGCAATGTAGGAGACCCCAGTTCAATTCCTGGGTCAGGAAGATCCACTGGAAAAGGGATAAGCTACCCACTCCAGTATTCTTGGGCTTCCCTTGTGGCTCAGCTGGTAAAGAATCCACCTGCAATGTGGAAGACCTGGGTTTGATCCCTGGGTTGAGAAGATCCCCTGGAGAAGGGAAGGCTACCCGCTCCAGTATTCTGACCTGGAGAAGTCCATGGAGTATACAGTCCATGGGATTGCAAAGAGTCAGACATTACTGAGTGACCATCACTTTTGATTTTGAGCTAATTTTTTATGGGTGGTGGGAGGCAGGATTCCAGCTTCACTTTTCTGCTTCTCAAAATCTAGGTGCCCCAGCAACATTTGTTGAAAATGCTAATCTTTTTCCATTGAATTATCTTAACACTCTTGTCAAAAACAGTTGACCATAAGTGTAAGGCTTTGTTTTTAGACTTATGTTTCATTGATGTATACATCTGTTCTATATCAGTACTACACAGTCTTTATTCTTATAGTTCTGTAGTAAATTTTGATACCAATAAGTATGTCCTCCATATTGTTTTTCTTTTCAAGATAGTTTGGGGATTCTTTGTCCCTTCCATTGTCATATGAACTTTTAAGGTCAGCTTGTCAATTTCTACAAATAAACTAGGCAAATTTAAGTGTCTGATAGGGAATCTGTGAATAAATTTGGAGAATATTGCTATCTTAGTAATATTTATTATCTGATCTATGAACATGGGATGTATTTCCATTTGTTTAGATCTCATTTAATTTCTTTCCAAAATGACTTATAATTTCAGTGTACAAATGTTGCAGTTATTTTGTTTAATTATGCCTGAAATTTTTATTCTTTCTTGATATGTAGGTCATTTTTACTTAGTTTGATTGTATTTACTGAAAAAGATGTCCCAGAATGTCTAAATATATTATAATATGGTTTTGTATAGTTAAAAACTTATTGATCTCTAAAAAATAGTTTATTCCATTTATGTGCACCCCACTTTTGCCATCAAAATTTTTTGCCTCTTTAAGAAAATAAAATTATATGTTCGTCTGCCCTATGCTTTTAAAAAGTTAATAAAAAATAATTATTGCCATAACAGTGCTACTATAATCTAAATATTTCAGTGATTTTTTTTTTTTCAAAGAATTCCTACTTGTTTCATCCATTTGGTGTTCCAGTCTTGCTGACTATACCTTGAAGATGTATCTTTAATTCATCTCTTTCTATTTTGTTTGTTCGGTACCCAAGTTATTTTATGGTTATCTTCTTCTTGTCTGCTTTTGTTGTTGCTATTTTTGTTATTTCTCTATCAACCATCCTCTTAACAGCTTGTACTCAGAATGACCCCTGTAGAAATAATTGTTTCTATCACTGTGATTTCATAACTTATTTAAGGTGGTTAGCACAGTACCTTTCATAGAGAAAACTCTCAAAAACTTGCAGCTATCAACATCTCTAATTATCTGATCAAGTTGTTAAGTGTGGCCTTTATCCTATTCTGTATCTTTTGTGTGTTTTCTCACCATCTTCCATCAGATACCCGCCTCATTTAGATTGTAAATATTTTGGTAACAACACTAATTATTACTCTTCACCTTTCTATTTTCAGGACCATTTATTTTTAGAGATAAGAATACTGAGTTAAGTTTTAAGAGTAAAACTGAAAAAAAGTTAACTTTTAAGAGTAAAACTGAAAAAAAAAAATTGTCCATGATTATAAATTAATTAATCTGCCTTGCTTTCATATGTGTCAAATAATAGTATTAACCTGGTGAGAGCTGTGGTGATAAATAAAGGAGATATTAAATTTTTCTTAAGTTTGAGGTTGTTCCTTTTTTGAGTTGCTTATTCGTCTTAGGGTTCCAAATATATATGTATTTTTAGAGAAGAATTATATTTTTGGCTTTATTTTACAATTTAGTTTTATCTGTTCTATTTGCATAATGAGAGGAAGCTGGCACACATAGCTATCTAAGCTAAGTGAAAAATAAGTGCTCGATTCTCATGTACAAAAACAGAATCTGAGATGCCAATATTTAAAAATACTTTTTCATTCTGAATAACAATTATGTGCACTACAATATTTGTATTCCTTCCAATTATTTTATACCACATGCTTATGATGTTCATTGGGTCTCTATTCTTAAATCTTTCAGTTTAAGGCACTAGCTTGGTACTGATGTTTTACTAATATAATATTAAAATGCAATTCACAGTACTCATGATTTCAATTTTATACCTTTTTTTCTGCAGGACATGAAAGTGCCATTCTCTAGAAAGTTATTTTTAAACCCATCTTTGGACTCTACTGTTCCCTGTGCTTTCCCTCATCCTTTTAAACTATAAAACCTGTGAATATAAGAATCATGTTTTAGTTTTCTATTTTTTCTTAAATGCCTAGGCCAGCACTGAATGAATGTATTTTCAAAGTATCCGATGGTTTGTTTATCATATAATTTGAAATTGAGAATCCAAATATTTTTCAAAGGGAGGAGAATTTCTGAAAGTAGTTCTTTTTCTTAGCATCTTAACATCCAAACTCTGCTTGCTCACAAGATGACTTAATCAGCACCATATCAGAGACAGCTTGCTGTGTTTACATTGTTAGTTGGGCCTATAATTTGAAATTGAGAATCCAAATATTTTTCAAAGGGAGGAGAATTTCTGAAAGTAGTTCTTTTTCTTAGCATCTTAACATCCAAACTCTGCTTGCTCACAAGATGACTTAATCAGCACCATATCAGAGACAGCTTGCTGTGTTTACCATTGTTAGTTGGGCCAGCATATGTCCAAAACAGTTGGAAAGAGAAAAACAGCGTTGACTTGAAGCCAAATTAGAGAGAGGAAGGAAAAAAAAAAGAGTTCTTTAGCTATTGAACAGAACCAAATGCTTTGGATAGTTAGGGTACTTCTGTACAGGAAGAAAAACAAAAGCAAAGCCTGACTATTCTTTTAGACAAAACAAAAACAAAAACAAAAAAAAAAAACCACAGGACTTAGTTCATATCTAAATATCCTGAAATAATAAAAATTAGTAGATTGATGATGTGGCTGTAATTTTACTTGTATAGCTCTTTGCAAGTTATGTTATTTTTATACATTAACCAAAAAGAAAAAAACAGGCATTTCCTCTTGAGAAACTTATGTGCAGATCAGGAAGCAACAGTTAGAACTGGACATGGAACAACAGACTGGTTCCAAATAGGAAAAGGAGTATGTAAAGGCTGTATATTGTCACCCTGCTTATTTAACTTATACGCAGGGTCTATCATGAGAAACGCTGGGATGGAAGAAGCACAAGCTGGAATCAAGATTGCTGGGAGAAATATCAGTAACCTCAGATATGGAGAGGACACCACTCTTATGGCAGAAAGTGCAGAGGAACTAAAAAGCCTCTTGATGAAAGTGAAAGAGGAGAGTGAAAAAGTTGGCCTAAAGCTCAACATTCAGAAAACGAAGATCATGGCATCTGGTCCCATCACTTCATGGGACATAGATGGGGAAACAGTGTCAGACTTTATTTTGGGGGGTTCCAAAATCATTGCAGATGGTGATTGCAGCCATGAAATTAAAAGACCCTTACTCCTTGGAAGGAAACTTATGACCAACCTAGATAACATATTGAAAAGCAGAGACATTACTTTGCCAACAAAGGTCCATCTAGTCAAGGCTATGGTTTTCCCAGTGGTCATGTATGGATGTGAAAGTTGGACTGTGAAGAAAGCTGAGTGCTGAAGAATTGATGCTTTTGAAGTGTGGTATTGGAGAAGACTCTTGAGACGCCCTTGGACTGCAAGGAGATCCAACCCGTCCATTCTAAAGGAAATCAATCCTGGGTGTTCATTGGAAGGACTGATAGTAAAGCTGAAACCCAATGCTTTGGCCACCTCATGCGAAGAGTTGACTCGTTGGAAAAGTCTCTGATGCTAGGAGGTACTGAGGGCAGGAGGAGAAGGGGACAGCAGAGGATGAGATGGCTGGATGGCATCACCGACTCTATCGACATGAGTTTGAGTCAACTCCGGGCGTTGGTGATGGACAGGGAGGCCTGGCGTGCTGTGATTCATGGAGTGGCAAAGAGTTGGACACAAATGAGCAACTGAACTGAGCTGAACTGAAATTGTGGGTAATTTTTTTTCAGTTTTACTTTTCAACTTTAGTTGATTTTGTTCTTCCTAATTACTGGCAATTTTCTATTACCTTGTTAAGCAAGTAAGTGCTTTTGACTATCCATTACATTTCATGGGTTCAGAATAATATTTCTTAATTTTGTCAAATTGAGTATTGTGTTGCTCTGTGGTAGCACTATGTGAGGAAAATGTTTATTCTTATTTTCATAAGAAATTAATAACAAAATGTAAATGCTTGTGTTCACTATCTATACCTCTGAAGAAAAACACATAGAAAAATTAAATATGTTCTTTGAAATGGAAAATGGACTATGTGCTTTGCTGTTTATAATGGAAGGTTTGAGAAAATATTTTTATACACCACAATCAGGGAATAGACTAATTTTGACCATAGTTGAGTTTTCTATCTCCTAGGATAATTTTTAATTAGATAAACCTTATCTAAAAGACTTCCTGCTTTCTATTCTCTGTCATTCTCTTCTGTTTGGTAGGTATTCCTCTCTTTCCTCCGAGGTCCCCTGGCTTTCTCTATGGTCAGAGCCTGCCCTGCTGTTTACTGATTTTTCCAAAAAGATCAATGAAGGCATCCGGAATTGTCTTTTTCATGAGATAGACTTTCTAATGGAGACTAATATATATCATATATATTAGTATATATATGTATTACATATATATATATATTTACTATATATATATTTACTATATATATATGAAATAATATATATCACATATATCATATATATATATATATATATATATATAAGGGTTGGGAGAGTATAGCCCTGACACTAAAACAAGCCTTGAGAATCGTTCCTTAGGCCTCGTACATGAACCCAAGGCCCGTGGAAGTGGAGTGAAGATTTGAACCAGGCACTCAGTGTTCTTTATGCCATGTTCTACTTCTCTCCTTTGGCAAGATCTTGTGTATTAGCCAGTGATTGAAAGAAGATGGACTGATAGATTGATTCATTTATTTATTCTCTGCAACAACTGTGTCCCATGATTGTGAGACTCAAGTAAGACCAAGACTTGATTTTATAAATTTGATGTTCCTGATGAGTTTGGTGAAAGCATTATCAGAGCAGCATAGAAGGAGGGAACTAGGTTTGTACCCTGTGACTTGGAGATGAGAGTGGACAGCAGAGGGATGCACCTTGTGTTGAGAATCAGAATCCCTCAGGCCCGAGACTTGGTTATCAGGTCAAGTGTGTCAGGCCTGGCTTCCTCTTTGCTGAAAATGAGATTTTCTTAGGAGGTACCTTAGTCATTTATGCAAATGGACACCTGTTGTGCCAGCCCCACCTGTTTTCCAGACATGCCTAGAAATTTCTAAACCTTGGCTTGACTAAATCTTGCATCCTGCCAAATTTACCTTGAGAGGAATAAACCCAACTGAATGGTCTACAGAAATCTTAGAGAGGTGTACTTAACATGGCAGGATGAATTTCCTCACTGACCTAAGGCCTCACAGGAGGTTCTGTCTCCTTTTCTCTCCCTCTTTCCCAGCAGGTAGAGGAAACCTGAATAACTTCTATAAAAGTGCTTTTCTCTTAGGATAAAGAAAAATTTTCTTCTGTTTTGTTGTTGTTGTTCTCTCTTGTTTCTTTTCTTTTTGTTTAACCAAGGTAATATTTAGTTTTGTTTTTAATTTGAAGGATTACAGATACCAAATCACTGACTTACAGGATCTTAAAAAAAAAGTAGAACTTAAAATTTTGTATAATAAATGAGTTGTCAAGCTGCTGAATCTCAGCTCATTTGATCTAAGTTATATTATGAATCCTGTGGAAAATGAAATTGAAACCATTGGATTTAGAATGGCTTTGCAAAACTCTGTGATTAGCAGTGTATTTCCTATACTCTTGTGCTAGATTATTTAAAATTACATTAATATCTGGAAGGACATTTGGGTAACTTTTTCCATAAGTTATTTTTTTTCTTACAATGCCTAACTACTGGGTCTGTTTTGTTTGAGGCACCAAATTTCTTCAGTGGTTTGGCTAAAGATCTGTCACTAGGCTATAATAGCCAGCCTTGTAGTAGTATTATCATAGCTTTGAGGTACATGTGATGTTTCTTTAAAACCTCAAGGTTTTAAAATATTCAATACAAGTTAAATCAACCCACACATTATTAACAAAAATTTTAATGTCAAATAAACACAATATCCTATAATTTTAAACACTCCTTTCCTAAACTCATTCAAATGTTCACATGTTGATTTCTGTAAGATGTACTGGCCATGTGTGTGTGTGTGATATGAGAAGTCACATATCAGCTGCTACACAGATGGAAGCAGTCTGTGTCCTTTTCTTAGTTTAGTAAAAGTAATTTCAATTGAGCAAATATTTGTTCTAGATTTGCCTTCTAACATGCAGAATATGTTACCTCTGCCTCATGGGAAAGAGGTAAGTTACAAAGAGAAACCATCTAAATCTTTAATATGGAATATGATAAAATGACTTTCATTCAGCATCATTCAAAGTTAACATTTACCATGATTTTAAGTAAGTTAGAATTTTCATTTTCACCTCTCTCGTGTTCATTATCCTTGCCTGTAAAATGAGGATAATAAGGCTGCTGTCTTAAATTTTAAAATCCATCCAAAAATTATAGCTATTGCTCAGCATCTATTCCTGACTTTAAAATGCCATTGTTCTTATTTATATTTTTGTTTTCTAGATTACTGTTTAATGCAAACAGCAAGCAGCAGAGCCTGAAACTAATATATTAGTCCAATAAAAATACTTAAAGCTACTTTTACATGGAATATTCCTTGTCAGTATCATCTGCTTCCTAATTATGTTTTATTTTAGATAAACTGCACTTCCCTGGTGGCTCAGACGGTAAAGAATCGGCCCACAATGCAGGATACCTGGGATTGATCCCTGGGTTGGAAGATCCCCTGGAGAAGGAAATGGCAACCCACTCCGATATTCTTGCCTGGAAAATCCCATGGGTGGAGGAACTTTGTGGGCTACAGTCCAGGGGGTCACAAAAATCAGACATGACTGAGTGACTGACACTTAGATAAACTAAATTATGGTGATTTCTAACCTTATACATTAGATCAGTAGAGTAGAGAGAAGAGATGGCTTAGGCATTTGATTGTTGATAGGAGAGATCACTGTATGTGAATAAAAAATAGAAAATAGATGTAAATTCTTTGCCGCGAAGTTTGGCAGACTTTTTCAGTCAGGGCAGATAGTAATTATTTGAGGCTTCACATCCTGTACTGCCTCTGTCACACTCAACTCTGCCTTTGTGTTGTGAAAGTAGCCACAGACAATACATAAGTGAATGGAAGTGACAGTGTTCCAATAAAACTTTGTGAAAACTGAAATTGAAATTTCATGTAATTTTCACATGTCATGAAATGTTTTTTCTTTTTAAAAAACATTTAAGAATGTGAAAATCACTCATATGTAATAAATAGCAAGCAGAAATACAAGAGGCAGGCTGGATTTGGTCCATGGGCCAGGGTTTGCAGACCTCAGCTCTATAGGGTTCTGTTCCTTTTTAATCCTTTAAATTATTTCTTATACTTTTGTTTGTGTAAATTATTCTACTTTAAATTGTAGACTGTGCTTAAAATATTGAGAAGTATTCTGTAATACTGACAGTTCCCTGAATACAGCCTATTTCTATAAACAGATTATGAGTTCTACCAGAAATAGAAATTTTAATGACAGTCTAATTAAACGGAAGAGAAAAATTATTACATTTTCTTATGCCAAATTATGAATGTCTTTAATTAAGGCACATACACTGTCACATTGATTTCTCTTTATATATGCTTAAAAAATTAGATTATTCTGACAACTTGAGGCTCTTCTCTGAGGTAGTAGACACTTTCACTTACCTAATAAGTTGTGCCTTAATGGCTAGTGACCATATTTTATAATTCACAGGGAATCAGAACCAGAAAAGCTCTGAAATAAAGAAAAATAAACCACCACAGGCTATCCTGTCAAATCTTTTCTCATACTGTCAAAAAACAGCTGCCTCTTCCTTTTTGTTACTACTTTCCTTCTTCAATTAAAAAAGTAATCTAAAAATTTATGAATAGTACATTCAAGTCTCATTAACAGTTTACAGTTAATATGATTCACCATCTCTTCATGAAACAATCCAACGGGATTTAGCTACTCAAGTACTCGTGATAACTTCCTTATTAGGCAGTCTTTACCTGTGAGTTAGTAGATTTCAGATTCGAGAATAAGATGAATTTTTTAAAACTGTTTTAACTCAAAAGAAATTTCTATAGATAAAAGTGCGAAATACTAAATTTGAAGTTCCTAAATACAGAATCGTTTTGAAAGAGACCATTGAAACACCTAAGAATTCACCAGTGTGTCAAAATCGGTGGAAATGTGTTCCATAGCACATCTCTCTGTGGTATATGTTGGCAGTTACAAGCAAGTGCTTTCCTTTTACCTCAAAGAAATATGTTATATTATTTTAATAGAGAGAGTCTTCCCTGGTGGCTCAGATCGTAAAGTGTCTGCCTGCAATGCGGGAGACCCCGGTTCGATCCCTGGGTTCGGAAGATCTCCTGGAGAAGGAAATGGCAACCCACTCTAGTACTCTTGCCTGGAGAATCCCACAACGGAGGAGCCTGGTAGGCTACAAGTCCATGGGGTCGCAAAGAGTTGGACACGACTGAGCGACTTCACTTTCATTTTAATAGAAAACTTTTCATTCTCATTTACGTCAAGGCACACTTCAAGGTGAACTGTGTAGAAATTAAGTTGGATACCTGTTTTGTAGAACTCAAGAATAATAGTGGAGTGGCTAAGGCCATAGACTCCACAGCTAGATGGTGTATGTTCTAATTCCTGTTGCACCACCAAGTAGCCCTGTGACCTTGGCCAGTTTCCTCGGTGGCCTACATTTTCCTCATCTGTGAAATGAGGCTCATAATTATGTCTACCCTTAGGTACCAGATAGCACAGCCTCATAGTATAAAGGAGGATAGATGAATTAACATTTCTTTAAAAGCAATCAGATCAATGAAGGCACACAGTAAGTGATATATTGATGTTGGCTCCATAATTTAAATTAAAACTACTCTGCAGACCATTCAACGATATGTACTAATCTTTGTTCTTACCCAAGTTTAGAAAACCAAATTTGGAATCAGCATAGGGAAGTCATGTGTTTTTAAAATGCTCAAGCCTGGAGAACTTTGCATAGTTGCAAGTTTGGATAATTATTTAAAAACTCACATCGAAAGCACTTCCTGACGAAGAATACTGGGTATTTCTACTTATGAGCAAAAGTGGTGCCACCATGTGGCAATAACATATACACAGGTGCCAATGCATTTGCCTGGCTAGGGTTGAAATTGTGCAATATAAGATGAATTTTTATTTTTTAGTATTGACTTTTACCCCCAAATTGTATGTATAAAGTGAAAGTTTATTATTTCCAAATCATACTTTCCAAATTCTCATAGTACCATGAAACAGTAATGCATTTTTCTTTGAAAGAGAACTAATGTAATTTGGCTCTGATTTGAGTTTAGCAAGTACAGAAATAATTCCATTAGAACAGTGTTTTCCAAACTGAATTTCGTGGAGTCTGGATTCCCAGGGAAAGGGACTGGGGAGGAAGTGAGTGGGTGGGACACGGGTTCTTCCTTAACAGTTGCACTAGTGCTGGTTTTATACGTTAGGACTATTCATAAGTTTTTATTTGAAGAAAGTGTTCAGCTGTTTAAAGAAATGTTTCCATGTTTTAAAAGTGAGTGCAATCCTATGTTAGAAGGGTTTAATGGGACTTTAAGACTTTGGATTTGCAATAAAGATTTCTCGAGAACTTAGGAAACAACTGAGATCTGAAGAAGATGGGGTGGCGGGGTGCAGAAAGTGCGTTGGTTGAAGTTCTAGTCCCATTATGTAAGATCAAAAATTAGACAGTAGAAAAGGAAAAGACATGATTTAAATCAAAGAGGAAAATGGAGAAGCATCACGCGTGGCACTTCTGCTCTTTTTCTCTTCACATTTTCCTGCACTGCTTAATATATGCTGTTGTCTTAAATATATTAAGCATTGAAACTTTCAGAAAATATTGGAGTTTTTATTTTTAGGCTAAAGGTAAATTGTTTCTTTTTGGCAGGACACAAGGACCAGTAAAAGCTCTATTTTTCTTTTGGAACAGAACATGGTTACTTACTTCTGCAAACAGTAGTTCCTGATAGAAGGAAGGGAACATATTCTTTGAAAAACGTTTATTTGCTGAATAAACAAATGTACTTTGTTCAAAAAGGGTGTTTGAGAGGGGTTAAAGAGGGGTATCTGCTGAGAGAATCATTTATGCAACTACTATTTATTAAGCTTGTATTACATGTCAGATGATGAACTGACTTCTGGAGTTAGAGGGTAATGCCCTGCCTCAAATATTAAGCTCTCATACTGAGAAGGAAGTTGTGTTAGCCATTTGCAAATAATAATAATTTAGTACTTGTCTCTAACCTAGAAGAAAATGCAAGTTGTAGAAAAAAATATGGAGGAGACCATTTATCTCACCGTCATTGTAGTTCTTACAGAAATCAGTTCGCTGTACATCCCAGGTGATGAGTGGTATGAATGTGTGTGTGTGTGTCAAGTCACTTCGGTCATGTTCAGCTCTTTGTGACCCCATGGACTGTAGCCTGCCTGGCTCCTCTGTCTATGGGATTTTCCAGGCAATAATACTGGAGTGGGTTGCTATGCCTTCCTCCAGGGGGTCTTCCCTACTCAGGGATAGACCCTATGTCTCTTATGTCTCCTGCATTGACAGGAGGGTTCGTTACCACTTCACCTGGGACCCATATGGCTGAATAAGTAACACTTTTTAGTTCAATACCTGTATAACCTATTTTAAAACACTAAGATTTCTCATCTACTGAAAGTCTTATTTACAGGTATCACTAATCTTTTATCTCAATAACATGGATTAGGCTCTTAGCTCCTATTACCTTGAAGTCATATTAATTGGTTTATTTTGTTTCCATACTTCAAGAAGCTCAATGAAGCTTTTACTTGGTTCTCAAATGATGAAGAACTAGCAAACACTGTTGATACTTTAGAACTAAGTGGGTATTACAAATGAGTTGGCAATTCATGTTGGTGTTATGGTTTGTTATGACTGCTTAATTCAAAGGCATATTTGCAGAGAGGGAATTTGAATTAAGTAAATCAAAATAGTAAGGCTTTGATTAAAAAATTAGCTTTCTTTAGCTTAAATGTTGATATTTCAAGGCCTACTGATATTTTAGTCATTTGTGGTTATTTTTGTTTCCTCTTCAGACCCCTGGGAAATAAGAGAATAGTAAATCAAAGCTCAGATTACTTCTTGCATTTATTTTCTTTTCATTTATGCCATGTATTAGTGCACCTTAAAGAAACTGTAGACATGTGTAACTTGAACAGAATCACTGTGAGGGAGAATTATATTTCTGGTCTAATCAATTTAAATAATTCATGTTGTAAAAATTATTTTTTTCAAATTTGAATACAAATTCTAGTCATTTGTTATGATGCAATCATAAATATCACCAGTGGAAAATAAGCTAATAATATTTATTTTTATCACTAAAGTGAAATTTAGGAAAAATTGTCATCAAACTGAAGTTGTATTACTGGTTTTCTCATTTCCCATTTTTTATATTAGCCACTTTCAAATTTATTAAATTTTTTTTTTTTTTTAGAAAAAAAATATTCTTTCCAAGACAGAAATGATTCTATACATATCAATAGTTTATCAGTTCTGGTATAATTTTCTCATAACATGGGATGATCATTCATGAATTAGGCATTACTGTTTAGATAATTCAAGATTGTAGCCTACTGATGCTAACAGCATGAACGAGTAAGTTTTATTTTACTCAGTGCTTCCCTAGCCCACTTGGGTGGTTCTAATCTGTCATCACACTTAATGTTAAGTGATACTTTGAGGTCTGGGAAATGTGAAATGACAGCTTAGGTGGAAAATATTTTGAGATTGATTTTTTCAAATACTTATCACTTTTGCCGGAAACACAGTCACTTGTCAATAATTTAAGCAGTCAATATTTATCAGAATTCAGATAGTCAAGACCTAATAAGTAATTGCTCTAGGATTTTAATTGGATACATGTATATGTGTATGTGCGTGTGGATTTCTAGTTTTGTCACCATATGATTCATCACCATCACTCATTCGTTTATTCCTTCATTCATTTCAGGTATGCACTGAGGCATTACCATGCTTTTATACTATACCAGGCACTGAAACTTTAGTTCCTCTTCTCATGGAACTTAGAATACTGGTGAAGGGAGTCAAACAAATGTTATGAAATGAGTTGCAAAATTTAATGAGAAAATGCAATAATATGTGGAAAGAGATCCTACATCAAATCATTTTTAGCTAAGATACGAAAGATAAGTAAGAATCTGTGTAGAAAAATGGGATGGAGTGGGATTGGAATTCAGAAAGAGGTAATGTTTGTATGAGAAATCTCTGAGACATCAGAGAGCATGATGTCTTTAAGGACTGAAAGAATATTGTTGTGACTCAAATGAAGGGATGAAAGCATATCATAGACATCATGTTAAACATTGGGGTTACACTGATAGGTATTGTCCAGGAAAGTGACAGAAGACTGCTTTCATAAGATAGGCAGTAATAGTAAAGAGCGCTTGATGAATTAAAAAAAATATTTGAGTAGAAAAAATTATTTATGTTGATTGTGTATGGATAATCTAAAGGGAAAAGAGGAGTCAGATATCACTTTCGTGGTTTCTGGGTGCACAAACTGAAACTAGAGTTACTGGAGAAAGAAACAGCATGAGACAGCTAAAAGGAGTAATACTTCTGCTTTATTGACTATGCCTTTGACTGTCTGGATCACCACAAACTGTGGAAAATTCTTAAAGAGATAGTAATACCAGACCATCCTACCTGCCTCCTGAGAAATATGTATGCATGTCAAGAAGCAACAGTTAGAACTGGACATGGAGCACCAGACTGATTCTAAATCGTGAAAAGAGTACATCAAGACTGTTATTGTCACCCTGCTTATTTAACTAATATGCAGAGTACATCATGTGAAATGCTGGGCTGAATGAAGCACAAGCTGGAATCAGGATTGCTGGGAGAAATATCAATAACTTCAGAAACACAGATGATGCCATCCTTATGGCAGACAGCAAAGAAGAACTAAAGAGCCTCTTGATGAAAGTGAGACAGGAGAGTGAAAAAGTTGACTTAAAACTCAACATTCAGAAAACTAAGATTATGGCATCCATTCCCAACACTTCATGGCAAACAGATGGGGAAACAATGGAAACAGTGGTAGACTTTATTTGGGAGGGCTCCAAAATCACTGCAGATGATTGACTGCAGCCATGAATTTAAAAGACACCTACTCCTTGGAAGAAAAGCTATGACAAACCTAGACAGCATATTAAAAAGCAGAGAGACACTTTGCCAACAAGGTCCATCTAGTCAAAGCTATGGTTTTTCCAGTAGTCATATATGGATGTGAGAGTTGGATTATAAAGAAAGCTGAACGCCGAAGAATTGATGCGTTTGAACTGTGAGATACATATATCGGTGGCAATTTTAGAATAGATGTTAGGCTGGAGACAAAATGCCACCATATAGAAAGCAAATAAAGACCTAAAAAGGAAAATATTAATGTCTCCATTGAGAGTCCTGGAGAGAAAATAGAAGAAGGTCCAGATGGGATTCTGGAGCATCAATATCATTGCACTTAGTGAATCATGTGTTATACGTTGGTTTATGGGTTGATGTGCATAAGCACATAAGTTCTTGGAAGGCAATCCCTTCTCTTGTTGATTAAAATCTGTTTTGGCATTTCATATTGCTTTACAAATATTCACTGAATAAAGGTATAAGTGAAAAGTCATATGTCAACCTGATAATACTATAAGAATAGTGATTTTAATGTTATTTTAGATACATACAGCCCTAAACAGTCTGATACTCTCTTTAGATAGTATTAAATACATTATACTTAAGAATTTATGATGGAATATACTTTTTGAGGCAAAGAACTAGAGGACAAGATATCAACAGGCATCAGGCTTGGACCAGCTCTCTATTAGCCTTATGCTATGATATAATCAACCCCTTCGTGGATCACAACCTTGTTGTTGCAAAGGGGCTTGCATAACTCAGTGAAGTTATGAGCCATGCTGTGCAGGACCACCCAAGACAGATGGATCATAGTGAAGAGTTCTGACAAAATGTGGTCCATTGAGGAGGGGATGGAAAACTCCTTCAACATTCTTGCCACAAGAATCCATGAACAGTATGAAAGGAAAAAGATATGGCACTGAGAGATGAGCGTCCCCAGGTCGGAAAGTGTCCAGTTTGGAAAAGTGGAGGGTAATTCCTGATAAGTGCAGGAAGAATGAAGAGGCTGGGCAGCCAAAGCAGGAATGATGCTCAGCTGTGGATGTGTCTGGTGGTGAAAGTAAAGTCTAATGCTGTCAAGAACAATATTGCATAGAACCCTGGAATATTAGGTCCATTTATCTAGGTAACCTGGACATGGCCCAGTAGGAGATGTCAAGAGTAAACATTGACATCTTAGGAATTAGTGAACTAAAATGACAAAAATGGGCAAATTTAATTCAGATGACCATTATATTACTACTATCGGCAGGAATCCCTTAGAAGAAATGGAGCAGCCCTCATAGTCAACAAAAAAATCCGAAATGTAGTACTTCGGTGCAGTCTCAAAATGACAGAATGGTCTCAGCTCATTTCCAAGTAAAATCTTTCAACATCACAGTAATCCAAGCCTATGATATGCCCCAACCACTGATGTCGAAGATGCTGAAGCTGATTGGTTCTATGAAGACCTACAAGACCTTCTAGACAACTCCAAAAAAAGATGTCAGCAAATTTGCAAAACTCAATAGTGGCACAGGACTGGAAAAAGTCAGTTTTCATTCTAGTCCCAAAGGACAATGCCAAAGAATGTACAAACTACCTTACGATTATGCTTATTTCACATGTTACCAAGGTTATGCTCAAAATCCTTCAAACTGGGCTTTAGCACTACATGAACTGAGAACTCCAGATGTACAAGCTGGATTTCAAAGAGGCAGAGGAACCAGAAATCAAATTGCCAACATTTTTTTGGATTATGGAGAAAGAAAGGGAATTCCAGAAAAATATCTACTGTAGTCTTTGACAATGTGGATCAAAACCAACTGTGGAAAATTCTTAGAGACGGGAGTACCAGACCACCTTACCTGTCTCCTGAGAAACAGGTATGCAGGTTAAGAACAATAGTTAGAACCAGACAAAGAACGACTGACTGATTCAAATTGGGAAAGGAGTATGATAATGTTGTGTATTGTCACCTTGCTTATTTAACTTCTATGCAGAGTACATCATGTGAAATGTCAGGATGGAATCACAAGCTGGAATCAAGATTGCCACGAGAAATATCAGCAACCTCAGATATGCAGATGATACCACTCTAATGGCAGAAAGTGGAAAGGAACTAAGAGCCTCTCATTGAAGGTGAAAAAGCTGGCTTCAAACTCAACATTCAAAAAACTAAGACCATGGCATTTGGTCCCATCATTTCATGGCAAATAGATGGGGGAAAAGTGGAAGCAGTTGCAGATTTTCTTTTCTTGGGCTCCAAAGTCTCTGCGATTGGTGACTACAGCCATGAAATTAAAAGATGTTTGCTCCTTCGAAGGAAAGTTATGACAAACCTAGACAGTGTATTAAAAAGCAGAGACATCACTGCCAACAAAGGTCCAAACTCTATGGATTTTCCAGTAGTTATGTATAGATGTGAGTGTTGGACCATGAAAAAAGTTGAGTACTGAAGAATTGATGCCTTCGAATTGTGTTGCTGGAGAAGATTTTTGAGAGTCCTTTGGACTCTCAGTCCTTTGGACTGCAAGGAGATCAAACCAGTCAATACTAAAGGAAATCAACTCTGGGTGTTCATTGTAAGGACTAATGTTGAAGCTGAAGCTCCCAGTACTTTGGCCACCTAATGTGAAGGGCTGACTCACTGGAAAAGACCTTGATGCTGGGAAAAATTGAAGGCCGAAAGAGAAGGGAGTGATAGAGATGAACAACAGCAAAAATAACCAACAAGATATAAAGCATAAAAGGGTTCATAAAATTACAAAGTTGAATTGCTTTAGTTCCAAATCAATGTTAAAAGAAATGGGTTATGAAGGGTTAGTGGGATTTCAGAAAGGGAAATATCAAGATGGTTTTGTTGCTGTTGTTCAGTTGCTCAGTCATGTCTGACTCTGCGACGCTATGGATTGCAGCACGCCAGGCTTCCGACTCTGAAGAGTCTTCTCCAACACCACAGTTCAAAAGCATCAGTTCTTCAGCACTGAGTCTTCTTTAACGTTCAGGGTGGTTTAAATGAATTTAAATCAGCTTTAGGAAGTCAAAGGAAGGAAAAATTTAAGTTCTTCTATTTATTTCCCAAAGCCCATGGATTCTACCAGAAAAACTGTCTTTGGTGATCAATGTAACTAATAATGAGAAAGGGGCAGTGAAGCTAGAATCACAAAAGCCAGGTATCCCCCATTGCTGTGCCAGAGCAAAGTTTAACATTCTTCAGGGTGGGATTGACATCCTATGTGTGAAGTTGCATAAATATGACAAAGACTGTAAGTGCTACTTACAGACCTTCTTCCATCCATTTTCCAAGACCTCTCCAATTTCTTTTCAAGAAGGCTCACAGTGAAAATTGTATTTTAATACTTGAGTTAGCTGATCAAGTGATCAATAGAATTGTGTATGTATATACAAAGAGTTTAAGACACAGTAAACCAGATAACTTCCTAATCGGCAGTGGGTGTCAGTGTTATTCCTTATTAATTTTGGTTTGGCCAGACAGGACAGAAATGGCGGGTCATGGCAGTATATACTATACAGAAAGTGAAAGTGAAGTCGCTCAGTCGTGTCCGACTCTTTGTGACCCTGTGGACTGTAGCCCACCAGTCTCCTCCCTCCATGGGATTCTCCAGGCAGGAATACTGGAGTGGGTTGCCATTTCCTTCTCCAGGGGATCTTCCTGACCCAGGGATCGAACCCAGGTCTCCCGCATTGCAGGCAGACGATTTAACCTCTAGCCACCAGGGAAGCCTGACATACTGTACAGAGCTAGTAGCACTCTTTCTGGCACTACCTGACAAACAAGCATCAGTGAACATCTTGGTATTGAGCAGTTTCATAAATGACCTGGTATCATCAGGATACATGTAGACATATATTAATAGGACCATCCTTCCTTAGTGAAGCCTGCAAAAAAGAAGCAAATAGGAAAATATTAGTGAAAGCTATCTATTCCTGATGAAGTTTCATATAAATTCCTGCAGAGTTTCCCATATAATTAAACTGTTATTGTAGGCTGTACTTTGGAAAGAGCCAGATCACACATATTTGAGAGAGCTATTCCACATTCTTTTTTGAACCCTGAGCTACTGAGAAGCCCACATATTTGATTGGATGATTTTAAAGCACAAAATGGTACAGCCGGCAGCCTTTTCCCATGGGTGGAGTCTGCAGGCCCAAACTCTCACAGATTCTGTGCAGGAAAGGAGGAACAAAAGGAGCTGAACAGATGATCAAAGCAACATTTGTTTCCCCAGATCTGGCAATTGTTGTTCATATGTCCACCTGCGAGTGGTTTTGGTCAACCATTTCGTGGTATGAGAACTTAATTTCCACATAAACTGTCTCTGGGTAGCAGTGGAATGGGGTGTCCTGAATATTAGCATAGTTGCTATAACTATGAGTATTAACTGAGATATGTAGATAAACATGGTTCCATTTTTGTCACAGTTTTTCAAGTCTCAACTTCTAACTAAATTGACACATATGAATTGGTGGGAGATTGTCCCTATGCCATTTTCTTTTTGTGAAAGCCTGTGCTTTGCACTACACTGCTTCAGAATCTCATTCAGAGGAACAGCATGAACAGGCTTCAACCATTGTTGTGATAGTTGTAAATGGTCAAAATTTGCATTCTTATAATTTTTACATTCGTGAGGTTTGCAAGTTATTCACTTAAAACATTCTTAAAATGGATGGCTTCTTGTTTGTAAGCCAGATGATAAAGAAGCAACCAGAGAGTCCTGTTATTGAACATAGAAGATTCTTCCTATTTACCAGTGCCATAAGTGATAGCATCTAAAGTGAAGATTTAAGCAACATGCCAAAGTACTGTGTTTTCTCAGTACTTTGACTGAACTCTTTAATGGTCTTTGTATTTAAAAAAATTTTTGTTAAAGAAATTTAATTACAACTGAACAGGAATATGTATTGCTTAAATAAATATAGTTATGATACACATTTATATGAGCTGGGATTTATATTTTGAATTGGAAGCTTTTCTGTGTCCATGTTTCTTAATAAACTAAAAACTTTCTAAAATTTTCATGGGTTGATAAATGCTAAACACAAGAAGGAATAACTGTCAAAGAATAATTGAGAAAGACACTGAGGAAAGAATGAGTAGAACTTTGTAAAGTGATAATAAGACTAGTTAATTTAGATGTGGAAAAGTTCAGACTGGGCATTTGGTATTAGAATAATAGTAATAATAATAATGTGTGTGTGTGTGTGTGTGTGTATCTTGGCATGTATTTGAAATCTCAGACAAATAGTGGATGAGTCCAAGTAAAGTTATATCTGTTAAGAAAATAGGATTTGATGGGACTTGCCTGGCAGTCCAGTGGTTAATAAGATTGCACTTCCAATGCAGGAGATGACGGAGTTTGATACCTGATCAGGAAACTAAGATCCCACATGTTCCATGGCACAGCCAAAAAAAAAGAAAATTGGATTTGTTCCCCTGGTGGCTCAGTTGGTAAAGAATCTGCCTGCAATGCAGCAGACCTGGGTTTGATCCCTGGGTCAGGAATATCCCCTGGAGAAGGGAATGGCAACCCACTCCAGTATTCTTGCCTAGAAAATCCCATGGATAGAAGAGCCTGGCAGGCTACGGTCCATGACACACTCACTCATAAGTAATGCTAACAGTCAAAGAGGCGGACATGACTGAGCAACAACAAATGCTAACACTACTATTTGTTATCATCAACTTCCTTCTAACTTATGTATCCCTGGCCACCTGTTCTAAGTAATTTGTAAGGACTTTGCATGTTCCTAGCAAAAAATGTTGTGAACAGTGATGATTCCATTTCCTCATTGTTAAAGCTGGTTGTTATTTTTTCCTTGTAAGTTGATTATTTCTAATTATGATAATACAACAGCTGTTGACAGTGACCTTTCTTTCACATTTTGTGATGTGTAGGTGACTGTAACTTGTTGAAACTCAGCCCTGGTATTGTGTTACTATTATTGTTCCTGGGGAGGCTTATTAGCCTGTCACCAAAGATGTAAGAAAAATCCATCTTCCCTTTTGGAATACGATGAGCCTTTGTCACCCACAATGCAATTAATGTTAAAAATAGAAAGAATGGTTATGATATGATTATGATTAGACAGAGATGAGCTATTGTCCAAGTAACAGGAACTGATCCAGCAGGCCAGAGATGACCTACACAGAACCATCAGTTTGCTGATTGCCATTTCTCTCTGAGTTTGATGAAATATTCATGCCTTTGCTCTCCTCTCTGCAAGCACTATTGATTTCTTGTATAAACGCTGCTATATTTAGTCTAGACAAATGGAATGTGGATTGCTGCTGAATAAATTGGATGAAAGACTGGGATCTTGCCTGCCGCTTTCTCTCAGTCTTGGGCAATTATTTATAATCAAGGGCAGTTTTTGTAAGTTGAGGGTGATTTTTCACAATTTAGTGATTAGTCTCTGAACAAAGGCAAGCAGTTAGACACAATCATTTCTGTTGGGATAGCAGGTTAAGAAGTCAAGTTACCCTTTGAGTCTTAGACTAGCTGTATCAGAGAGTTCTGATACTCTTTTCTCCTTATCATTTTAGTTTTCTTTTTTGGGGGGGTTGGAAATTGATGATATAGTTTACAAATAATAAGAATGTCAGCAAGAAGAGATCCCAGGTCTCTTGAAATTTTACCTTTTGCGTTCATAGGGTTAAATATGTTTATTGAGGTGTCCATGTAAATACTGAGGCTTTATTTTGGCCTTTTCAATGTAGAAATGAAGTATATCATTAACAGCCATTGCTTTTGATTGGAATAATGCCACCTCCATTATTAATACTCAAAAGCTCATGTTACCCGGGAGCCTTAATTGACAGTTCTGCATTGGACAGTATAACCAAAGATCTTACAGGCCCTCATTCTCACTTAGTTTGAAACTTGTCAAAGTTAATATTTTTTTCTTTTGCAAATACCATGTTTTAGAAGATATTGTCCACCAAACTATGGTTTATTAATAAATCATTTTTCCATTTTCATTAAAATGACATGTCAGTACCATTACTGCAAACGCTTCTGATCTGCACATTGAAAAATCACCAGTGTTGTCAACCAAGATTGATAACAGGTTGCCCACGTACCAGTGCACGGTCATGCGTCTTTACGCAAACCTCTGTGTACACACAATTCACCTGGTAAGCAAGATATTAATGTTTCATTTAGTGTTTGAATTCTTAATTTCTACAAACAATTTCTGTTAGCCTTTCTTGACTTGCTGAAAATAGCTCTTAAATTCACATGGACTATTAACTTCATAGTTTCCAACTGGCAATCTGCAAATTTAAGTTACTCAGGGTAGGAGCCAGAGCATTAGATGCAATTGTAAAAATATGAAAAAATAGAAAGGGGGAAATTGCTCATATTTCCACCTAAAATACAACTTTCTTTTGTTCTCTATCCCACCAGTCTTAGCTAGTAGAATTCAGAGATTAATACCATTAAATCTCCAGTAGAATATATGCTCAATGAAAGCTAGAGTTTTTTTGTCTTTTTGTTTTAGGGAATTTAAGGTTCTCAATAAATGTATATTGACTAAGTTAAATTATAGTTCAAGAGTTATCATAGGGTATATGTCACTTTTATTATTGTTCTTTCACTTAATGTTGTAACAGCATTTTTCCTGTTTCCATAAACATTATTTTTAATGATTACATATTTTCCATGAAATAGATGTGACATGATTTACTAGACATCTCCTTGTAGTTGGTGATTTCAGTTAAAATAATAATACTTTAGTTAACAATATGACATTGAACTGTTTCTTCCTGTGTTAATTTTATTTCCTTAAGATATATTCAAGAGTTGGCAAACTTGAATCAAATGGTAAAAATATTTAATTCCTCTTGCTACCCATCACCAAATTGTGATATCACATATTACTTTTTTGGTAGTTTTAAACTGATTGGCAGTTCCACTTGCAGTATACAGTTGCCTGCTTGGTCGTATGTTTGCCCTGTTGTACATACATGTATGCATATATGTGAATCACATATATGTTCCCTTGTCTATGGAATTCTCCAGGCAAGAATACTGGAGTGAGTAGCCATTCCCTTCTCCAGGGGAATATGATACTTAATAATTAGAAAATGATGCCTTATTTTTATTTAAAATTTGCATTTCTTTAGTGAAGGTGGATTTTTTATTTGTTTAGCTATATTTGTTTTCTTGCCTTAAATATTTTCTAGAAGTTTTAATGTTTTTATTCACTAATACTTAATAGAAGTCATACACAATTTTATTTTCATATTTACTCCTCATATTTTTGTTTGGTTATTCTCACAGTGTTCATGATTCGTTCTAATGCACAGTAAATTCCATTTTTACATAATTTAAAAAAGCATTTATTGAGAGGTATGCTGTATGTTGTCAGTCTTTGAATTATCTTATTTAATCCTTTTAACAACTCTGTGTTGTTCAGTTCAGTTCAGTTCAGTCGCTCAGTCGTGTCTGACTCTTGGTGACCCCATGAATCGCAGCACGCCAGGCTTCCCTGTCCATCACCAACTCCCGGAGTTCACTCAGACTCACGTCCATTGAGTCCATGATGCCATCCAGCCATCTCATCCTCAGTCGTCCCCTTCTCCTCCTGCCCCTAATCCTTCCCAGCATCAAAGTCTTTTCCAATGAGTCAACTCTTCGCATGAGGTGGCCAAAGTATTGGAGCTTCAGTTTTAGCATCATTCCTTCCAAAGAAATCTCAGGGTTGATCTCCTTCAGAATGGACTGGTTGGATCTCCTTGCAGTCCAAGGGACTCTCAAGAGTCTTCTCCAACACCACAGTTCAAAAGCATCAATTCTTCTGTGCTCAGCCTTCTTCAAGTCCAACTCTCACATCCATACATGACCACAGGAAAAACCATAGCCTTGACTAGACGGACCTTAGTCACAAAGTAAGGTCTCTGCTTTTGAATATACTATCTAGGTTGGTCATAACTTTTCTTTCAAGGAGTAAGCGTGTTGTTAATGATAATTATCCCCATTTTACATGTGAGGAAACTGAGACCCAGAGGACTTAAATAACATACTCAAGATAACACAGTTACCCAGAAGGTAGCACATCCTTTTATATGTTATGGGAACAGGCATTTAGATTTAAAGCAGAGTTTGAAAATTGGCAACCTGTATGTCAAGGTCCATTTACAGAAGCATGTTTTTCCAGTTCCCATAATTTTAAAAAAGTATTCCAATTATTTAATTGAAAATTAGGTGACTTCTGTCTACAGTGTGTCTGTATTTGCTTTCTACTCACCATTTCCCACATTTTAGTATGCAGATTTGTACTTTTTCTTTGCTATTTTGTAGTTTTGCTAATTTGTAGTTCCATAGCCCTACAAATACATTATTTTATAAACTTTACTTTTTAAGGACTATATCTTCTGATTACAAACAAAAATGTTTGTAAGTGTACAAATTTGTTTGTGTTAGAAGTTTTCTAATATCACATGACACCTTTTCCTCAATAAATGTTGCATTTTTTGTCTTAAGTCAGCTTGAATTTGACCAGTGGTCCAGTAGAATAAGTGTTATAAATGAACAACTTTTATACTTGTGAATCTTTGGAGTCATCTCTTTGAAAAAGGGAAATGTGAAATATTTCATGGCAAAGTACAAAGTGCTAGCTGAAAATCAGCATTTTATCAAATCTAATATACAGAAGACCTTTTTATTATCCTTGTAAAAAAACAGAACTAAATTTATTGGTGCATTGAAAGAAATCTAGTAGGGTTTAGTGTCTTTCACTTATAATTTGTTTCCAAATCAGTGTGCTAATCTTCTGCCTCTGTCACCACTCCTTTTTTTTTGGTTTCTCCAGTCGATGTGAAGTCAGAGGTTCCTGTGGCCTGGAGCCCATCTCGCCTTTAGACCTAAGGACAGACCTCAGGATGATGATGCCCGTGGTGGACCCTGTTGTCCGTGAGAAGCAACTGCAACAGGAGTTACTTCTCATCCAGCAACAGCAGCAGATCCAGAAGCAGCTTTTGATCGCAGAGTTTCAGAAGCAGCATGAGAACTTGACACGGCAGCACCAGGCTCAGCTTCAGGAGCACATCAAGGTAGCAAACGTTTCTTTGTCTCTGACTGTTGACTCTGGGAGTCGCGCCGTAACATGGGCATAAGAGGGAGCAAAGAGGGGATGTTTCATTCTGAAAAGATATGGATTCATGGCTGGGAGGAAACTGGGATTGTACTAGTGAAAACCTAGGGTAAGTAAAAAGAATCCTGGCAAAAATCCTGCTTTGCTTCTTGAAGAGGAACCTCTATAACTCCTTTATCTGTTAGTTTGTAGCATCAATATCTGGGAATAGTAACTTCTTACCCTTTTTAAGATTCTCTTCTACATGATTTTTTCCATTTGCCACATCTACTCTCCATCAAGAACCATGAACCTGAGGAGACACATTTTATGTGTCTAAAGAATCTACATATACTATTTACCAGGATAAATTAATCATGTTATGTGAAGAGAGAGCCTTTACTTTTTTTTTTTTTTTAATTTTTGTCTTTGATCTATAAGTAGATATCCTGGATATGCCCTAATCTTCTTTATGGAAAAAACTTCATAATGTATACATTCACAATAATAACATAATGAAAAGCTGTATAGAATTTTATATATATATATGTGTCTGTGTGTGTGTATAAAGAAACTGTGTACAGATGTTTTCAGTGTTTTTATTTAAGTCTAATAGATTAGATAAGAATTTATTGAAAGAATTTTGGGAGTAGTTGATAATTTGAGACCCAAGTCGTTTAATTAAGTTATTTATTATAGGAGAATTATGTCCATATCCCAGAATTTTTTGTGATTGACTATTTTAAGATCATTCTAGATGTGTTTGTATCTATTTAGTCTCTTGTATCTCTGATATAAGTATTACTTCAGTTTTATTTGTAAATGTCTTTCAACTTCTTGACAAAGATATTTAAAACAAAGCTATTTTGGTCTGACTTAGTAGATGCTTACTTTAAATTTATTATGAGTAATATAAAGCAGCAAATATTTATAATAAAGTTTTTTATGTCAAACTCCTTCAAAAAATGACTTAACTATGTTAATTATTATTATAATAAGGTAATGTGGTATTATTTCATATTTTATTATATTGTATTATAGGCATTTGATCTTTTACTCACTTCCATATCAAGTACAAATACATTTACATGGTTTTAATATAGATAATTAATCTACATTAGTATTATAAACTTTTACCATACTGATTATTATAGTGTCTGAGAAGGTTAAGATGCTTTTTCCTCCCTATGTTCCTTGTTTGTAACTCCTTAGCCAGCAGGCCTTTTTATCTTATTTTTCAAGAAAAGCTCTTTGATATCTGATATAAAGGGTAATATTTTTTTCCTTTAACTAAAAAAACTTTACTAAAAGAACTCTTCCAATTATTGATCTGTAAGATACCCAAAAAATAAGAATGAGGATTTTAAGTCCCATATGGAATCATGGCTATATTTTGCAGTGTTGGAAACATTCATTTAGTTTATAGACCTTTTTTTTTAATGATTCTTAAACATTTTCAGTTTGACCTTTGAAACAGTAACAATGATGTCTAGATTCCTTTCTTCAATCATTCTAGACATCTTAAGATGGCAGTGATGAATGAGTAAAATTTATATTCTTCACCATACTTTAAGATTTACATAACTATCTGGTTCATTTTGCCATGTTATGCAAGCCATGTTGCCCTGATTATTGGACAGTACTCATAAGTTACAGTTTCATATGCATCTTTTCATTTATGTTTGATGCCTTTTATAGTTGTAAAGATCAATATTAAAAATTTAAAGTAATTTGATTTTACTTAAAAGTTAATAGTAGCAAGTATGTAATTGTTACTTTGCCCCCAAACAAAGTAATATATAGCAGGTTTTTGACATCTGGAAAATATTGGAAAAGGGGGGAGAAAAATGACTTTGAGATAGCTAAATGGAAAACTTAGTTTTTGGAATGATTTTCTATAGTAATAAGTTGCTTTTTCAGAAACTAAAGATATACTTAAAATTTCCTTTTAAGTTTAAAAAGTATTTTTGCTTTAATTTATTTTTAACTTTATTGTTTTGTATTGTATATTATAAGGCTAAAAGTTGATGCTTTTAACATTCATTTAGTTTTTTTTTTTAATAAGAAAGACACAGCATGATGCTTTACTTATTTATATTAGTGTTTTGAATCTTTGGCTTTTATAATCAACATCTGTTGAATTAGATGCTATTGTCCCATTTTTCCACCTAGTAATCTGAGGCTCATAGAAATACTGTAATTTGCCCAGGGTCACATAGCCAGTAAAGATTTGTAATCTTGCCTTGTCTGCCTCCAAAGCTGCTACTTCATTCTGCCTCTGTGTTGGACTAGAACATCTGAAGTTGGAGGAGTGAATTTTTTTAAAACCTCATTCCTGCAATCCTCAGCAATGAATAGTAGCTGTGGAAATTAAATTCTGTGCTTTTCTAGATGCCTAAGAGAGATTAATATTCATTTCCTTTTGGGCTTTGGATGGCACACTAAATCAATTTGACCAACCCCAGTATCTGTATAGAACTAACATTTAAGGCAAAGTTTAAGCAGAATTATGAACCTTTTTGTTAGAAAAGAGAATTATTAAGAGACTAGTAGAACACATCCAGAATGCCAGAGATTGTAATATGGAAAGAAACCAGAAATGCTTCTAACCACGTCCTGGGACAAGAGAAGTCAACATGTTTGACGTGCAGAGTTGGCTTCCTGTTGCTCCTCAATAATTCTTATGCCATTCCACATAATTTTTTCTCTGTTACATTTCAGTGTAAATTTCAGAGTCGTAGGCACCTATCTCATATAAACAACAAATGATACTAACTTCATTAGTATCAAAGCAAAATGAATATTGTTCAGACTTGCAACCTAAATTTCATAGCATTTTGAACATAATGCATGAGGGAGATTATTTCTCTTTCTTGTATCTGAGGAACCCATGCTCTGAGTAGCTTAGTAAGTTGTCTAGACATTGTATCTAGCAATGTCAGGGCCTAGTAGAACTCAGTCCTGAGTTATTCCTCATGGGCATATTTACGATTATTCCTCGATGTCTGTTTCACAGTCTGAGAAAATTGACAACTCAAATGGTTTTTAAGAATGCTTTATATTCATGTTGTACATTATTTAGAAGTGAATTCAAGGGATTCAAACAGCCAAACAGTAGTGCATCAAAGTGTAGTCTTGTGGAAGTGATTTCTTCTTGACCAGTATGTAACTGAGGAGTTTTGTGTGCTGAGTGAACTAATTAATTAGACTTTGCTATTTTGAGAAAATAGCTTGTGGTAGATTTAGGTTTTGTTTTCATCTATTGAAAACCTTCTCTATAAGGTTTTGAAACTTTTAGCCTTCATTGTATTTCAGATGTATTTTCCGCAAATTAATTAATATCTCACTATTCTACTCAGTTTGATTATGTTCATACTGTTTCTTAGGATAAGAAGTTAAGATTTCAGTTGTTTATGTTGTGAGGGACTTGGTAAAACAGACTTCTGGGAAATTCCTGGCTTTCTTTGCTGTATCATATATTTCAGATGCACAAAGAAAAGTCACTCAAGGAACTGAAGATCTGAGTGAATTTGGTAATATTCTGATAGGACGGCATAGGTAATGAAGCTACCTAAAAACTTGCTTGTTGATGACAGTAAAACAATTAATGGCATTAGTTGCTTGTCTTTAGATTTCAATAATATACAAAAAAAAAGGGTAAAATGTAAAGTAAATAGAAGTAAGTTCCAAAAGCTCGTAACATTTCGATTTTGGTCATTGATGACTATGAAGCCTAAAGAAATTGCACACTCTCATGTCTTTCTCTTCTCGCAAGTTGCAACAGGAACTTCTAGCCATAAAACAGCAGCAAGAACTGCTAGAAAAGGAGCAGAAACTGGAGCAGCAGAGGCAAGACAGGAAGTAGAGAGGCATCGCAGAGAACAGCAGCTTCCTCCTCTCAGAGGCAAAGATAGAGGACGAGAAAGTAAGAGGCACCAGGGTAAAAGATGGATCTCTTCCCTCATCTTTAGCTGACTGTCATTCAGAAAGGAGCCTGACAAGAGTGGAATTAAACTTGTCAAAATTGTCTGTGTTTAAGTAAAAGAATAAATTATGGGCCCAAATGTAAAGCTTTGACATTCACATGTCAGCTCTCTGCATTCAGTCTACAGGCATCTTCGGAAGTGAATTTAACCTTGTTTGGCAAAAATGATAATATCTTTTATTTTGCACCTTAAAAATAACTTTATGCTAAGGTAATATGGCTATGCCATCGTGTTTCGTAATAAACTTACTTCCACATTACTCCACCTTCTTCTCATTCAAGTAGTGATTGCTGTTTAATAAGTCAAGCCTTGTCTCATTTACTTTTTAAGTACCCAGACTTTGGAAAGATTTAAGGTAGAACTTGTATTAAAAAAAAAACAACAGAAAACTATCCACAAGAGGGAGACAGATCCAAATAATTCCCCTGCATGAGGTCAGTTCAAAATCAGGTCGTAGCAAGGTTTAAAATGTGATGACTTGAACTGAAATTGTCAGCATTATTTATTTGTTTAATGCTCAAAAGTTTTTTTTTTAAGTTAGTTTTTGAAAACTAGAAATTCAGAAGAGCTCATTTAAATGTGTTTAATCACTTATATCGTCCCCCAAGATTCCTGACTTAAAAAAAACAGTGCTTCGTTCCTCAGCAGTATTTTTTAAAGCTTAGGAAAAAACTACTATTAATTCTGGGAATCCCCATTCTGTAAAAGCAATTAAATCATCGGAGGTCTTTTGAAAATTGGCAGTTGAAGCTGTAGTTATGAAACATTACTATGTCATTTTCTAAAGCCTGTTTAGACTCTCATTTTTTCTTTTAATAGGAAAACTCATATGCTGTGACCAGTAATATTCCAGAGGCAGGAAAGGACAGAACCCCAAATCACCATCTGTTTGTGTGTGTGTTTCAGGGGCAGTGGCAAGTACAGAAGTAAAGCAGAAGCTTCAAGAATTCCTGTTGAGTAAATCAGCAACAAAAGACACTCCAACTAATGGAAAAAATCATTCCGTGAGCCGCCATCCCAAGCTCTGGTACACGTATGTTCAGCGTTTGGCTTTCTTCATTCTCAGGGGTAAAGATCACAGGTTCTCAATTCAGCTGACCTGGGCACAGATCCCTAGTCTGCCAAGTTCTGAGCTATATGGCCGAGAGCAAGTTCCTTGAATTTTCTAATGTTTGGAATATTTCTCTGTAAAAAAGAGGATTTCTGGAAAGGTCCTGTAAAATAATGTGGTAAAGTGTGTAACAGAGATTAGCTCTTAAATAAGTGTTAGCAAGTACCACCTTGAGGACTAGAAAGTATTATGCATGTTCTTTGCCGAATGAATAACTGATAAATGTAAGGTGGGGCATAGAAATTAATTCATAGTTTGCATTTTTCTATTCTCAGATGGTACATCTGATATCTTTACAATAATTTCTGAAGATTTGGTTGGTTGAGATTTTATTTTACTTGGCTTGATATAAGATGGAGATCTGAGTTATTTTTTAAAAGTCCAGAAGATTTTTGACATAATTAAAAAAATAAAAAGGAAGACAAAGGAAGGAAGAGAGAGGAAGACAAGAAAAGTAGCTGACTGATACATCCAAGTTTTAGTGACCAGTTTACCCCTGCCCACCCTGAAAAATGAGAGTATATTGGTTTTTAACATATAAACTGACACATAACACACTGTAGTATTACAGTTTTTTATGGAACCTTGTTTCTCCAAGTCCAGTAATGAGATGCTATGCAACACACAGTTCTTTCTGTAAAGTATGAGGGAGGTGGTATTTTTAAAAATCAGGAGAAAAACTGATAGGCAAAGCATATTTCAATAGAGACTAATAGATTATACTTTCATCTTTCTCATATCTCTTCCTGATGGCTCAGATGGTAAAAGCATCTGCCTGCAATGCAGGAGACCAGGGTTCGACCCTGGGTTGGGAAGATCCCCTGGAGAAGGATGTGGCAGCCCACTTTAGTACTCTTGCCTGGAAAATCCCATGGATGGAGAAGCCTGGTAGTCTACAATCCATGGGGTCACAAAGAGTCAGACACAACTGAGCGACTTTGCTTTCACCTCTCACATTTAGAAAATATGTTTAGGATTTTATACTTACATATTTTTAATTGATAAGGGAGTAAATACTTGATTATTTGATACTCTGTTATCTTGACATTTCAAGCATGCCAGGAGTTCTGTTTAAAGAGTTATTGTTTTTCTAATTCTGTCCTATAAGTATCTTCCCATTTCTGCATCCAAAAACAAAAAGGTAAATAAGGCAGATTCCAGAATGATATATAAATAATTTTTAATAATTTACATAATTTTTATCATGCATGTCAATTGACTTGAAAAACCAATCCCTGAAGAAAATTTCCACATGTTCAATCAACATCAAAAATATTGAAAAACAAATTTTGTTTTAGTACCTAAAATTACATATATAATTTATAACTAATTCATATCCCTTCTAAGTTAAAGCCTCTTTTAAGAAAAGATAATTCCTTTTTTTAAAAGTGGGAAGCAGCTACATGCAAACAACTTGTCAGCTGAAAATTCTTTAGCTGTTCCTTTGGGTATATTCGACATGGCTCTCCAATGTTACTTAGCAATCTTTTTTTTTTTTTTTTGTACTGAACAGTAGGATCCAACTCCTGGATAGCTAGCCATAAGTCATTAATTTGTGAAATCTGAACTTAATACTTTTTTTGGCCAATCATGATCAGATGAAATATCCTCACACTAGTTATCTTGAGACTGTTGATTCAAAGAAATAATACTAGTATCATCATGGTGTTGATACTATGTCCTATCTAATGTTTTCTTCATATATAATGATTATAAATGTTTATATTGGCTAAGTAGTCTATGTTCAGTCCTGAACTATTCTCCAATGACACAACTATATCTCTTTCACTTGTATTAATGTGGAAAAGATAACACATTTTGAGGTTCAGTTTCATACAAAGAAGAATGTGTCTTCAGTCTTTACCTTGGAACTGCTGTTGAAGTCAGGAAACCTGGGTCTCTTGGCATAGTACTCTCTCTCCCTGTACTTTTATGGGCTACCTAGCAATTTTTAAACTGAAGTCCTTCTCCATGTTTACTTTTACCTTGGTTGGTCTGCATAGTTGACCAAAAAGGATTCAGATGATGACTTTCCCATTAATATGGCTCTTAAGAAAACACACCTGATAATCTCAGATACCAAAACTCAAGCTCTCTGTAAATTCTGTCTTTTAATGAAGAAAACTTTTCTATGTGGCCACATGACCAAATACACAATGGGCATTCTTGGGCATCCTGCATCATTCTATACATACTTCTAAAGTAAACTTGGTTACACGAGGCTGTGGTTTGTACACACTAAAAAGGAAGAGCATAAACACAGCTGAGATACGTGTTGCAGCACATGCAACTGATTATTGCTGACTAGTGTGCAGTAAAAACTCCAGGCCAAGTGGTGAGCCCTCTTTTTCTTTTTAGGGCTGCCCACCACACGTCACTGGATCAAAGCTCTCCACCCCTGAGTGGAACACCTCCATCCTACAAATACACATTACCTGGAGCACAAGATGCAAAGGATGATTTCCCCCTTCGAAAAACTGGTAAGTCAGTTTCACAAGAAGACTTCACTTGCTGTTCCATTGCATTCCTGTAGTATTATTTTGCCATATGTCTAGAGGAATGTCAAAGGATTTGTAATCATAGCTATTAGACTCTCTGACCTCTGCCCTCAGCAGAAGCAAATATGTATGTGTGTGTACACACACACTCCTATTCCTGTTAATACATCAATTCATTAGATATATAATCAAAGTAACTTTTTGATTAATCACATTTAGATCTTAGACAAATTATTTTCTTATTAGCAGTGAAGAGGAGAATTAAATAAAATAGAAGCTTGAGTTCTCAGAAAATTTAAATCTTCTCCATTAATGAGGACCTCTGTAGTTTCCTCCATTATCTGGATTTTATTGAGCCTTACTCATTTACCAGAAAAATGGAAATAATATTCTTATTCTTCTTCAAACTTTTAAAAACCTTAAATTGTAATTGTTTACTAAAACAGACAAGGCCAAGGCTTACCTTATGAGTAAGTGTCTTGCCGAACGTTTCACAGATTACAGGAGAAGTCATCGTGAAGCTTTGTAGCTAATAATCTCATGTGATTGTATTAAAATTTGCTTAGGGAAACTGGGATGATGAGTCTGGAATAAATTTGGAATTTAGTCAACAACTCTCTGGCTTTAGGACCTGTATTTGTTTTCCCATATTCCTTTTTTGCCCTCTGACATGTGCATGTCTAATGTGTTATATGCTCTGTTCCTCTATAATGTATTTAAACTTTAGCTAGGCATAAGCATGAATAGCATATGTATACATGATGTTGTAAAGCTTTTGATATTTTCTAAATATAGTTCTTTAGAGAAAGTTTTAAATTAAAAAATGTAACCAAAATTCATGTGAAAGATATTCAGAGCAGATAGTTTGGTTCATTGTATTTTACTCAGATCTACTTGAATAAGTATAGGTCTGTGTAATTTGTATATAAAATCTATAGAACAAAAATGATTTTTAATAATTATTTTCATTTTCCCAAGCAATTTTGAATAATTGAAGTGAAAATAGATTGTAAAAACACATGTTGAAGCTGTTTTCTGTCATATAATTTACTTCCAGCATAATGAATATTTAAAAATAAAATCAATCATTAGTAAGAATTTGCTCTATCATCTATCCCATATTGTACCAGGCACTGGGGAAAGATGGCCAAGTATTGCAAAGCATTTCATGCCTTTTTATTTTAATAGACCAAAGGATTTTGTCTTTCTACTGTAAGATACTAGAGTAAAATACTTCAATAAAAGGAAATACAAAGGAAAGAATGTTTTATGTAATGCATGAGAATTTCACACTCTTATCTACCAATCAGATCACTTTTCATATAAATAAACTTCTCTGGGATAAAAGGAATAAAGCAAATAATGAGCCCCACATATTTCTAAAACATGGCATATAGTTTATGAAAATTGATCCATAAAGGACATGGGTTTTAGAATGTGGGGACTTTGATCTGCAGCCTTGACATTTAGTTGCACCAATGGCATGTGTAGGAACTATTGACAGAGATTATGTGAATATTGCCCCAGGTCTCAGGGCAGTGACTGGCATTCAAGAGCCTGAGGAGTCCCTAAAGGGAAAGAAAACACAAGTCCCCTTATGGCAGGAGGTTACTGATGAGTGATACAGTTACATTCAGGGAGAAAGAAGTCTACCCCGCTGTGCACATAGCCTTTGAATTTATTCTTACCACTGGGAGATTGAAAACTGACTGCAGAACTGACACTGACTTTGAAAAGTAGTGGCATTTGGAGCCAGTAAGCATCCAGAAAGCACATTTGATCTTTGTCAATACTTAAAGACGAGTACTAAAAACCCATTCTTTGTGTCCCACTGTTCCCATGAGAACAATTTAGGATTTTCCCTCTGAAGATTGAGTAGGAATTTATTCTTGCAGAACTTCTCAACCCACAACAAAATTCAAAGAGAAATCCTGCTTATATGTTACAAAATGTTATTCCACTCATCTTCTGTATCTCTTTATGTAATATCTAATAATAGTGGAAAGTTACAGCCCCCGTCTTTTCTAGTGATGTATTTTCTGTATTTGCCCAGTATTATAAGTTTCTTCCCTTTATATCGAATATCTGTTATTTACAAAGTGTCAAGGCTGCTGACCTGCAAAACCAAACATTTCCAGCATGATATCAATAAAGTTCTTGAAAAGCCATTAATACTTTTACATCTTTATAGGAGTTTCAAAATATTCCTTAGTTCAATTCCCATTGTCTGAGAAAAGTATAATATAATTAAATACAGATGTTTTCTACACATTCTCTAAAATACTTAGAGATACCATTCATTAATTACAAATAGGTGGAAGTCTTCCAACTTTTCTAAGTATAATCTATTTGGTATATTTCCAGTCCACTGTGAGAAAGTTTAGATGTATATTGCACTAAATAGAAAAGCACTGAAGTACTGTAAAGTAATAGTTACTTCAGCATTTGTCGTATTTTAATGACTCAACAGTTATTACAAAAAAGTAACAATAAAATATCATAATTAAACATATGTGATGATTGAGGAAACTGTTTGGGATAATTTTCACATAAAGCTGCATCATATTAAATGAAATCTGGAGAAGTGTCATTGATCATATAGTATAAATACCAGGACAGCTCTAATAGTCTCACTCTTCTGTGGATGCCTGGTTATCACTCTCTGAGGTCTACTTGATTTAAAAGAAGTTGGTAAGAGGATTCTGTCTCTTTGATCTGCATATAATACTAAATGCTTTCATTTTCTTTTTAACCTACATTGGTGCTGACTTGCTACACTAGCAAGATTTTAAGAAACTAAAGCTGGAACGAGAGTAAGGAAAGTCCTAATGACCTTAAAATGAATCAAGTGGCCCCAGGGGTGTTCCCAAAGCAGTGAGCTAAATTCAGAACCTCTCCTGACCTCTTAGGACTCAGCCAGACAGGGGGAGCCTAGGAACAGTCTACTACAGAAGTCTCATTTGCCTGCAGAAATCTGACCTTTGTCATGCAAAGTGGACCTTTACTTCCTTCCCCTAAGGAAAATCATAGTTGCTCATACCTTTTGGGTTTTTTGGAAACCTCAGAATTCTGTGAATCGTTAGCTCTACTCAGTTCCTATTTCAGTTTTCTTTGAAATACAGGAATTGAGAGTCTTTAGCTCTTTTCCTAACAATGAATGTCAAAGGCTTTCAAATGAAGTTGAGAATAAAATAATTGTTTTTAATTTTTATGTTTATTGCCTACACTTAAATAAGTGTTCCCTTTTAGAATTACCTTCTGATGGCCTCTGTTCTATAACACAAGAATTTGTTGATTCTGAAATTTGTATTATTTCGCTGAACTTTAGGTTTTTTTGGCTGCAAATTATATCATTTGGTAGTAGGTGGGTTTTTTGTTTGTTTGTTTGTTTGCCAGTATAATATACTGCTGGATGATAATAAACTATAAAATAGGGAAAGGAAGCTTCTGGGTCCAGCTACTTCTAAATTAGAACATATTTCCCACAGAGATACTACATATGCAGTGACTTTGAACTGACCTTCAAAACCATTTGAACTGGATTCTTTTCCAATGACTGTGTGCATATGTTTCATAAAATATTATGATAAAAATTTCTAGAGGTTTTATGCTCCATTATATTATTGGGGTCTGACCCAATGAACTTTGCCTCACTTTGAATGTTACAGTCTTTCCATTTAATACTTCTGAACAAAGTGAGCTGGCTGGCTAGATTTAACCTCTTAAAGAACACAAGCCATATAAAGCTAAAGCTTGGCTTGGGCTAGTAAGGCTGTTCCAGCCCCACTGAAATATTCTTTTTAATGGTCAGCAACAGTAGAATAAGACTCAAAGATGGAAGGGGGCCAAACATAAGTTAAGGTTTTGGAAGGCCAGTGTCATTTTCCACACTGAGTAATTGGAAAGAAGGCAGAGATGAGACATATAACTTTATAAATCTCCCTCAGTATAGCAGTTAGAAGTTATGAAGTGGTACCTTGGTGACCTTTTCAAGTTATTATAATCCAGAACTAGTACAAGGAGATTTTTAAACAATGTTTTAAAATCGCTCTTGCTCTGTTTTTCTCTCTTTTTCTAGTTCTGTGTCTTTCTCATAATACACAAACACATGTGCATGTGCACCCAGGGACATGCACACACATTTCTGCACAGATTTCACTAAGATAGCACTTATGTTTATACAGATATTCAGTTAGAATTTTATCCTAGATTGACTAAAACTGGGGTATTTTTATATATCTTAGTACTCTAGCTTAGTTCTATTGCAGTGGCTCTTGCTTACAGTGATTGAAATATACTCTTTCTGATCAGTCTTGTAACAGTTTCTCCAGAATTGAGAAGCACTGGGGCTTCCCAGGTGGGACTAGTGGTAAAGAACCCATCTGCCAATACCTTAGACTTAAGAAACATGGGTTTGATCTCTGGGTCAGGGAAACCCCTGGAGGAGGGCATGACAACCCACTCCAGTATTCTTGCCTGGAGAACCCCACGGACAGAGGAGCCTGGCAGTCGGACACAACTGAAGTGACTTAGCACACGTGCACGTGGCACAGTAACACAGGCTTTGAATCCACTACTGGACTGAAATACAGATTCTCAATCTTGGGACATTTTTAACCTCTTTAGGTCATCTTTCTGTCATCCGTAAGATAGGTATAATATTGCTGTTGGTTCATACAGTTATTTTGAGGTTCAGTTAAGTAATGCATGTTGTGCACTTAGAATCATACATAAGATTAAGGAAATGCTTAGATGGATGGAACGTTCTTTACTACTGTTTCTAGTTGATAAAAGACTGAATTTCATTTATTTTCATCATTGCTTATTGTTGTGTAAAGTCTTTTTAAAGACTTGTATTCTGCCACCTTATTGATAAAATGAGAAAACTGAGGAGAAAGAAAAGTATTCACTCTAAGCTCTCTGCCTCTTGCAATGCTAAATGTCAAGATGGGAATAAAGGTTTTTGTTAACTTTGCATATTATCTGGCATTTGGGAGCCTAGTATGGTGTACAAAACTAGCAGTGGACTTGTTTCTTTCCTTCACCATAGGAAGAGCTCTTATTGATGCTCTGTGCTGACTAGGGTCACACAGAGTTTTAATTTCTGCCATTGACTTCATTTTAAAATCAATAAACTTTTAATTTTGGGAACAGTTTTAGATTTACAGAAAAATTGACCCATAATACAGACAGCTCCCATATTACTTTCTCCACTGTCCCATTGTCTCCTCTCTTGTTAACATCTTGCAAACTGTGGTATTTTTGGTGCAATTAATGAATGCCTATCAGTACATTATTGTTAATGTACCCCATAAATTATATTAAGGTTTACTCTTTGTGCTTCCCTGGTGGTTATTTTGACAAATGCAAAATGTTATGCCATGTATCCACTATTACAATATAATGCAGACTAGTTTCACTACCCTAAAAATCCTCTGTTCTCCATATATTTACCCCCCATCTTCCAACCCACAATAACCATTTATATTTTCACTGTCTCTATGGATTTGCCTTCTGTTGAATGTCATATATTTGAAATCATAGAGTATGTAGCCATTTCAGACAAACTTCTTTCACTTGTCAATGTGTATTTATGATCCCTCCATGTTTTGTGGCTTGAAAGCCCTTTTTAGCACTGAATAATAATGCATTACATGGGAGGAGCCACATCTTGTTTAACCATTTACCTGTTGAAAGGTGTTCTGGTTCCTTCCAAGTTTTAGCAATTATGAATCAGGTGGCCCTAAACATTCACATGTAGGTTTTTACATGGATGTATATTTTCGGCTAATTAAATGAAAGCCTAAGCATGCAATAGGTGGATTTTATAGTAAGACTAGGTATAATTTTGTAAGACACTGTCAAATTGTATTCTGAAGGGGCTGTACTGTTTTGAATTCTGACCAGCAATGGATCAGATCTACCAGTAGTGGATCAGAGTTTGCCAGCACTTGGTATTTTCAGTTTAGTGTTTTGAATTTTAACCATTCTAATAGGTATATATTGCCAACATCCGCTAGATCATAGAAAAAGCAAGAAAGTTCCAGGAAAACATCTATTTCTGCTTTATTGACTATGCCAAAGCCTTTGACTAGGTGGATCACAATAAACTGTGGAAAATTCTGAAAGAGATGGGAATACCAGACCACCTGACCTGCCTCTTGAGAAACCTATATGCAGGTCAGGAAGCAACAGTTAGAACTGGACATGGAACAACAGACTGGTTCCAAATAGGAAAAGGAGTAAGTCAAGGCTGTATATTGTCACCCAGCTTATTTAACTTCTATGCAGAGTACATCATGAGAAACGCTGGGCTGGAAGAAGCACAAGCTGGAATCAAGACTGCTGGGAGAAATATCAATAACCTCAGATATGCAGATGACACCACCCTTATGGCAGAAAGTGGAGAGGAACTAAAGAGCCTCTCGATGAAAGTGAAAGAGGAGAGTGAAAAAGTTGGCTTAAAGCTCAACATTCAGAAATGGATCATGGAATCTGGTCCCATCACATCATGGGAAATAGATGAGGAAACAGTGGAAACAGTGTCAGACTTCATTTTGGGGGGCTCCAAAATCACTGCAGATGGTGATTGCAGCCATGAAATTAAAAGACGCTTAGTCCTTGAAAGGACGGCTATGACCAACCTAGATAGCATATTGAAAAGCAGAGACATTACTTTGCCAACAAAGGTCTTGTCTAGTCAAGGCTATGGTTTTTCCAGTGGTCATGTATGGATGTGAGAGTTGGACTGTGAAGAAAGCTGAGTGCCAAAGAATTGATGCTTTTGAACTGTGGTGTTGGAGGAGACTCTTGAGAGTCCCTTGGACTGCAAGGAGATCCAACCAGTCCATTCTGAAGGAGATGAGCCCTGAGTGTTCTTTGTAAGGACTGATGTTAAAACTGAACCTCCAATACTTCGGCCACCTCATGTGAAGAGTTGACGCATTGGAAAAGACTCTGATGCTGGAAGGGTTTGGGGGCAGGAGGAGAAGGGAACGACAGAGGATGAGATGGCTGTGAAAGTGAAGAGGAACTAAAAAGCCTCTTGATGAAAGTGAAAGAGGAGAGTGAAAAAGTTGGCTTAAAACTCAGCATTCCGAAAATGAAGATCATGGCAACTGGCCCCATCAATTCATGGGAAATAGATGGGAAACAGTGGACACAGTGGCTGACTTTATTTTCTTGAGCTCCACAATCACTGCAGATGGTGATTGCAGCCATGAAATTAAAAGACACTTACCCTTTGGAAAGTAAGTTATGAGCAACCTAGATAGAATTAAAAAGTAGAGAAATTACTTTGCCAACAAAGGTCCGTCCACTCAAGGCTATGGTTTTTCCTGTGGTCATGTATGGATGTGAGAGTTGGACTGTGAAGAAAGCTGAGTGCAGAAGAATTGATGCTTTTGAACTGTGGTGTTGGAGAAGACTTGAGAGCCTCTTGGACTGCAAGGAGGTCCAACCAGTCCATTCTGAAGGAGATCAGTCCTGGGTGTTCATTGGAAGGACTGATGCTGAAGCTGAATCTCCAGTACTTTGGCCACCTCATGTGAAGAGTTGGCTCATTGGAAAAGACCCTGATGCTGGGAGGGATTTGGGGTGGGAGGAGAAAGGGAAGACAGAGGATGAGATGGCTGGATGGCATCACTAACTCGATGGACATGAGTTTGGATAAACTCCGGGAATTGCTGATGGACAGGGAGGCCTGGCATGCTGCTTTTCTGGAGTCACAAGGAGTTGTACACGACTGAGCATGAACTGAATTGAATCATTATTTAAATTTATTTATGAATCCCTTTAGCAAAAGTAATATTAGCATTTGGTTATTTTCTACATGATGTGTTTTTAGACTCTAAATTCTTCTAACTTTACAGTGCCATGTTTTTGAGAAGGTACTTAGAAGTTCTGGATAATTCACTTTTTTCAGTTAATATATTAAAAATCCTTTTATCAAATGAATATACCTTGGGGAAGTTAAAAGTATTCATTGACATCCATATATTATCATGAATGTGAATATGAATCCAGTAACCTCACAAAACCAGAAATGAGAGAGAATCATCATGCTTGCATCCAAAAAATGTGCAGGAATATCTGATGCTCAGGACATTCCTTGAAAGAAAAGATCTAGAGATGATATGAGATGGCCCTGATTTTTATTAATTTATTAGTTATTCAATATTATAACATATTTTAATAATTTTCCTGATGGATGAAATTCTTAGGGTTAAACAGACCCCATAATGATTTTCAAGCCTGTATTTTTACCCAACAATCACTTCTTGAAGTTTACTGAAGTAATAAAGTCTATTCTCTTCTCTTAATGAATTTATGGGCTAGAGAAGTGTTTTGGTGTCTACTCCTCGGTAGCTTCAGCTGAAATCTCTATTCAGTCCAAAAGCTAAGAGTGACTACAGCACAGAAAAACAAAATCAAAGAACCCTATTCCACAAATGCCCCTCAAATATTTAAGGGCATATATCTATTTATTTATATCTATATCTATCTCTCTGTAAAATAGCATGCTATATGTGTTTTAAAGTGTCTGTTGGAAAACACTCCTCACTCTTTAGCAGAGTTGTTCAATGCATGTCATCTTTAGATGGATGTGTGTCTTAAACTAAGGTTTTTGTGTTCAGTATCTAAAGATAAGTAAATTGAAGCAGCAAACCAGGAGCCATGGGCAAGGCAATTAATGAGAGAGCTAAGCATGAAAATAAGAAGGTGGAAGGCTATCACTTCACAGGGAAATACAAGTGCATCCTCTTCCTATTTTTACCTTAACCCAGGCTATAAATTGGTTCAGAAATACTAACTTCTAAGAAGACTAAGAAGTTAACTTCTCTTTTTTACTCTAAGACATGGACCCAGCATTGATGGACTGAAAAATAGACACAAATGAAACAGGAAGAAGAGAATGGAAAAATAAAAATAAAAAAAACATTTGTACTATAGTAATGAGAGACTTTCTAATTGAATGACTGATTTACTCATGTTTTCTTCCCTAATTTTGGCACAATCATCTTAGACACATACTGTTATCTCTGTTTTTGTTGTCATTTAGTGCTGTCATGTCCAGCTTTTTGTGACCCCATGAGCTATAGCCTGCCAGGCTCCTTTGTCCATGGGATTTCTCAGGCAAGAATACTTACTGGAGTGGGTTGCCATTTCCTGCTCCAGGGAATCTTCCCAACCCAGGGATCAAACCCAAATCTTCTGCATCGGCAGGTGGATTCTTTACCATTGAGCCACCAGAGAAGCCCCTATCTCTGTTTTACAATAGAGGAAACTAAGCTGCAGAGGTGAGTGACTTCACTAGGGTTCATAGCTGGGAAATGGTTAATACAAGAATTGCATAAATGTCTAACTCCAAAAACTACAGTCTTAGTTTAGTGTGTTATTGAGAGATAAATTAAGCACACACCTTGTTAAGTGACAGTCCACTAAGAACATATATATACACACATAATTTTACTAAAAATCTTGAGTAATACAAAGGAGATCTCTACAATGTCAAAACAATTTCACAACTTTTGTGCAGCTGAAAAACATGGATTTGAAAGAGAAAACTCCCATGTTTACATATTTTTATAACTCCTTTAGAAAACCCACAAAATACTTTTGAATTTAAGAAGAAATTTCAAGGATATCATTGATGGCCTCAGGAGGGTATCACTTGCTCCCTTGATAGAGAATTAAAGATGTTGTGCTTTAAAAGGCAGGCAGCAACTAAGAAGCACTAGAAACTCAGATTGAAAATAGCCACCCAGTAGATAATATGTGAAGCTTTCAAAGAAAATCCATAATATCCTTGGAGAAATTGTAAAAGCTACTCAAGGAGTTTTGTTTCAAGGATATTTAGACTCTATTTAGTGTTCATGTTTATCACATTACATATAAAAGCCTCATAGTAAGTGATAGTGATTTAATATTTTGGACTTCAAATATCATACAGATTAGACAGCAATTGAAAAGCATACAACTTGGCTCCTAGGAGCTCATTTGTTCATAGTTTACTCCTACCTAAGTACTGATTTTGTAGAAGTTACCACTTTTGGGGAGGGCAGTTAACCTCTTTTAAATTATTTCCCAGAAATCTTTTTTGTTTATACAGGTTATATCTATTGATACTAAGCCATTTAAAATATGTATTTAATAGTTCACTTAAAATAATACTATCAAGTATAAAATATATTAATTTCAATAGACTACTTCAATCAGAAAATAGTTATAATTTCCAAATAAAAGTACAGTGAAAATAGTGCTCTTTTAAATTTTTAAAAATCTCTTTAACTTGTGGCTTAATAGAAGACAGCTGCATTCTGATATCTGCTTCTGCATTCATCCTGGGGCAATGTTTGCAGTAGGCTGAATAATCAATGGTATCAGGGACTAATTTTGAACCTGTAATGTTACAATATCCATATATGTATACATATGGGATTTGAGCCTTTACCAGATCAGTAATGAAGCATGATAATGGGAAATAATTCTTACTGATTAGCAAGGCTGAGTATCTGATCTATTGCAGGATCTATAAGCTATTCAATATTCCTTTAATAAGTCACAGTCATCTTATATCATTCAGCATCACCATCACTAAATGCAAGCCTTTAAGAACGTCAATAGACAGAATTGCTGAACTTAGTATGCAAATTAAACTCCTTCTCCTTTATATCATTTTATAAACTCTATGATTCCTAAAGATAGAACTAACATCCTATTTATGGTTCTAACTTCTACTTTGACATAATGCATAGTACGTCATGGACCCAAATTAAATGTTTGTTGACCTAAGCTTTTTTAATTGATTATTCCACTGATATGTATAGAAGAAAGAAAATCAATTTTTCAATTACTTCCACAGTAATGTTCAAACACACAGAAAGTCCTTTAGAATCTAGCCTCTGATTATCATACCAGCCTTATACCTGATCACTATTCACTTAGGCAACAATAAAACTGAATTACTATCCTTTCTCTTAAAGCAAAATGCTATTCTTGTCTTAAATCATATAACAAATACTGATTAAATTACCACTGAAACACAAAACATTTTACTAGGTGCTGGGGGAAAAAAAAAAGTTAAGTCTGAAATTTCTACTTCTGCCATGGTAGATCAGCTTTTATACTTCATTCCTTCTGCTAAGAACATTTAGAAAATTTTAATAAAATATGAAAACAAAACAGAAGAAAATAATTTGAAGACTTTGGAAAACTACCAATTTAGTTGACTTATAGGACCAAAATCCAAGCAAGGAAGGAAATTCAGGGAAATGATCCTGACATTTTTGCCTCTTTTTCCCTTGTGGCATTTGCATTTATCAAGATATAGATTAGTGGCTGAGAAGGAAAGAAATTGAGCAGATATGTACATGATAAAGAGGACAGGGAAACAAAACATTATAGCTTAAAAACAACAATGACGAACACCCCAAGATTTCACCTCTAGAGGCTACACTTCAGAAAAAGTGTATAGAAAAATATTAAAAACTGAGCTTCAATTTATCTAAGTCTTAAATGGATTAAAATTATATTCCTTAAGGTAACATACAGAGTCTTATATTATCTCTATAGCTTACAGTATTGAAACCTCAATAAAATTAATCACATTTGGAAAAGAAAACACTTAAATAAGCAGAAGAAAAATTCATATATCTTAGGCTCAGAAGAGGTCTTTATTTTGGAGTTAACAGAAAATAACTTAAATATAAATATCATTATATTTAAGAGATTAAAATATAGAGGCTTAACAGAGAAGAAAAAAGGAGGATTGAAAAGTACAGATAAAACTATGAGACATACAATACCTAGAAAATAGGCCAAACACACATATGAAGAGATTCCCAGGTGAAGAAAAATACATTGGGAAGAAGCAATATTTGAAGAGATAATGTATAAGAATTTTTTAAAAACCCATGTAATCCATAAATTTAAGAAGGTAAAGAGAAGTATGGACCTCAATCAAGATAAATTTAAATAAGATTATATTGAGGACCCTGAGAGTAAAATTACTGAAAAACATAATGAAGAGAAAATCTTAAATGCAGTCAGAAGTAGAGGAGGGGAAAGAGACACTATTTCCAAAGGAACAAGATGAAGAATGGTAACTGACTTGTAAACAGAAATAAGGAACTCAAAATGGACTTTTTAAAGATAAAAGGAAATAACTGCCCATTTTTAATTCTTTACCCAAAAAAATGACATTCAAAAAAATCCCCCAAAACAAAAGCGGTAAAAGAACTTTCAAAAACAAAACACTGAGAAGATTAGTTAAGAGAAAACATTTAATAAGTTCTTCAGGTAGATAAACATGGATTCAAAATGGAAACATATAAATGCAGGCAGGAATGAAGAACAAAGGGAGCAGTACATATGTGGATAAATACAAAAAATATTTAACTATAAATTGAGAAAAAAAATTACTTTTGAGGTTTAAAAGCATGTAGAAGTAAAATATATATGAATAACATCATAAAGTCAAGAGGGAGAGAATGGAATTAAAGTATTTTAAGTGCTCACAGACATAGAAAACAAGCTTATGATGACTGAAGGGGAATGGTGGGGGTGGGGAGGGATAAATTAGGAGTTTGGGATTAGCAGATACACACACTACTATACATGAAATATATAAACATCAAGGACCTTCTGTATAGCACAGGAAACTATATTCAATATATTGTAATAACCTATAATGGAAAAGAATCTGGAAAAGAATATGTATATATATATATATATATATATAAAATATGTAAGTATTAAATATATATGGGCTTCCCCAGTGGCTCTGCTTGCAATACAGGAGACCTGCTGCTGCTGCTGCTGCTGCTGAGTTGCTTCAGTCGTGTCCGACTCTGTGCGACCCCAGAGATGGCTGGGGCTCTGCCTTCCCTGGGACTCTCCAGGCAAGAACACTGGAGTGGGTTGCCATTTCCTTCTCCAATGCAGGAAAGTGAAAAGTGAAAGTGAAGTCGCTCAGTCGTGTCCGACTCTGTGCGACCTCAGAGACGGCAGCCCACAATGCATATGTGTGTGTGTGTGTGTGTTAGGTTTCACATATGTGTAAACCCTATGGCAAGGTGATATCACTCTATTGAACATCTATACAGATAGGAGCTTCATTTGGAGCACTGTGTTTTTCTCTGATCATCTGTAATGCCTTTCTTTGTTTTCTGGAAACTGAAGGGCTTTGGCTTTCACTGCCTTCTTTTGACAGAGATGCCACCAGGTATCTATACATCTTGAAGTCTAACACAAAATCAATTGGTGCGATTATGCAATTTAGCTGCATTTGTGGTGCTAATTTATCTACTGGCATCTGTAAATGACTTTATTATAAAAAATTCACAAGGTCCCCTAAAAGCCAAATTAGGTTTGGTAGCAACACAAAAACATTATCAACCAGGGAAATCTCTAAAAGCACCAGCAAACAAGGAAACATCAAGTAATGTCTAGGAAGACATAAAATGTGATATCAATTCATTAAGTGCTGACTATTGTTTTAGTTGAGATCTGAGTAAAAGTGTACTGCTGGAGGGTTTGCCAAGTGTCTCTACTGGGAGCCAATTTACCTTTTCTCCTCTCAGATACTTCACAGCAAGGTAACTAGGGCCTGGGGCTATTAGCAAGTTACAGCTGTCAAAGTTCAATGATTCCTCAATGAAGGAGAGGAAACAAATTTAAAAAGACATGCCGTTATATCACAATTTCAAAATAAATATATACATATGTATATCTGGTACACTTTGAACATCAATCAAAAAAATAAAATTAAATGTTTTTGATCAAAAAGCAATTCAGTTCAGTTCAGTTCAGTCGCTCAGTCGTGTCCGACTCTTTGTGACCCCATGAATCGCAGCACGCCAGGCCTCCCTGTCCATCACCATCTCCTGGAGTTCACTCAGACTCACGTCCATTGAGTCTGTGATGCCATCCAGCCATCTCATCCTCGGTCGTCCCCTTCTCCTCCTGCCCCCAATCCCTCCCAGCATCAGGGTCTTTTCCAATGAGTCAACTCTTCGCATGAGGTGGCCAAAGTACTGGAGCTTCAGCTTCCGCATCATTCCTTCCAAAGAAATCCCAGGGTTGATCTCCTTCAGAATGGACTGGTTGGATCTCCTTGCAGTCCAAGGGACTCTCAAGATCCTTCAAAATTCATACAAAAAGTAACTGGCAATTAACAATATTGATATTTGAGCTGCTAATGCCAGTGGCAAAGTGATATACTCACTCACTCACTACCTTGGTAGTGAGGTAGAAATGAAGTTTATGTAAAGGCAAGAATAAAATTATTTATTTGGATCTCATAAATTATGTCAGATTTAGTTACAGACATAACTTCTGTCTTATGAAATTCCTGGTAAAATGTTAATTTGACAAGAAGCATAAAGGTTATTTGAGCTGATGTCCTCATTAAAAAAAAAAAGCATTCAAAAGTTTAATGGTTCCTCCACTTGTGGTTGAGTTATTAAAATCAATTAACAAATGTCCTTTCATCAGTTGCCTTTCTTTCAATCATATTTAGCAATAGAAAAAGCTTCTTCCTTTTTGAGCAATTTTTAGCTAAAGGAATTTATTCACTAAACAACAGTCTTCATTTAAAGGCCAGGGCAGACTTAAAATCTTAGAATTATACCTACCATCAAACTTCAAGAAAGTTCACAAATATAAGCGACTGAGCAAATAAAAAGAATGGCTTATGAATGGGCTTTCAAAAAGAACATGGCTCATTCTTCATATGGCTTAAAGGGCCAATAAATTCAACATTCATTGGATCAGAAATGTTGGTCTTTGAGTGAAAACACCCCAGTAGCTTAAGTTTCAAATTTGACAAATAGGTGTTCCTAATACTTTATGCATGTGAGGAGAGAGACCTCAAAAGGTTATGAAACAAGCTAACAATATTCTTTATAGATGAAATCTAGCTATTTACATTGATTTTATTTCCAGACAAATTAATAACCAATTGGCATGTATAGGGAAGGATGATGCTTAAAAGTTAGGCACTAATTATCATTTAGCAATGCCATCCAGGTGTCCCCACGTCATTTATATTGCAGAATTTATCATCTGAATAAACAATAAAGTGTTAGCAGCAGAAGGAATTGCTTAAAATGATGTAGTTGAGTTTTTCTGTGAATGGTAAATGGGTAAACTGACCTATGGCAATAATCCCTATAATCACAAAGAACGCTATTCAGTCTTTGCCCTTTAGTGCAGTATGCTCTGCACAGTATGTAAAAGACATAGAATAGGATTGAAATAAAGTATCCAGAGCATGACCAAAATGGAATTCAGAGTGTTATCACCCCCTTCCTCCTGCACTTTTTAATGATTTGTAACTGTGTCATGCATGCATGTATGCCCGGTTATTTCACTTGTGTCTGACTCTTTGCGACCCCATGGACTGTAGCCAGGCTCCTCTGTCCATGGGATTCTCCACACAAGCATACTGAAGCAGGTTGCCGTGCCCTCCTCCAGGGGATCTTCCCAACCCAGGGATTGAACCCACGTCTCTTATGTCTCCTGCACCGGCAAGTGGGTTGTTTACCTCTAGTGCCACCTGGGAAGCCCAACTGTGTCATACCTTAATTCAAATTAGATATACTCTGAAATATTAAAATCTGTTGGCTCATAAATTGAGAGACATTCACTATTTACATGTTCATATGCTAAACGGACAGGGAAGCCTGATATGCTGCAGTCCATGGTGTCTCAAAGAATCAGACACAACTAAGCAAGTGAACTGAACTGAACTGAACTGATATTAGATGGCATCTCATTGATATAATGTGATTGTCTGGAAGGAAGAGATTTTCCTGTCCTCCTCTAGGTTCTTCTAACTGGTCCAAGAATTACGTTGCCATGAGACATTAACAGGAGAAATTCAAGCAACCATTTAATAACATACACTGGAGAGACCCAGGAAAACAGAGTAACTCATCAAAATGACTGAAATACCTCACCTTAAATACCATCTTCAGCTAAAGACAAACTTGATTTGGAGGGTAGTGGTTTGGGATTTCAAAGCAGGGGTGGGGGAAGTAATTGACATGATGATAGAAAAGCAAATGTTTGGTAATTAAATGTTTGTTGGGCTTTGCAGAGACAATTTGACATAGAGAGGAATAAGAGGCTTATCAGACTTTGTTAGGTTCCTCCCCTTCTACAACAGGTGTGTGTGTGTGTGGGGAGGGGATGTGAGATGTGGTGTGCATGTTGTGTGTGAGCCTGCTAGTCTTCTCTGTCCATGAAATTTTCCAGGCAAGAATACTAGAGTGGGTTGCCATTTGCTACTCCACTAGCACAGCTGAGTGAGTGAGTGAAGTGGCTCAGTCATGTCCAACTCTTTGCGACCCCATGAACTATAGCCTACCATGCTCCTCCATCCATGAGATTCTCCAGGCAAGAGTACTGGAGTGGGTTGCCATTTTCTTCTCCAGAGGGTCTTCCCGACCCAGGGATCGAACCCAGGTCTCCAGCATTGTAGGCAGAAGCCTTATCATCTGAGCCACCAGGGAAGTAGTTTATATAAAAGTTACCCATGGTGATAGCTCCCTTCCTGGAACATATCTTTTAGGCACTTTAAGGGAAAGTCAGACTTAATGGTAAAGAATCTGCCTGTGAGGCAGGAGACCAGGGTTCAATTCCTGGGCTGAGGAGTTCCTCTGGAGAAGGTAATGGCAATCCACTCCAGTATTCTTGCCTGGAGAATTCCATGGACAGAGAAGCCTGGCAGGCTACAGTCCGTGGGGTTGCAAAGAGTTGGACATTACTGAGTGACTAACACACACACAGGGAAAAGTCAAAGTTTCTTCCTCAGTCTCTTGGTTCATAAAGATACAGAGCCTAAGTTAATCCTTATGCCAAAGAGACATTTCGGGGTAGCAAATTTTCCTGCCCTACATGATATATTTGACAATTGTATGTACCTGAAGTGAAATTAATGATCAGAGAAGGAAAAAAAAGCATTATTTAGCTTGGTGGAATCAAGGACCACTGTATGGAAGAGATGTCTCTGATCAAGAAATTGAAGTAAGATTGGGTGAAAAAACTGAGGGTATCCTAAACCATAAATTTTTTGCAGCACAATCACCTAAAGCCAGCTGACAGAAAATGGTAACTTAATACCAGTGAATTCAACCACAATTTATCCTGATGCCATAGTCAATCATAGGGGATTTAATATTTATTTTAATGTTTTAATATCTATTCAGATACCATTTGGGCTTTTGTAAAAAATTTTCTGAGGATAATTTAAACTTTTATATGTATCACTTTTTTTTTTTTTTCCAACTTAAGAATGAGAAGATTTTATATATCAGGACAAGAGTTTTTTTTTCCCATTTATATTTTTTTAATCACATTTATTTTTATTTATTTATTATTTCTTTCAATTCACATTTACATATGTGAATCTGTATGATATTGTAATCAAAATTTAATTATTTAAATTTTACTTTTTCTAGATAAGATGTCTCAGTGAGTGATTTTTTTTTTTTTTTAATTGCAGACATTTAAAAGGTGTTCTTTTCAGGAAAATTAGTCATTTGTCAAACTGATGATTAGATAGAATGATACAAGTTAAATTTTAGTTTGGTTAAATAATTAGAATTTAGTTAAACTTAACTACATTCTTCAGGACCACTAAATATATTTAAAAACAAAACTCAAAGACATCTGGTCAGTTTTTTTTTTTCAAGTGATTTAAAATACAGTCACATTTTCTTATTGCTTTCGGTTGGCTTGTGTGGTATCAAATGCCTTCAACAGAGGAGGTCAACAGGAGACCTAGACCAGCAATCTTGATCCTTGAGATAGCAAGTGAAATTTTGCAGACTACCACTTTGGGCTTAAGCTGAAAGCAAAGTGTATTAATGCATGCATGCACTCTCAGAGGGAGAGCAGGCTGTTTCTGCAAAGCAAAACCTACCCTCCTGTACAGGCTTGAAAGTGTTGGTCGTTCAGTTGTGTCCAACTCTGTGTGATCCCATGGACTGTAGCTTGCCAGGCTCCTTTGTCCATGGAATTCTCCAGGCAAGAATAGTGGAGTGATACAGCAAATTCCCACTGGCTATCTATTTACATATGTGGGCTCTGTAGTAACCTAGAAGGGTAGGAATAGGCAGGTGGTAGGAGGGAGATTCAAGAAGGAGGGGACATATGTACACCAATGGTTAATTCATGTTGATGTATGACAGAAATGAAACCAATATTGTAAAGCAATCAATAAATTAAAAATAAATGAATATTAAAGAAAAAAAAAGGATACTGGAGTGGATAGCCATTCTATTCTCCAAGGGCTCTTCCCATTCCAGATCTTCCATACTGCAGGCAGATTCTTTACCCTCTGAGCCAACAGGGAAGCCCTGTAGAAGCTTAAGGGTGTTTATATGGAGTTGTTCTGCAAGGAGGTGGGTGTGATCATGGGTGAGTGACAGGTGGTTGGTATTTGAGTGACTATTCTGAGTTCTGTAACAAGTTCATTATTGCCTATGCCCTTACTCTTGATACACGAATAGAAACCCACCTGGGGGAGAGCAAAACCACATACATTTTATTATGATGTTGATATACTGATGCTGGGAAAGATTGAAGGCAGAAGCAGAAGGGGACGACAGAGGATGAGATGATTGGATGGCATCACTGATTCGATGGACATGAGTTTGAACAAGCTCCAGGAGTCGGTGATGGACAAGGAAGCCTAAGGTTGCAAAGAGTCAGACATGACTGAGTGACTGAACTGAACTGAACTGATAATAAATTTGGGTTTACTAGCGGTTATATTCCTGTCCAACCTGGGCACGCACAGCCCGGAGAAATTCTCCTCTGTCATGGTGCTCTCTCTTTATCAGGACAAGTTGACCAGACCAGAATTTCTGGTCAGATCACCACCTGACCAGAGTTTCATATTTCTGGGTGGGGTGCAGGGTAGGATCTCTGGATAGTTAGGTCCTGACTAGACTAGTCCCCTTTTGTCTTTAGCCTCCATCACCGCTTTGCTGATAATGTCTAACTACCTAACATTTTGTAGTGTTCACTAACTTCAGTGTTGTTTGATTAATATGTGGAAGGAGGTAAGTCAAAGACTACGCTATCTTATGATATTCTAATTCAAGCTAACCAGTACAACTTCACATTTTGCCAAAATTATAAATTTTTAGTTTATATAAGACCATATGTTACCATATCATATTCATGTTTTAATAACTGTATTTCAATATAACTTATTTTGTTTACAGTCAAATGTACATCATTTTATGTATTTAAGATGATTATCTGAGGAAGTTTCATGGACTTCATGGGGCTGCAACTGCTATTACATGTGGTTGAAATAAACAAAGCCTCATGTAGTATGAGGGCTTCTCAGGTGGCGCTAGTGCTAAAAAAACCTGCCTGCCAGTGCAGGAGACATAAGAGATACAGGTTTGATCTCTAGGTTGGGTAGATGCCCTAGAGAAGGAAATGGCAACCCACTTCTAGTATTCCTGCTTGGAGAATCCCATGGACAGAGAAACGTGGGGCAGGCTACAGTCCACAGGGTTGCAAAGAGTCAGACACAACTAAAGCAACTTAACATACATGTAGTATGATATAGATAACACTCGGCTTAAAAATGTGCTAGACTGCAGGGGACCTTTGAAAGATAAAAATAGCCCGAAGTCCAGAAGGAAAGCACATTTTGGCAGTTACCATTAGCAAAGTTCATGTATGACTGAATGGGAAAAACTCTCCTCTAACTCTTTATTTGGTCCTAACTCTGACTTGGGTAACTCAAATTTTCTAGGCCCTTTTTCTAGTGGAAAATGTTGTATTTTTGATTATTCTAAAATTGCTTTAAATGTGATTATGTTTTCTGATTTAACATTGAGCTAGGAGGAAATGGGAAGTTCACACAGGTATGCATAAGGGTGGATTCAAATTACTAGAGTGAATTTTGAGAGACAGGATCACCAAAGGGGATGAAGGACTCATTGTGGATCTGGGTCTCCAGGAAGAAGTCATAAGAGAAATGTTTGAAAATGAGTTGAGTGAGAATTTATATCTATTTTAGGGATTCTATCATTCTCCCTGGGTATTACTTTCTATTATAAAAGAAATATATTACTTTTGTTACATATCTCTGCATACCTGAGGCTTACAAATCTATGCAAATTTTTCAGGGAAGGAAGCTATTCCCTGTGGATCATTGAACTTTTGCCAGTATACTAAAGGAACAATTGATTGACCTCTACCTTTCAAAGTACTGGATGCATTAATTGAATTTTCTGAATTATGGGACTTCCCTGGTGGCTAAGATGGTAAAAATCCACCTGCAATATAAGGGACCCAGGTACAATCTCTGGATCAGGAAGATCCTTTGGAGAAGGGATTGGCTACCCACTCCACTCTTCTTGCCTGGAGAATCCCATGGACAGAGGAGCCTGGCGGGCCACAGTCTATGAGGTTGCAGTCAGACACAACTGAGCAACTAAGCACATATGCCTGAATTATTTTGGGGATTAGACTTCATGATTTAGACATTATGCGTACATTCAGGAATACTATTTCTTAGATATTACTAGTGTTTTTATTTGATTCAGAAATCTAAGTTGTTCTTAAGGCATTTTATAACTAGCATTAACTCTTCTACCTCAAAAAGGTTACCTTAAGTTGTAAAATGTTTAAGATGTGACTTTTGGATTGTCAAGTATTTTTCTTGAGAGTGCTATCTGGTGTAAATGATGCATGATTGTTTAAACTCTATCTGTGTAAATATCAGAATTACATTATGAACCTTTGACATAACCATAAAATGGTTCAGTACCTCTCATCAAATATCTCAGAGAAGGCATAAATCAAGCTTCCAAGAGAGTGGCTAGTATTCAGGAGGAGTTCAAAAGAGTCAAACAAAGCTACCAGAAGATGAGAGGGCAGCATGAGTCATCGCATTTCTGGTAACAAGCTACTCAACCATGAGACCATTCAGGCTGCAAATTGTCAGATATTTAGGTGAGGTCACTCTTGGCCATCCAATCACAGATAAGATAATCCACATAAGAACTACTCAGCCAATTTGGGGAATTATGACAATAATGACTGTTTAATCTTTGAGACCACTTAGTAGTTTATTATACAATAAAAGCTAACTGAAGGAAGGATAGTAGAATCCAGTACTAGTGTTACGGTGTTAATTTTTTTTGGTAGTGCTGATATTTTTAAAATTTGTGTTTTGCTTAATTTTTAAACATGCTTAAGTGTTAATGAGTAGAAATAAATCTAGACAACATGTCTATGTTCCAAGAAAGAGAAGTGGTATTTCTAGTGAACTCCAGGCTTCCCTGGTGGCTAGAGGTTAAAGCATCTGCCTCCAATGCGAGAGACCCGGGTTTGATCCCTGGGTCGGGAAGATCCTCTGGAGAAGGAAATGGCAATCCACTCCAGTATTCTTGCCTGGAGAATCCCATGGATGGAGAAGCCTAGTAGGTTACAGTCCACGGGGTCGAAAAGAGTCGGACATGACTGAGCAACTCCACCTCACCTTCACCTCACCTAAATGAAAATTAAATAGTGTCTAAATAAGAAAAATTGGATGCAGGAAGATCTATTGTAAGAGAAAGAAAAGCAAATGGATTGTTGTGTTTGGGTTTGGTGTTGGAAAGCCAAGGTAAGAGTTATTTGTTCACTTTCTATTTCCTTGTGAGGTAGGGTATATGTAGGGCCATCCACTAAATCTGAGATGAAGGTGATTCGGTGTTTTAAATACCACTGTGAAGATGAGAGATGGAGCTGACTAAAGAAATATACTAGAAATGACAGTAATTTCTGTAAATGTGAAAGATGATAGCTGAGAATTTAAGTCTCCAATTTTGTGATTTTTATTGCACAAAGAAATGTAATGTGTTGGTCATATATAAAGTATAGACTAAGGAGGAGCCTGGTAGGCTGCAGTCCATGGGGTCTCTCAGAGTCGGACATGACTGAGAGACTTCCCTTTCACTTTTCACTTTCATGCATTGGAGAAGGAAATGGCAACCCGATCCAGTGTTCTTGCCTGGAGAATCCCAGGGACAGGGGAGCCTGCTGAGTTTCTGTCTATGGCGTCTCACAAAGTTGGACGTAACTGAAGCAACTTAGCAGCAGCAGCAGCAGCAACAACTCTCTCCATATGTGTCAGAAAACATAATGTAAACCTTTGGGATTTGAGCAAGAGCTTCTCTCATATTACTTAGTTGAGAAGCCTCTCAATATTGTTATTTTAATGCCTAATGCTTAGATACCAAGCCCCAAAGGAAAATTTTTTTTTCATTTTCAATGATTATTAACCTACTTCTAGATACAGCAAATTTTTTATATAATTGTGTCAAATTTTAAATTTTTGGATGTGCTTACCTAAAAATGCTCTTGTGTAGACTCTTTGTGGGAATAGAGCTGCTCCTTACTGCCCATGGGCTTTGGGTTAACTCAAGCAAGAAGGACAATGATGATAATAATAATGAATGATGATGATGATAATAACAAAAACAATAGTAATAATAGTGCAAACTATGGTTTAAGAAGCCAGATATCACTCTTTATAAATACACACATATAGAAAGACACATGTACCATGTACAATACTCACATATGTATTCATTAAATTCTCATAATGCAGCAATACGTATTTTCTTTTACACTTACCTATGTTGAGGAACAGAGAAATGGAGTAACTTGTCCAGATCACAGAACAGAAAGTGGCAAAGCCAAGAGGCAAACCCAGGGATCTGATTCTAGAGTCTGTGCCTTTAACAACCAGGCTGCTGTGCCTTCACAAGGTTCTGGACCATTTCTATCACATTAGATTAACACATTCACAATAGACCTTGAGAGACTGCCAGTGCTATTTGACAAACATCTTAAGTCATGACAATTTACAAAACATGATATCATTCCACCAGGAAGAATTTATTTTTAACCAAATACAGAAGAGTTAAGTACATGGATACAATGTTTAGTGGTATCAGCAGTCAGAAACCTAAAGATAGTTTTAAATAAGTGGGATTATTTCAGGATTTATATGGTTCTTCAAATTATATTTAAACATGATAGGAATGTAGAATTCATTATTCCCTTGCACATAATTATGAGATGATTTTATAAATAGATAAATGTGTATAATATAGGAGAAATGCTTGAGTAGCACATGTTGCAAACAAATGATAAACCTAAAAGATAATAATAGTTTTTGATTAATAATCTTTTGAAGTACTGAAATCAGTAATTAAATATATTCAAATTTACAATGACAGAGCTCAAACAGTGTATTCACATTTATCATGATGTTGAAAGCTTAGGAAAATGTAATCACAAAACTCTGGTGTGGGAAACAGGGTGTAATACTTGGGTGATGGTTCCGGAAGGGAAAAAAACTACTAAAATAATGAAACTTTTTCTGATGACATTGAGAATTTCTGATTTTCATTCAAACAAACTCGTTGATAATCCAATGATCTGCAAAAGCTTATGGGTCTCAAAGTACTGTCAGATGGGTTAAATATTTAAAATATTGTAATGGTGTCTTAATATGTAGAACTGGATAACAAGAAACCCTTTAATTTCTGTAATTAAAATTTTAAAAAGTTGGAAGAAAAGATAAAGGATGTTAATGTTTCTGCTTTAGATAGTTACATATGAATAGCCAAGGACTAAGTTAAATCTTCTTTTGTTTGTTCAAATGAAGAACAGAAGTTTAAGTGTAGTCAGCCTAAAAGTTTTTTTGAAGATGCCTTACTTCAGACATAAAACATAAGTTCTATTTGTTGTGTCATTTGTTGAAGTGGGTTTGAATCTGCCTTATAAAATATAAAATAAATATAGGACCTCCCTTCTCACTTAAAATCTTTGGAATAAAATTATTTATATTTTGGCTGAATTTAATGGTACATCAAGCAGACAACAGAGCATGAGATGATTAGATGGCATTACCGACTCAATGGTCTTGAGTCTGAGTAAACTCCAGGAGATAGCCTGGCATGCTGCACTTCACAGGGTCACAAAGAGTCAGACACGACTCAGCGATGGAACAACGACAAGCAGGTAATTTCAGTGCCAACAGATAAGACAAAAATAGAAGGAGTCAGTTACACTAAAATTCCCAGACAACTTTTATTCTTTGTTGTTATATTTCATTATAGTTGATAAGAGGGCTCAATTTCAGAAGTCTGATGGGACAGTGATGGATAGGAGTCTAGTGTCTATGAAGGCATCCTGTTCCTTATGCTTCTGTTCTAATGAGTTCCATGGACATGCACTGATGCTTTTGCCACCCTTCTCCATGCAAGTATCACCTTTGTTAGTGAAAACGCGTTCCACATCTTTTAATCACTCTATCAGCAAATAAGTCATTGTTCTTGACTTCACAGGGTCACAAAGAGTCAACACGACTCAGTGATGGAACAACAAGCAGGTAATTTCAGTGCCAACAGATAAGGCAAAAATGGAAGGAGTCAGTTACGCTAAAATTCCCAGACAACTTTTATTCTTTGTTGTTATATTTCATTATAGTTGATAAGAAGGATCAATTCCAACATTAATCCATTCCAACATTAATCACTTTGCAGCCATAAGGAAAAGTTGAACAGGAAGGATTATGTGGCATTTTAATAGTATGTTTCCTAATAGGGAAAACCATGAAATAAGAGCACATAAATGTTTTTATTAGTTTCTTGGCTCTGCTTGATTCAAACTTTCTTATCCAAAACTTTGCGGAAAAGTTTAGACATGTTTTATTGTTACTTTAAAATTTGGCATGTAACTACTATCCATTTATTATGCATGATTCTGCTAATGAGCACTCTCTACTAGCAAATGAGTAATGGTTCATTCCTTTAACTTTTTTTCCCTCCACAATTACATATAAAATATCTGAGAGAGACACTACATAAAAGATATGAAACATATCCAAAATAACTCAGGATAAACTATACCTCAACTTTATAACCCCAGCTGAGCTCTTTCCATTACTTGGTTATGTTCTGTTCAGTTTGGACAATTTGCTATTACCGGAATATGTCTTAAAAATTTTAGCCTCATTATATGTACAATTGTCATTCCATCTGCTAAAAACATCCATTTGCCAAAAGCTTAACCTTCCTTTAAGTGCTGGTGATAATGTGACTTTCATGAAATCATCTCCAATACTCATAACAAAAATATTTCCTTTTACTCCAATAGCATCATGTATACTTTTGAATTATGCATAACATAGTCTATTGAATTTATTTTATTTCTTTATTGGAGTATAATTGCTTTACAATGTTGTGCTACTCTGCTGTGAAAGTGAAAAAAGAGAAAGTGTTAGTCATTCAGCCCTGTTTGACTCTGTGACCACACGGACAGTGGCTACAGGCTGTCTGTCCACTGGAATTCTCCAGGCAAAATTACTGGAGTGGCTAGTCATCTGTTCTCCAGGGGCTCTTTCCGGCCAAGAGATTGAAAACGGGTCTCCTGCCTTGTAGACAGATTCTTTACCAGGAAAGCTCTGCTGTGCAGTGAAGTGAATCAGTTATGTGTATATATATATCCTCTCCCCCTTAGGCCTCCCTCCTAAACCTCCCATCCCACCCATCTAGATAATCAAAGAGCACCAAGCTGAGCTTCTTGTGCTCTATAGCGGGTTCCCACTAGCTATCTATTTTACACACAGCAGAGTATATATGTCAGTCCTTATCTCCCAGTTTATCCCACTTTCCCCTTCCTCCCCTGGGTCCACATGTCCAACTGCTATAGCAGTTGATTGCCTTATAAGCTCTGTTCATCCGGAGAGTGGGACAAATTTAGATAGGATCTCTATTACACGTAAGAATGCATCTCTATTCCGGCCCTGGAAATCCATTTGAATTTAGAAGTAATTCTTTACATAGCATATACTCTACTGCTTGGTAAGTTCTTTGATGGTAGATCTTTGTACCTTCATACCTTGTCTTAGCCAAGGCTATCTTAAACCAGCTTCCACCCAGTTCACCATCTGTCCAAATGTACAAAGTTAGCCCAATCAAGATCAGCAGTTCCCAACAAGGTTAGCTAAACCATTCAGCTGATTTATAAAAAAAAAGAAGAGAAAAAAAGATTATTTATTTAACATGCAATACTTTGTGATGACTGATTTTATAATAATAGTTAACTGCTATAGCAGTTGATAGCCTTATAAATTCTGCTTATTCTAATGAATCAAATTAACTTTGTTTCATCTATGTTGACTATATATCCTCATGACTATTTCTCTTGACATCTTGTTTTTGGTGTCCAAGTTATTTCTATTAGAGACAAAGATTACTCAGAGCTAATCCTTACGTGTTCCTAACAATTGGTTTTCTGGCCAGTTTCTTCCAGGGATGCTAAAGATCCTTTGTATGTCAAAAATTTTATTAGCATTTTCCAGGTACCTCAACTCCTCTATCGGCTTTCCTGGTGGCTCAGACATAAAGAATCTGCCTGAAGTGCAGGAGACCTGGGTCAGGAAGATGTCTTGGAAAAGGGAATGACTACCCACTCCAGTTTCTTGCCTGGAGAATTCCACAGACAGAGGACCCTGGTAGGCTACAGTCCATGGGGTCACAAAGAGTTAGACAGGACTTAGTGACTAACACTTTCACTTTTTCAACTCCTCTAAAGACAAGTTAATCGTGTGATTAACTACACATCAGGTGATTGACTAATCATTTTTTTGAAAAGACCCTGATGTTGAGAAAGATAGAAGGTGGGAGGAGAAGGGGATAAGGGGATGACAGAGGATGAGCTGGTTGGATGGCATCACCAACTCAATGGACATGAGGCTGAGTAAACTCCGGAAGTTGGTGATGGACAGGGAGGCCTTGTGTGCTGCACTCCATGGGGTTGCAAAGAGTCGGACACAAGTGAGCAACTGAACTGAACTGACAACATTTTTGAACCTATACTCTGGTTAGAAGATCATCTAGATGCTAAGGTTTAAATATGATGAATAAGACATGATCCCTCTCTGGGGTTTTGAGATGAATGTGGTACTTAGTACTCACATATAGTGATTAAGAGATCTGCTCTGGTGTCATAATCTGGAGTTAAATCCCAAGCCAGCTACTTACAAAGAGATGTACTTAAACAATTTACTTCTTTCTGTTATATAAAATAAACCTTGAATTAAGTGTACGAATCTGAGAAGTGAGGATAACAATAGATGCTATTGAGGATTACTTTGAAACTTAAATTGAAACAATGCATGTAAAGTACTTACCATAATACTTGACACATGGTAAGTGTTCAACAAATGTTAGCTATTATTATAAATAATTAAATAAATTTCAATGCGATAAATAGCATGTTGCTGCCGCTGCTGCTGCTAAGTCGCTTCAGTCGTGTCCAACTCTGTGTGACCCCATAGACGTCAGCCCACCAGGCTCCCCCGTCCCTGGGATTATCCTGGCAAGAATACTGGAGGAGGTTGCCATTTCCTTCTCCATGCTAGAATATGCAAAAGTAATTTTGAGAACCCAGGATAAATTATTCTCCCTTGAAAACTCACATAAAGTTAGAGATAACAGGTGACATTTGATCTAGAACTTAAGAGAATGTAATGAAAGCTGGGCAGAAAAAGCAGGAAAGGCAATTCCAGATATGATATTGGAATAAACATAAGCTGAAAAATGTCCTCGTATGTCAGAAACAGTATTTTGGTGTGTTAGAACACAAGATATTTGCATTGCTTGAGGTAGAGATCAGTATTACTACTTTGGAAATTGAGTGTAGGAAAATAAATAATTTTCATTATTATATAATGAACACTTTACTATGAATTAAGGATTGTGTTACATTCTTAGGCTGTAAAATTCAATGACACTGCGGGATTGTAGTAAAAGAATTATCTCACTTCTTTGATGAGGATGAAAAACAGATTTATTACTTGCCTAAGTTCACTGTATCACCACAACAAAATTATTTATAGACACATAGCAATTTGGTCTACCATGATTTTGAACTCAGAATTTGAAACAAGGCAGCATAACTTCAGAAACCATACCATCTCCAGGACCATAAATAGTAGCTAAGCATACTCAATTTTATATATCAATACTTAATTAAAAGTAAAAAAAAAAAACTACTTCCTGTGTGAGCACAGGAACATGTATACATATGAATTCAAATGGTAAATTATATTAATATATATATTATTATTAATTGCTAAGTTGGATAAAAGCATTAAGGGAAAAAAACTATCTGACCTTCCCTTCACATTTTTATGTTTTTCCTTGTATAAGTTAGAATATAAACTTTTAATCTCAATTTGGCATGGCCTACTATGAGGTAGTCAACACAATATGATTTTCATTTTTAGATGAAAATGTTCATTATTAGTTTATTTAGGATAAAGATTATGTTCCATTTTTATACTAAATTTGAATAGTTCTTTGAATTTCAGAAAAAGGAACTGAATTATTATTCTGTTAAGATAATAGCTTTGACCCTCCAGCCAGACAGAATTGATGTCATAAATCAGTCCTTGACTATACTAAAATGTGTTTCCAAAGCCAAAATGAAATAGTATAAACTAGCAAAGCTCTTACCCGACTCTTTCTTTATCTGCAGGCTTCCAGGCTCCTCTGTCCATGGGATTTCTCAGGCAAGAAGAGTGAAGTGGGCTGCCATTTCCTCCTGCAGTGTATTTTCCTGACCCAGGGATTAAATTCACGTCTCCTGCATTGGTAAGCAGATTCTTTATCATCTGAGCCACCAGTGAAGTCCTTCTATCCTATCCTAATCAGGTCTTGACTGTATCAACATATTTTACCAAAACTAAGATGAAATAGTATAAACTAGCAAAACTCTTACTTCACAGTGATTTATATTAACTTGGAGAAAATTCATTGGTCTTTCTTTTGACTTCTCATCAAAAGTAAATTTGATAGCTAAGTCTGTTCACTGAAATTCTATAAAAATTTTTCCTAAGAATATAAAATTTCTTCTTATTAAAGTGTATGGACTGCATTTTGTATAAAATCTGTGAACAAAAATTGGATGTGAACAATATGATACTGTCATTATTAGGTATTACTATACAAAAATATAAATTTTATTTAATAGAATCAGACAATTTTCTGCCTCTATGAGTAGAATGGCATAGAAAAGTTCCATAAAAATTATATTATTTTGCTTTAATCTATCAAAAATATATCTACTTTTACTTTTGTCCCAAGAAACATAGAAGAAACTGATTTCCATGGAAGCAAATAGTGATGATATTACACCATTACATGGTACACTCACTGTAAAGTAAAGGTCGCTGCCCAAACCCCAGTCATCTTAAATTCCATCAAATATTGGGAAAAAGTGAATAGCTGAATTCTGGTCCATTATGTCCACTGGTGCCCTGGAACATATATTTGGAAAATGAGGGCCGATGTTTGTTGATTTACAATGAATAATGCATAGAGAGAGAAAGTAAGTTATTTGAATTTTCTCACTGGAACTTACTTCCAGTTGAATAGTATATAAGCAAACATAACATTGCAGCCTTTGAGATTTTCCTGTTTGTAGACTACCTTCAAATAGATTTTTTGAATCAAGAGTGAGGAATATTCTGGTCCTGGAATTTCAATGTGTTCTTTTTCCTTTCCCTTTGTATATATAGAACAAAATATGATTAGTATTGTTGGTCAGTGGATAATAGACCAAAAGCAATCAGAGAAACCTCTTTCAAGGTCTCTCTGCCCATCGTCTCTAGTATACAACATCAAACTGTGAGTCAGAATAACAGGAGGCAAATTATCATGATGCATTAAAGCCCAAGTCACACAATATGATGCTATACCATAGTTTAAAAAGAAGCTATCACTGAAATTCATTTAATGAAACCTAGAAAGCCATGGTTTGAAGATTTCTTTCAGTACTGTATTTACATAGGAATACGTACATGAGAACTGTGTACTTACATTAAACTCATAATTTAATTAAATATTACTTATATTGAATGGTGTTTTATTTAATGTAAGTTGATTGAAAGAAAGTAGAATCACTAGAATTAGAGTTCTGTCCTGTTCAGTTATAGCTAAGAAAGAACAGTGCATACTGAGGTGGTAATTTGCATTAAAAAAAGGTTTATATTGAAACATATTTTTAAAAGGTCAATTTTTCATTTTAATTTTACTATATTTTGTGGCTTACTTATTAAGTTACTAATTTCATCCTGCATATGCAGACAAAACCAAGGTTAAAGTGAAAAAACAAGTGATAATAAAAATGTGTGAGAATTATCCATGTGACCAGAGCCTATTTAACCCTTACATCAGTTCCAGAAAATCAGTTCTATGTTCTTCATATTACACAGATAACTGAGGTACACAGAGATTAATAAAAGTACCAAAGTTGCCCAGCTAGAATTCAAGCTCACGTGGTCTGACTCCAAAGTAAATGTTCTTAACTACTACACTTGGCTGCCTTAAAATTACACTTGAACTCCACCATTTTTTCTGACATGTAGCATTCAACAATGATGGAAAAGAAAAGAAAAGAGAAAAGCTTTATATAGACAAATTTGAAACACAGGAGAGCAAATTCTACCCATGCAAGTAATAGTTGTATTTCAGGATTTCTGCAATACTCTGAACATAAGTTTCTGAATATCAATAATAACCATTAATCTAAATATTTGCATATTTTGCCACTTTCTAAATTCTTTGCATGTAGGGTCTTTACTTTTTCTAATATTGCTATCTACTATCACATGAAGAGAAAAATTTAATGTCAGGTGAAATTAATTTCCTAGATGAATTAAAAAAAACAATGTTTTCAAGCTAGTGAAAGAAATGTAATTTATGCTAAGAAAAACTGTGACAATATATATATGCATATGATACATATACTAGCAGAAAAAAAAGTTCTGTCATGCAAATAGTTAATTAGTCTGATTATTTATTGAGCACTTATTGAAAAGAAAAGGAAAATGAATTAGAAAATGCATCTTCATTAATCATTCATTCATCAATTTATGACATAATTTAAAAGCCTTCTCACTATACTTAGGCATTATTCTCAGCACTTAGGATACAAAGGAGAACCAGAGAGACACAGTGCCCATTTTCATGGTATTAATTATCTGTTTCACAGGAAATCATTAAAATGGTACAATCAAGAAATGTAAAGGCCTGTTCTAGGAAAATAGATTAAAAGAAAGTTCAGATGTGAAAAATATTAAGGAGGAAACGCTGAACCTCAAGAAATGAGGATGAAAAAGACAGAGGGTAATAAAATCAACCAAAAGGAAAATTTGGAAGAAAACATTTTAAAACATTATTTATTTAAGCATTCCATAACAAATTAGATCTTAATGACTGTATCACCAACATGGCAAAGTGTATCTAAAAGTAATACATATTATACATGAGATTCTAAAATCACTCAAATAGGGCAAAATTTGTAATCAGTCTTCTATTATGTATGCATTTTTTTCTTAGAAACTCAAAGTACTCTCATCTTCCACATACCCAGTAGGGATAGCAATGAAGAAATAGTTGAGAGTTCAGTGACAATATAAGGGATCTATTAGGTTGGTGCAAAAATATTGCGGTTTTGTATTGTTGGACTTTGCAGTTTAATATTGGAATACATTCTTAAATTAATGAGCTTATGTTATACATTATTTTAATGCACATTTCTTGCTTTACCTTTTTTTGTTAAAACATTGCTTGCTGTTTATTTGATATTTATTTTAGACTAGAGAAATTATGGTAGACAAAAAATCAAATTCAAGTGATTTTCTTATTCAAGTTCAAAATGGGTCATAAAGCAGTGGAGACAGCTTGCAACATCAACAAATGCATTTGACCCTGGAACTGCTAATGAATGCACAATGCAGTGGTGATTCAAAAAGTTTTGCCAAAGAAACAAAAGCCTTGAAGATGAGAAGGGCAGTAGTTGGCCATCAGAAGTCAACAGTGAACAACTGAGAGGATCATGGAAGCTGATCCTCTTACAACTACATGAGAAGTTGCTAAAGAACTCAACATCAATCATTCTATGGTCATTGGCCATTTGAAGCAAACTGGAAAGGTGAAAAAGTTCAATAAGTGAGTACCTCATGAGCTGACCAGAAATTAAAAAAAAATCATTTTGAAATATCATCTTTTCTTACTCTATGGAACAACAACAAATCATTTCTTAGTTAGATTGCGATGTGTGATGAAAGTAGATTTTATATGACAACTGGCAATGACTAGCTCAGTGGCTGGACTGAGAAGAAGCTCCAAAGCATTTCCCAAAGTCAAACTTGCATCAAAAAAAGTGAGGAAGTCCACTAGGCCTACCAGGTACAACTTAAATCAAAGCCCCTATGAATATGTAGTGGTGGTAACAAACAGATTCAAGGGATTAAATCGAATAAACAGTGTACCTGAAGAATTATGGATGGAGGTCCATAATTTTGTACAGGAGGCAGTGAACAAAACCATCCCAAAGAAGAAGCAAAACAAGAAGACCCAGTGGTTATCTGAGGAGGCTTTACAAATAGCTGAAGAAAGAAGAGAATTAAAAAAGCAAGGGAGAAAGGGAAAAGTACATCCAACTAAATGCAGAGTTGCAAAGAATGCAAGGAGAGACAAGAAGGCTTTCTTCAATGAACAGTGCATAAAACTAGAAGAAAACAACAGAAGGAGAAAGACTAGAGATCTCTTCAGGAAAATCTGAAGTATCAAGGGGACATTTCACCCAAGGATTGGGGCAATAAAGGACAGAAATAGTAGACACTTAATAGGTTCTGAAGAGATCGAGAAGAGATGTAAAGAATACATGGACGAACTGTATAAAAAAGATCTTAAAAAACTGGATTACTACAATGGTGTGATCTGGCTCAGTCACCCAGAGCCAGGCATTTTGGAGTGTAAGTCAAGGAGGCCTTAGGAAGTACTGTTGTTAATAAAGCTAGTGGATGCAATGGAATGCCAGCAGAGCTATTCAAAACCCTAAATTATGATGCAATCAAGGTATTGCATTCAATATGTCAGCAAACCTGTAAGACCCAGCAGTGGCCACAGAACTGGAAAAGGACAATCCTCATACCAGTTCCCAAGAAGTGTAGTACTAAAGAATGTTCTAACCATCGGACAATTGCATTCATCTTTACAGTAAAAGCATCTGCCTACAATGCGAGAGACTTGGGTTCTATCACTGGGTCAGGAAGATTCCCTGGAGAAGGAAACAGCAACCCACTCCAGTACACTTGCCTGGAAAATTCCATGGATGGAGAAGCCTGGTAGGCAACAGTCCATGGGGTCACAAAGTCAGACACAACTGAGCAACTTCACTTTCTTTTCTTTCCATGCTTAGTAAGGTCATGCTTAAAATCTTATATGCTAGTCTTCAGCATTATTCGAACCAAGAACTTCCAGATATCCAAGCTAGCTTTAGAAAAGGCAGTGGAACCAGAGATCAAATTGCCAACATATGCTGGATCATAAAGAAAGCAAGAGAATTCCAGAAAAACATCGACCTCTGTTCTATCTACTGTGCTAAAGCCTTTGATTATGTGGATCATAATATACTGTGGAAAGCTCTAAAGAGATGGGAATACCAGACCATCTTACCTGTCTCCTGAGAAACGTGTATGTGGGCAAGAAGCAATAGTTAGAACCCTGCATGAAACAACTGATTGGTTCAATATTGAGAAAGGAGTACAGCAGGGTTGTCAGCTGTCACAATGTTTGTTTAACCTATAATAGGGTCGCTAAGAGTCGGGCTCGACTGAGCGACTTCACTGTCACTTTTCACTTTCATGCATTGGAGAAGGAAATGGCAACCCACTCCAGTGTTCTTGCCTGGATAATCCCAGGGACGGGGGAGCCTGGTGGGCTGACATCTATGGGGTCGCACAGAGTCATACACGACTGAAGCGACAGCAGCAGCAGCAGGCTAGGCATATCATGAGAAATGCTGGACTGGCTGAGTTACAAGCTAGAATCAAGATGGGGGGAAACACTGACTACCTTAGATATGTGGATGATATCACTCTATTTTTAAAAAGTGAAGAGGAACTAAAAAGTCTCTTGATGAGGGTGAAAGAGGAGAGTGAAAGAGCCAGCTTAAAATTAAATATTTAAAAAAACTAAGATCATGGCATCTGGCCCCATTATTTCATGGCAAGCAGAAGGGGAAAAGGTGGAAGTAGTGACAGATTTCCTCTTCTTGGACTCTAAAATCACTGCAGAGAGTGACTGCATGAAATCACTGCAGAGAGTGACCATGAAATCAGAAGACAACTGCTTCTTGGCAGAAAAACGATGACAAATCTAGACAGTGTATTAAAAAGCAGAGACATTACTCTGCCGACAAAGATCTGAATAGTTAAGGCTATGGCCTTCGTAGTGGTCATGTAAGGTTGTGAGAGTTGTATCATTAAGAAGGCAGAGCGTCAAAGAATTGATGTCTTTAAACTGTGGTGCTGGAGAAGACTTCTGAGAGCCCCTTCGACAGAAAAGAGATCAAAACAGAAAGTTTTAAGGGAAATGAACTCTGAATACTCTTCTGAAGGACTGATACCGAAGTTGAAGCTCCAGTATTTTTGTCATTTGATGCAAATAGTCAACTCATTGGAAAAGTCTTGATGTTGGGAAAGACTGAGGGGAGAGAGAGAAGAGGGCTCAGAGAATGAGATGGTTGGATGGCATCACCAATGCAATGGACGTGAACTTGGACAAAATTCAGGGATGGTAAGGTACAGGGCATCCTGGCATGCTGCAGTTCATGGGATTGAAAAAAGTCAGACACAACTGGGAGACTGAACATACACATGCACAGTAATGGGAAAGATAAAGTATACACTTTCTTTAAAAATTTAATATATTGTTATACAGTAGATATAGCAGCTGATAAAAATTATACACAGGTAAGATGAATGCATAATACATTATAATAGATATCAACTAAAATATTTTATAATACATTTAAATGCTCAATAACTGATTATTAAAATGCCTGTTGGGATTTACAAAGAGCAGCTTCTAGAAAATTATATTTAGAGCATAGCATTCACTTTTAAAATAAGCTCTCCTTTATTAAATGGCAGGAAAAATGTGTCCCTATATAGTCATTATATTATGACCAGTTCTTATTTAAAATCCTTAGTTTTCAGAATCAGTCAAAACTAGCCTATTTTCAGAACTCTGGGACACTGTTAGTAATAACTCAGATATCTTATAACAAAAATAACCATCAAATATTAACATCATCTTCCACAAATTATATACATACTAAGTCTAAGCAGTTTATCTATTTCCCTTACAACTAGCTTTCTCTAGTAGGACAAGTAGATAATGTCTATAAAAACAATTTTCTTGTTTCCATATACATTGAAGAACAAAAATTATTCACCAATAATCTCAAAGTACAACTATTTTTCATTTCCTTTAAATAAATAATAATTTTAATAGGTTTCAATGTTCAAATTTGTTACTTTTTTTTCTATTTTTGAGGGATTCTAATCATATATTTGTGTGATATTTGTAACTTTATGCCAATAATATCTATAATTATATACTATACATGTGTTATCTCAAATTAATCTCTATGAATACTAATTTTTACATTAATACTATGTGTACAGTCTCAACTTATTTAATGAGAAAAAATACCCAGATATAAAAATCCAGTGCTGCCATCGGAATATTTTAAAAACCTGATCTTTTAAGTCATTATTTTATTTTCTCCAATGTATATATTTTGTGTTCTCACCTATTACATTTTATACTTGATATATGCATTCACTCATTTCAGGCATTGTTAGTTTTATTTCATAGTATGAACAAGTTTATAACCTCTCCAGTATGTTTATAAAACATACTTTAAGTGCTTAGTTTATACTGTCCACTAAATCTACTTTATATAATAAATATATTTTAGCCTGTTACATTTCCTTTAGAGTAGCTGTGCTACTCAGATGTCTAGTTACTCTACCTGTGAGTTCATGTTCACCTGTGAAAAATATATTTTGAGGAAATGTCAAAGACCTGGACACAGAATGCGCTTACAGATAAATATATGCAGTAGAGCCTGAGCCATGTATGCAATCACGTTAATTACTATTTTTGCTGTCCTTTAACTTTTTCAACACCTATTTCAGGGTTACAATTCAAAAACTTTTTGGAGTAGAAAAATGGGGAGAAAATAAAAACTTTAATAAACCAACCATGTGGGTCTGGAAGGGGAATTGTCAAAGATTATCTTCTCTGATGATATCTAAAACACATTTTGTTATTCATCAATTCCTCATCTTGGTAGAGCTCTTGGGCTACCCTGATGTCAACCACAATTATAGAGGACTGGGCTATTGAAGATTTCTGATGAAGGCCTGTAATTATTTTCAAACTTCTCTCCTCCTGACGCCTCCTAGGAATCAAGGTTGTAGTCTCTAGGTTTTGTCATATATGTGTGTGTGTGTGTGTGTGTGTGTGCACGCGCGCGCGCGTGAGTGAAGTCGCTCAGTCATGTCCGACTCTTTGTGACCCAATGGACTGTAGCCTACAAGGCTCCTCTGTCCACGGAATTTTCCAGGCAAGAGTACTGAAGTGGGTTGCCATTTCCTTCTCCAGGGGATCTTCCCAGACCAGGGATTGAACCTGGGTCTCCCACATTGCAGACAAACGCTTTACTGTCTGAGCTACCAGGGGAGCCAATATCACAAGGTTCTGCCAAAGTGAGTCTCTTAATATTTGACATAGGGAATCATGGATGAACTAACCTTAAGAAACACATATATAAAGCTTTTAAGTTAAATTACACTTCTCTAGAGGGAGTCTGGAAATAATTGGGTATAAAAATCTAAGAAATTATCAATAAAATGTTTAGAATAAAAGTAAGGAAATAGAGAATCAAAATAAAACAATTGCCAAATAGATAATGCTGCTGCTGTTGCTAAGTCGCTTCAGTCGTGTCCGACTCTGTGAGACCCCATAGACGGCAGCCCACCAGGCTCCCCCGTCCCTGGGATTCTCCAGGCAAGAACACTGGAGTGGGTTGCCATTTCCTTCTCCAATGCATGAAAGTGAAAAGTGAAAGTGAAGTCACTCAGTCGTGTCCGACTCAGAGACACCATAGACTGTAACCCGCCAGGCTCCTCCGTCCATAGGATTTTCCAGGCAAGAGGACTGGAGTGGGTGCCATTGTCCTCTCCAAAATAGATAATAGGCATGTACAAATACTCATCAACAACAGTGGAATACAGCTTCTTCTCAAGTGCTCACGGAACTTCTCCAGGATAGGTCATAAAACTATTCTTGAAAGACTTAAAAATTCATCCAACACACATAGTATCTCCTCTGACTGTAACAGGATGAAGCTAGAAAACAACCACCAAAGGAAAAGTAAAAATTCATAAACATGTGGGAATTAAACAACATGCTCTTAAATACTCAGTGATTCAAAGAAGGAATCATAAGGGGAATTAGAAAATACAGATGAATGAAAATAAAAGTGCAGTATACCAAAATGTATGGACGCACTAAAAGCAGTGCTCAGAGGAAAATTTAAAGGTATAAGTGTCTACATTAAAAAAGAAGAAAGATCTTAACTCAATAATTTAACTTTACAATCAAGAAAAAAAAATTCATTGAAAATCTTAATGGATCTATAACAAGAGACTGAATCAGTAATCAAAATCCTCTCGACAAAGAAAAGTACTGGAACAGATGACTTTCATAGTGAATTCACTAAACATTTAACTAATTATTAATACCAATCATTCTTATACTTTCCAGAAAATTCGAGAGGCAGCAACACTTCCTAAATCATTCTATTATACCAGCATTACTCTGTTACCAATACAAGATAAAGACATGAGAAAATAAAAGTATAGCATAACATCCCTTATGAATGTAGATGCAAAATCATCAACAAAATGTTAGCAAATAAAACCCCAAAAACATATTAATAAGATTATTAACAATGATCAAATAGGATTTTTGCTAGGGCATGCAAGAGTGATTCAGCACAAGAAAATCAATCAAGGTAATACACTGTACTGATAAAAGTGTGTGTGTGTGGGAAACTATATGATTATTTAAATTGACTTAAAAAAGGCTTTTGAGAAAATGTAACAACCTTTAATAATAAAAACTCTCAGAATACTGAATATAGATACAAAATTCCTCAGCATGATAAAAGGTATTTATGTATACTCGTGACTGATTCATGTCAATGTATAGCAAAATGAATACAGTATTGTAAAGCAAAACAAACTAAAAAATAAAAATTAATTTAAAAAAAAGAAAGAAAATTCTACAACTAACATTATACACAATAATGAAAGACTAAAGATTTCCTGACTATGGTCACAAACTCAGATGCTCATTTCACCCCTGCAATTCAACACCATGTTAGAAGTTTTAGCCAGAACTGTTAGATGAGAAAAAGAAATACACAGTAGAAAGGAAGCTGAAAATCTTATCTCTACTCATAGACAAGATGATTTTATATATGGAACCCCCCACCTCCAAATTCCCAACAAAGCTTAGAGAGCTAATACACAAATTCAGCAAGGTAGAAAATCAACATACTAAAGTCATTTGTGTTATGGCTCTGACAGTAAAGAATCGATCCACAGTGCAGGAGACCTGGGTTCTCTTCCTGGGCCAGGAAATTCCCATGGAGAATGGAATGGCTACCCACTCCAGTATTCTTGTCTGAAGAATTCCATGGACAGCGGAGCCTGGCCCACTACAGTCCATGTGGTGCAAAGAGTTAGGGGACTGAGAGACTAACACCATCACCCTAGCAATAAATAATATAAACTGTAGATTAAGAAAGAAATTATGTTTACATTAACACCTGAAATTATTAAATGATTAGAAATAAGTACAGATGTGAAAGATTTATACATTGCAACTAGAAAATACTGCCAAAAGAAGTTAAAGCCCTAGACATCATGTTCATGGATTGGAAGAGTTAATGACCAAAGCAATACAGAGATTAAACACAACCATTATCAAAATTCTTATATGTGTGTATATATATATATATATATTTTTTTTTTTTTTTTGCAAAAATAATGGAAAATGGAAAAGTACATACAGAGTCACAAGGGCTTTGACTGAATAAAACCATCTTTAATAAGAAGGACATTTGAAGAACTCACTTTATAATTTCAAAACTTACTAGAAAACTATGATAGCTTAAAAAGTGTGGTATGAGCATAAAGACAGACACATAAAAAATTAAGGAACAGAATAAAGAGCCTAGAAATAAATCCTCAAAAAATGGTCAGTTGATTTTTGACGACAGTGTCTAGACTCTTCATTGAGAAAGAACCGTCTTTCCAAGAAATGGTTCTGGGAAACCCAAGCATCTACTTGCAAAAGTATAAATTTGGATCTTATCCATATTCAAAATTTAACTAAAAATGGACCAAAAACCTAAACTTAACTTCTAAAACATTAAAAACCTTAAAGAAAACATTTGAGAAAATCTCCATGATATTGAATTTGTCAATGACTTCATAGACATGACCCCAAAGCACAGGCAACAGAAGAAAAAAATGGAATGAATTTTGTTGTAATTAAGAACATTTACATATCAAGAAAACAAAAATACAAACTAATGAATGAGTGAAAATATTTCACATTAAGTGTGAAATTCATATCCAGAATACATAAGAACCCCTAAAACTCAACAATAGACAACCCAAATAAAAAATGGTCAGTAGACTTAAAGAGATATTTCTTCAAAGAAAATATACAAATGACCAATTGCTCATGAAAGATGCTCAACATCGATAGTTATCAGAGAAATGCAAACCCCGAACCACAATGAGATACCACTTCACACCTATTAGAATGGCTAAATAGTATAAATAAATAATACCAGAAAATAACAAGTGTTGGTGAAGAGGAGAAAATGGAACATGAGGCTTCCCTGGTGGCTCAGTTGGTACAGAATCTGCTCGCAATGTGGGAGGCCCAGGTTCAACTCCTAGATCAGGAAGATCCCCTGGAGAAGGGCAACCCACTCCAGTATTCCTGCCTGAAGAACTACAGGGACAGAAGAGCCTGGTGGGCTACAGTCCACTGGGTCACAAAGAGTCGGACACAACTGAGCAACTAAGCACAACACAGAAGCTGTAAGTCAAGGATACATGCCCAGCATACCTGACCTCCTACTTCAGTCTTTCATCAGACTAGCATCAGTGAACGGTCTGGTACTGCAGTCCAGTACTAACACTTTCACTTTTATGTATTGCTGGAAAGCTGTAAAATAGTGCAACCACTGCAGAATATTTCAGCCATTTCTCAAAGGATTAAACATAGAAGTACCACATGACTCAGCAATTCTACTCCAAGGTTTATATCTAAAAGAACTCAAAGTAGGGATTCAGAGATATCTATACACCAATGTACATAGCAGCGTTATTCACAATAGCCAAAAGATGGAAACAACCCATCATCTGTCTTCAGATGAATGGATAAAGAAAATGTGGTATATGCTTCACTGGAATATTATTCCAGAAAAATAATTAAACCATAAACAAGTAATTAAATTTTGGTGCATGCTACATGCGCCTATAGTATTCTTGATTAGTGAAATAAGCCAGACATAGGACAGATCTGATTATGCTTACCTGAGGTATGTAGAACAGTCAAACCCATAGAGACAGAAAGAACAGTGGTAACTTGGTCTCAGGGTGATGAGGTGTTATTTTTAATGAGTACAAACTCTTTTGGATGATGATGAAAAAATTATGGATAGAAATAGCGGTGATGATTGCATAATATTGTTAATGATATGAGGCTATTTAGGTGCACAATTATGAATAATCAAACTGATAAATACTACATATATTTTCCCACAATAAAACAACAAAACAACACATATTTATAATCTCCTTCTGGCTCCTAGGGCTTCCCTGTTGCTCAGATGGTAAAGAATCTGCCTGCAATGTGGGAGACCTGAGTTCAAACCGTGGGTTGGGAAGTTCCCCTGGAGGAGGGCATAGCAACCACTCCAGCATTCTCTTTTTCATTTTTTTTCTTTCTATTTGTTTATTGAAGGATAATTGCTTTACACAATTTTGTTGTTTTCTGTCAAACCTCAACATGATCAGCCATAGGTATACACATATCCCCTCCCTTTTGAACTTCCCTCCCATCTCCCTCCCCATCCCACCCCTCTTGGTGGGTACAGAGCCCCTTTTTGAGTTTCCTGAGCCATATAGCAAATTCCCATTGGCTATCTATTTTACATATGGTCGTGTAAGTTTCCATGGTACTCTTTCCATACATCTCACCCTCTCCTCTCCTCTCCCCATGTCCATAAGTCTATTCTCTATGTCTGTTTCTCCATTCAGTTCAGTTCAGTTGCTCAGTCGTGTCCGACTCTTTGCATCCCCATGAATCGCAGCATGCCAGGCCTCCCTGTCCATCACCAACTCCAGGAATTCGCCCAAATTCATGTGCAAAGAGTCGGTGATGCCATCCAGCCATCTCGTCTTCTGTCATCCCCTTCTTCTCCTGCCCCCAATCCTTCCCAGCATGAGGGTCTTTTCCAATGAGTTGACTCTTCACATGAGGTGGCCAAAGTATTTGAGTTTCAGCCTCAGCATCGGTCCTTCCAATGAACACCCAGGACTGATCTCCTTTACAATGGACTGCTTGGATCTCCTTGCAGTCCAAGGGACTCTCAAGAGTCTTTTCCAGCACCAAAGTTCAAAAGCATCAATTCTTTGGCACTCAACTTTCTTCACAGTCCAGCTAGTTTCTCCACTGCTGCCCTGTACATAAATTCTTCAGTACCATTCTTCTAGACTCTTATATATGTGTTAGAATACAATATTTATCTTTCTCTTCCTGACTCACTCCACTCTGTATAATGGGTTCTAGGTTCATCCACTTCATCAGAACTGACTCAAATGTGTTCCATTTTATGGCTGAGTAATACTCCATTGTGTATATGGACTGCACGTCTTTATCCATTCATCTGTCGATGGGCATCCAGGTTGCTTCCTTGTTCTAGCTATTGTAAATAGTGCTGCAGTGAACAACAGGATACATGTGTCTTTTTCAGTTTTGGTTTCCACAGGATATATGTCTAGGAGGGGGATTGCTGGGTCATATGGTGGTTTTATTCCCAGTTTTTCAAGGAATACTGTCTTCCATAGTGGCTGTATCAATTTACATTCCCACCAACACTGCCAGAGCCTTCCCTTTTCTACACACCCTCTCCAGCATTTATTGTTTGTAGACTTTTTGAGGATGGCCATTCTGACCAATGTGAGGTGATATCTCATTGTGGTTTTGATTTGCATTTCTCTAATAATGAGCGATGTTGAGCATCTTTTCATGTGTTTATTAGCCACCTGTGTGTATTATTTGGAGAAATGTCTGTTTAGATCTTTTTCCCACTTTTTGATTGGGTTGTTTTTCTGGCATAGAGTTGTATGAGCTGCTTGTATATTTTGGAAATTAATCCTTTGTCAGTTGTTTATCTGTTATTATTTTCTCCCATTCTGAAGGTTGTCTTTTTTACCTTGCTATAGTTTCCTTTGCTGTGCAAAAGCTTTTAGGTTTAATCAGGTCCCATTTGCTTACTTTTGTTTTTATTTCCATTACTCTAGGAGGTGGGTTATAGCAGATCTTGTTTTGATTTATGTCATTGAGTGTTCTGCCTATGTTTTCCTCTAATAGTTTTATAATTTCTGATCTTACATTTAGGTCTTTAATCCATTTTGAGTTTATCTTTGTATATGGTATTAGGAAGTATTCTAATTTCATTTTTACATGTAGCTGTCCAGTTTTCCCATCAACATTTATTGAAGAAGTTGTCTTTTCCCATTGTATATTTTTGCCTCCTTCATCAAAAATAAGGTATCCATAGGTGCATGGGTTTATTTTTGGGCTTTTCTATCTTGTTCCATTGGTTTATATTTCTGTTTTTTTGCCAGCACCATGCTGTCTTGATGACTATAGCTTTGTAGTATAATCTGAAGTCAGGAAGGTTGATTCCTCCAGCTCCATTCTACTTTCTCAAGACTGCTTTGGCTATTCAGGGTCTTTTGTGTTTCCATATGAATTGTGAAATTTTTTGTTCTAGTTCAATGAAAAATGCCATTGGTAATTTGATAGGGATCACAATGGATCTGTAGATTGCATTTGGTAGTATAAACATTTTCACAATATTGATTCTTCCTACTATAGCTTTGTAGTATAATCTGAAGTCAGGAAGGTTGATTCCTCCAGCTCCATTCTACTTTCTCAAGACTGCTTTGGCTATTCAGGGTCTTTTGTGTTTCCATATGAATTGTGAAATTTTTTGTTCTAGTTCAATGAAAAATGCCATTGGTAATTTGATAGGGATCACAATGGATCTGTAGATTGCATTTGGTAGTATAAACATTTTCACAATATTGATTCTTCCTACCGGGAACTTGGAATATCTTTCCATCTGTTTATGTCATCTTTGATTTCTTTCATCAATGTCTTATAATTTTCTATGTATAGTTCTTTTGTCTCCTTAGGTAAGTTTATTCCTGGATATTTAATTCTTTTTGTTGCAGTGGTGAATGGGATTGTTTCCTTAATTTCTCTTTCTGAATTTTCATTGTTAGTATATAGAAATGCAAGTGATTTCTGTGTATTGATTTTGTATCCTGCAACTTTGCTA
>SJXQ01000914.1:0-24098 GCA_006408695.1 Aepyceros melampus | reverse complement strand
ATATAAGCATCTGAATGCAGAGTTCCAAAGAATAGCAAGGAGAGATAAGAAAGCTTTCCTCAGCTATCAGTGCAAAGAAATAGAGGAAAACAACAGAATGGGAAAGACTAGCGATCTCTTCAACAAAATTAGAGATACTAAGGGAATATTTCATGCAAAGATGGGCTCGATAAAGGACAGAAATGGTATGGACCTAAAAGAAGCAGAAGATATTAAGAAGAGGTGCAAGAATACACAGAAGAACTGTACAAAAAAGATCTTCATGACCCGGATAATGACGATGGTGTGATCACTCACCTAGAGTAAGACATCCTGGAATGTGAAGTCAAGCGGGCCTTAGAAAGCATCACTATGAACAAAGCTAATGGAGCTGATGAAATTCCAATTGAGCTCTTTGAAATCCTGAAAAATAATGCTGTGAAAGTACTGCACTCAGTAGGCCAGCACATTTGGAAAACACAGTAGTGCCCACAGGACTGGAAAAGGTCAGTTTTCATTTCAATCACAAAGAAAAGCAATGCCAAAGAAGGCTCAAACTACTGCACAATTGCACTCATCTCTTCCTAGAGTAAGACATCCTGGAATGTGAAGTCAAGCGGGCCTTAGAAAGCATCACTATGAACAAAGCTAATGGAGCTGATGAAATTCCAATTGAGCTCTTTGAAATCCTGAAAAATAATGCTGTGAAAGTACTGCACTCAGTAGGCCAGCACATTTGGAAAACACATGCCCACAGGACTGGAAAAGGTCAGTTTTCATTTCAATCACAAAGAAAAGCAATGCCAAAGAAGGCTCAAACTACTGCACAATTGCACTCATCTCTCATGCTAGTAAAGTAATGCTCAAAATAGTTCAAGCCAGGCTTCAGCTATACGTGAACCATGAACTCCCTGATGTTCAAGCTGGTTTTAGAAAAGGCAGAGGAGCCAGAAATCAAATTGTCAATATCTGCTGGATCATGGGAAAAGCAAGAGAGTTGCAGAAAAACATTTATTTCTGCTTTATTGACTATGCCAAAGCCTTTGACTGTGTGGATCACAATAAACTGTGGAAAATTCTGAAAGAGATGGGAATACCAGACCACCTGATCTGCCTCTTGAGAAAGCTATATGCAGGTCAGGAGGCAACAGTTAGAACTGGTCATGGAACAACTGACTGGTTCCAAATAGGAAATGGAATACATCAAGGCTGTATATTGTCACCCTGCTTATTTAACTTATATTCAGAGTACATCATAAGAAACACTGGGCTGGAGGAAACACAAGCTAGAATCAAGATTGCCTGGAGAAATAACAACAACCTCAGATATGCAGATGATACCACCCTTATGGCAGAAAGTGAAGAGGAACTAAAAAGCCTCTTGATGAAAGTGAAAGAGGAGAGTGAAAAAGTTGGCTTACAGCTCAACATTCAGAAAATGAAGGTCATGGCATCTGGTCCCATCACTTCATGGAAAGTAGATGGAAAAACAGTGGAAACAATGTCAGAGTTTATTTTGGGGGGGCTCCGAAATCACTGCAGATGGTGACTGCAGCCATGAAATTAAAAGACACTTACTCCTTGGAAGGAAAGTTATGACGTTCCTAGATAGCATATTCAAAAGCAGAGATATTACTTTGCCAACAAAGTTTGTCTAGTCATAGCTATGGTTTTATCAGTGGTCATGTATGGATGTGAGAGTTGGATTGTGAAGAAAGCTGAGCACTGAAGAATTGATGCTTTTGAACTGTAGTGTTGGAGAAGACTCTTNGCCAAGAGATCCAACCAGTCCATTCTAAAGGAGATCAGTCCTGTGTGTTCTTTGGGAAAAATTGATGCTAAAGCTGAAATTCCAGTACGTTGGCCACCTCATGTGAAGAGTTGACTCATTGTAGAAGACTCTGATTCTGGGCGGGTATGGTGGCAGGAGGAGAAGGGGACGACAGAGTGTGAGATGTCTGGATGGCATCATTGACTGGACGATCGGAGTTTTAGTGAACTCCAGGAGTTGGTGATGGACAGGGTGGCCTGGCATGCTACAATTAATGGGATTGTAAAGAGGTGGACACCACTGAGTGACTGAACTGAACTGACTGGGAGGCAGGGACAGAGAAAACAACATGATGACAGACATAAATTTGAGTGATATTTTTGAAGATGCAGGAAAAGTCCACAGGCGAAGATACAGATGACTACTGTGCTCAGTCACTCAATCATGTCTGACTCTTTATCACCCCATGGTCTTTAGCCCTTCAGGATCTTCTGTCCATGGGATTTTCCAAGTAAGAATATTAGATTTGGTTGCCATTGCCTTCTTCAGAGGATCTTCCTCATCAGGGATTAAAGCTGCATATCCTGTATTGGCAGGAGGATTCTTTACCACTGAGCTGGCTAAGAAGCCCTAATAAATGGCCACTAGTTGTTGGAAAACATGGAAACGGTATCCTCTTGTAACTGAAATTCAGCCTCTGTTCACCAGTGCTAAATAGAAACCTGAAGACTGAGTTTTAGGAGAAGTAAAAAACTATAGTTTTGTTTGCCAGGCAAAGGGGGTCACAGTGGGCTATGCTATCGAAACTGTGTATTCCATCCTGGAGGGGTTAATGAGGAGTCTTATAGTGTTGAAGGAGCAGGGTGTGATCAGTACATGAACATTCTTTTGATTGGTAGGTGGTGAGATAATCAGGGGTCAGCATCATCAACCTTCTGGTTCCAATGGTTCTGGGATCTAAGTACTTATGGGTAACAAACAATTCACTTCTTCCACCTAATGTGGTTTCTGTATTTGCAAAAGAACTTAAACTACCTGACTTAGAATATTATCTGTAGTCCTTCAGGAAGAACGGAAAATCCTTGACTTCATTTAATCACTGAGGTCTTTTCTTTTTTTCTTTCTTTCTTTTTTTTTTTTTACTATTTTTCTTTCTGCATTTTCTCAGTTCTCTAAATTTATTATTTGACTAAAGTTTTTCTGCAGACAAAAGGTAGGTGGAGGACATAGGTAGAGGCTATTCTGGGAAAATCTCATAGGGTTATGCATGGTTAGATCCTCAGAGCCCTCCTAAAATTTGACTTGATCCTGGTAGGATATATTTTGGATATCTGACCTCCAGAAAGATAAATAAATATATGTTTTAAAACAACTAAGATTATAGTAAATTACTACAGCAGCAACAGCAGATAAACACACAGAGATGTCAAGAAAATTTATTTTAACACAAAAATAAATGTACTGAGTGAATTTGATTAGAAAACTCTCTGAGCCACATCACTCAAATTTCAGGTATATTAATTAGTGTCCATCTATGATGAATAATCATTGTTTTCTCAGATTGCAAAGAAAGTAAGAGAGAGAAAGGCAGATTCAGATGCTTAATCATATTTAAGTAGAATGAAATATAATATGTGTATATTATATCTCCTTTTCTCAGCTATTTATCATCATTTCTGACATAAATCTGTGATTGGACAGAAAAGGGAATAAGAATTTCAGGCAGATAATGGCCATTATAGAAATGTACTATCAGAATTGGAGTGTCAGTGCTTTGTTGACTGTTACCATTATATTTTGAACAGGTTTACTGTCAGAAAAATCTGTTTATCTTTGTATCTGTTATGAGAACCAAGAAATGAATTTACTTCACTGATTCTTTTTCAATAACTAAATTTCCTCAGCTAAGTATCATCTGAGTTCTAACTCCATTTTTGTTTCTAGCTGGCCTTAAGAAAATCAGTATGTCTTTTTTGTAAGCATTTCATCTCAACTTGCAAAATTCTTACAATGACTGGGACTCTTAAAATCAGGTACAAAGTTTAAATACACAATTTTATCTCAAAGATGTGATATTACCTAATTAAATTTTCATGCAAAGAAAATTAAAATTACTCCTTCCAATTAAACAATAAATAAGGAAATGCAATATAAGCTCCATATTAAAAAAAAAAATTAGGTGCCTCTCTTATTCTTACTCCACAACATTCTAGTAGGCCAATCACATACTTTTAATACACACTTTCAATTGCTTTAACATGATGTTAAGAGCTCAGTGGTATCATCCAGGGTAAATGAGCTAAACGTCAAATGATTCTAATCGACCTAAAGGAGCATATTTTCTTGAATTTCTTCATTTTCTCCTGATATAAAAAGTAGATAAAAGAAACTCCTGAAGGGACTATAAAGCTACCTAGAATCACCCCCAAATAGAATGTTGTCATAAAGAATTTTGGGATTTTTAATATGGTCAACTTGGTCTCTTTTCCCTGATGGCTCAGAGTTTAAAGCGTCTGCCTGCAGTGCAGGAGACCTGGGTTCGATCCCTGGGTTGGGAAGATCCTCTGGAGAAGGAAATGGCAATCCACTCCAGTACTCTTGCCTGGAAAATTCTATGGACTGAGGAGCCTGGTGGGCTTCAGTCCATGGGGTCATAAAGAGTCGGACACGACTGAGCGACTTCACCTTCAAGAGTTAGAATATGTCTTAAACTCATATCCAACAAGAAGTGGGCTATTTCATCTCATGACAAGTTGACATATTTCAAAGTTTTATTCATTTTGTATTTCAATACAATTAACCTAGCACATCTATAAGTGTTTTCTACTTAATAGTTGATCAAATACATATATTAATTTTGGGGGGAATAATATGTTCTATTTTTAAGTTTATTTAATTGGAGAATACATATATTTATTTTTAAACATTTTTCATGTGATAAGACTTTTTAACCACTTTAAAACTGTATTTATAAATAATACAATTTAATCAAATTTCTAAAGCTAAAATGTTTGCTTTTGAAAGACTACCTCAAAACGTCCAGCATAGCTTTAAAAAAGTAAAAGTAAAACCATTTAGTTGATTATACTTTGAGCCAAAATCAGAGGAAAATCATGTCACTCCAATGGCAATTTATTAGAAGGAATACCCAACAGTTGCAGAGGTTTATATAAACAAAATCAATATTCACATGATGTTAAAAAAATTTAAATATTTGACCTACAAAGTACATTTAAATTTTTCATAATTTGAGAAAACAAGTTTAATTCTTAAGTTTCTGGTATAAAAACAGAAATCAGTGAGATAAGCTGATTATTCAAAAATATTACTGGTGTTTTAAGAGAATATATTCATTTAAATATATATATATATATATATATATATATAAACAGATGGAAAAGATAGCATAAGTAATGTATTTGTGGTAGCAAAATGCAATGCAAAAATAGGTAAGCTGAAATAGCAAAATGCTAAAGAAAACAAACAAACTTGATTTTGTATTAAAGCAGATGAATGATTACATATTAACTAAGTTTTCAACTGCTTAAGCAAGTAAAAAAGGATATTTCAGCTACTCTCAGCCTGTTAAGGATACACTCTTCCTGGGATGGTGATACTATCAGAAATGTTTGACTTTGCATGAAAATCAGTGTCAGTTAGAAAATTTAAAGTGCTGTGGAAACAAAAATATATTTTTAGAGAAGTTGAGAGATTGTTCTTTCACTAGAAAAGGTGAAATTTAGCTATAGCAAAACAAACACAAACAAACACTGAGTAAATATGTTATCTAGAAAAATAAAACTGAAACTATTTAATAAATTAATTATTTTATTTAATGTTATACCCTATAGCAAGAAGTTTACACTAGAAAGTTAAATAAGGATGCTGGATTTCCTAACTGATTTATTTGATCAAATGTAAGACAAATGAATGTTATCTTGTCTATTAAAAAAAGGGAGATATCCACTTAAAAATGGAAGAGTTTTAAGATTATTGTAAATGGTAAGGGTAATCATTTCTCCTCTCTCTAAGACTATCAAATACCTTTCTGAAACTGAGTAATATTTGGCATTCAAAGATATAACATATATGACACAACCACTGGGTTTAGTAGCATGGCAAAGACATTTTTGGGGCATTCCATCTGGCTCAGGTGGTAAAGAATCTGCCTACAATGCAGGAGTCCGCCTGCAATACAGGAAACTCAGATTCAATTCCTAGGTCTGGAAGATCCCCTGGAGGAGGAAATAGCAATCCACTCCAGTATTCTTACCTGGGAAATCCCACGGACAGAGGAGCCTGGAGGCTACAGTCCACGGGGTTGCAAGAGTCAGACACAACTTAGTGACTAAACCACCACCACCAAAGACATTTTTAAACTGGCAGATGGAAGTTGATTTAGAAGTAAGTGGTCATACTTATTTAATACTTTGAGACTAATTTGATTCACTGAATAAAAAAGAGTAATCCCACTCTTTGAAGATTTCCCATGCCTTTTCTAATTTTCTTTATTTATTTAAAGCAATGGTAGGAGTTTAACAATAGACATTGTATTAAAGAAACAGAAAAAAAGTCTGTTAAATGAATAAATACAAAAGTCAATTGGAAGATATTATGCTTCTTTCATACTCATTTAAATAATTGATATGGTATAATGTTAACAAAATTCATACATTATAAATTTAAACATTAAAGTTTTTGACATGTATAAATTTAAAAAATTAATGCATAAAATTGATGCTTTATAAATTTTAACAAAATGTATTAATTAACTATTTGGACCATCACCAATTGTGGAAAATTCATAAAGAGATGGGAATACCAGGCCACCTTAACCAACTCCTGAGAAACCTGTACACAGATCAAGATGCAACAGTTAGAAGCAGACATAGAAAAACAAACTGGATGAAAATTCGGAAAGGAGCATGTCAAGGCTGCATATTGTCACCTTGCTTATTTTAGAGTATATCATGTGAAATACCAAATTGGATGAATCATAATCTAGAATCAAGATTTCCAGGAGAAATATCAATAACCTCAGATGTGCGGATGACCCCACTCTATTCACAGAAATTGAAGAGGAACTAAAGAGCCTCTTGATGAAGGGGAAACAAGATAGGCTTAAACAAGCTGGCTTAAAACTCAATACTGTAATTAAAATAAATAAATTAATTAAAAATACAAAAACAGCATTCAGAAAAAAAAAAAAAAAAAGACCATGGCATCCAATCCATTGCTTCATGGAAAATAAATTGGAAAAAATAGAAACAGTGATAGATTTCACTTTCTTGAACTCCAAAATCACTGTGGATGGTGACTTAGCCAGAAGTTAAAAGATGCTTGCTCCTTAGAAGGAAAGCTATGCCAAACCTAGACTGTGTATTAAAAACCAAAGACATTACTTTGCCAACAAATGTCTGTATAGTCAAAGTTATACAAAGTTCCAGTAGTCACATATGATGTGAGAATTGGACCATAAAGAAGGTTGAGCACCAAAGAACTGATGCTTTGAAACTGTGGTACTAGAGAAGACTTTTGAGAGTCTCTTGAACTGCAGGGAGATCAAACTGGTCAATTATAAATGATATCAACTTTGAATATTCATTGGAAGGACTGATGTTGAAGATGAAGCCTTAATTCTTTGGCCACCTGATGCAAAGAGTCGACTCATTGGAAAAGACACTGATGCTGGGAAGATTGAAAAAGGAAAGAAGAGAGGATGAGGTGGTTTGGTACCATCACCAACTCAATAGACACATGCTTTGAGCAAATTCTGGGAGATAGTGAGAGACAGGGAAGCCTGGTGTGCTGCAGTCCATGAAGTTGCAAAGAGTCAGACACGACTGAGTGACTAAACTGAAATAATTGTAAAGTGAAATTATATGTTTGCAATATGCATATATTAAATGTATATTTATACACAATAAATATACATGCATTTAATTATATGTGTATACATATGCTATTTATAAGTTAGATTTTTCTTAACTTTCAAATAGGAATTTTTATGGCTTTATTGACATATAATTGACATGTAGCATTGTACATATTTAATATGTACAACACAATTATTTGATACCTGTATATGCAAGTATACCTCCAGGGTTTAATAGATTTGTTTCCAAACCACTGAAGTAAATCTGAATATGGCAATACAGCAAGGTCCATAGATTTTGGGGGATTTTCAGCATACATAAAATTTATGTTTATACTGTACCAAGGTCTATTAAGTGTGTAATAGTGCTATGTCTAAAACAATTGTGAATAGTTTAGTGAGGAAACACTTTATTACTAAAAAATGCTATCATCTGAGCCTTCACCAAAACGTAATCTTTTGGCAATAGTAAATTAGATATTATTTGTTAACATAAATTTATTTATTTTAATTGGAGGCTAATTACTTTACAATATTACATTGGTTTTGCCATATGTCAGCATTATTGATCTTAGAGTACAATAAGAAATATAATAATGATGAAAAAGTTTGGAATATTGATAGAATTACCAAATTGTGACATGAAGACTGGAAGTGTGCTAATGCTGTTGGAAAAGTGATATTAATAGACTTGAACAATTTAAGTTTGCCACTAATCATCAATTTATGAAAAACACACATCTATGAAGAGCTGACTCATTGGAAAAGACCCTGATGCTGGGAAGGATTGAGGGCAGGAGAAGGAGAGGATGACAGAGAATGAGATAGTTGGGTGACATCATCGACTAGATGGACATGGGTTTGGGTGTACCCCGAGAGTTGGTGATGGACAGGGAGGCCTGGCATGCTGAGGTTCATGGGGTCACAAAGAGTCAGACACGATTGAGTGACTGAACTGACCTGAACTGAACTGAACTGATACATCTGTGAAGCATAGTAAAGTGCAGTATACAAGGAGTACCTGTATTGTAAAACAGTTTCCATGATAATGTTAGTTAGTATCTTCATCAGCTCACATATTCACAAGTTTTGTCTGTGGTGAGAACTTTGAAGACCAACTCACTTAGCAACTTTCAAATATATAATAGAATATCGGTGACTATATTCAGCATAATGACCCTAATGTGCATTACATAAGTACATCTCCAGAACTTATGCATCTTGTAACTGGAATTTTGTCTCTCTTGACCACTTTAATCCATTTTCCTCTCCCTATCCCAGGAAATCAACACTAACTTCTGCACCTCTGAGGTTTTTTTTTTTTTTTTTCCATTTATATTCCCCGTAGCTCATAGAATATTCATCTTTTTTTGTCTGATATATTTCACTTAAAAAAAGCCTTCAGATTCAACCGTGTTGCTGTGTATAGCAGGATTTTCTTCATTTTTATGGGGAAATAATATAGATGCTTTATTAATGCTAATATATAATATTCTATATAGAGTATGTTATAAATGTTATATAATGCATATTAGTGTTTATCTCATATATAATAAGTATTCTACTAGTATGTTATATATCATATATAAGTATCTTAATTGTAATATACAAGTTATATATTATATATAAAATGTATATATAAATTATTATAGCATATTGTAATATTCTATAATCAATATTGACATAATATAATGTAATTAACATAATTACATCTATGATTATTTAGAGTACATTACACTATAGTATTATATAATATATGATACAGGATAATATAGCACTATATATAAGATATGTTTTATATCTTATATATCATATATAATGATATATATTATATTGCATATAAAATGTGTATAAAATATTCACATAAAATTCATATGTAATTATATACTTTAGTAATGTATGTAATTATAAATAATTTATATGGCATTCAAATATGTACACACATGATACAATATATTTTATCATATTTTATATGATACATTTATCATACTTTTAATTATGTAATATACGACTTCCCTGGTGGCTCAGAGGTTAAAGCATCTGCCTCCAATGCGGGAGACGTGGGTATGATCCCTGGGTCGGGAAGATCCCCTGGAGAAGGAAATGGCAACCCACTCCAGTATTCTTGCTTGGAAAATCTCATGGACTGAGGAGCCTGGTGGGCTGCAGTCCATGGGGTCACAAAGAGTTGGACACGACTGAGTGACTTTACTTTATATGTTAGTCACACATGGTTTACATATATTACATTATTTTATATAGTATATGACTACATATATTATGTCAGTTTAGTTCAGTTGCTCAGTCTTATCCAACTCATTGCAATTTCAAGGACTACAACATGCCAGGCTTCCCTTTCCATCATCAACTCACAGAGCTTACTCAATCTAATGTCCAAGGGATCGGTGATGCCATCCAACCATTTTATCCTCTGATGGTCCCTCTTCTGCCTTCAATCTTTCCCAGCATCAGGGTCTTTTCCACTGAGTCAGTATTTTGCATCAGGTGGCCTAAGTTTGGAGTTTAAGCTTCAGCATCAGTCCTTCCAATGAATATTCAGGATTTATTTCCTTTAGGATTGACAGGTTTGATCTTCTTGCAGTCCAAGGGACTCTCAAGAGTCTTCTCCAACACCACAGTTTAAAAGCATCTCTTCTTTGGCACTCAGCTTTCTTTATAGGCCAAATCTCACATCCATACATGACTACTAGAAAAGCCATAGCTTTGACTAGTTGAACCACTGTTGGTAAATTAATGTCTATGCTTTGTAATATACTGTCTAGGTTGGTCATAGCTTTTCTTCAAAAGAGCAAGGGTCTTTTAGTTTCATGGCTGCAGTCATCATCTCCAGTGATCTTGGAATTCTCCCCAAAAATTAAAAAAAAAAAAAAAGCTTGAAACAAGATTGCCAGAAGAAATAGCAACAATCTCAGGTATGCAGATCAGTTCAGTTCAGTTGCTCAGTTGTGTCCGACTCTTTACGACCTCATGAACTGCAGCATGCCAGGCCTCCCTGTCCATTACCATCTCCTGGAGTTCACTCAGACTCACATCCATCGAGTCAGTGATGCCATCCAGCCATCTCATCCTCAGTCGTTCCCTTCTCCTCCTGCCCCCAATCCTTCACAGCATCAGAGTCTTTTCCAATGAGTCAACTTTTTTCATGAGGTGGCCAAAGTACTGGAGTTTTAGCTTTAGCAACATTCCTTCCAAAGAAATCCCAGGGTTGATCTCCATCAGAATGGACTGGCTGGATCTCCTTGCAGTCCAAGGGACTCTCAAGAGTCTTCTCCAACACCACAGTTCAAAAGCATCAATTCTTGGGTGCTCAGCCTTCTTCACAGTCCAACTCTCACATCCATACATGACCACAGGAAAAACCATATTCATGACTAGACGGACCTTAGTCAGCAAAGTAATGTCTCTGCTTTTGAATATACTATCTAGGTTGGCCATAACTTTCCTTCCAAGGAGTAAGCGTCTTTTAATTTCATGGCTGCAGTCACCATCTGCAGTGATTTTGGAGCCCAAAAAAATAAAGTCTGACACTGTTTCTACTGTTTCCTTCAGCCTTCTTCACAGTCCAACTCTCACATCCATACATGACCACTGGAAAAACCATAGCCTTGACTAGACGGACCTTAGTCGGCAAAGTAATGTCTCTGCTTTTGAATATACTATCTAGGTTGGTCATAACTTTCCTTCCAAGGAGTAAGCGTCTTTTAATTTCATGGCTGCAGTCACCATCTGCAGTGATTTTGGAGCCCAAAAAAATAAAGTCTGACACTGTTTCTACTGTTTCCCCATCTATTTCCCATGAAGTGATGGGGCCAGATGCCATGATCTTCATTTTCTGAATGTTGAGCTTATAAAAGCCAACTTTTTCACTCTCCTCTTTCACTTTCAACAAGAGGCTTTTTAGCTCCTCTTCACTTTCTGCCATAGGGTGGTGTCATCTGCATATCTGAGATTATTGATATTTCTCCCAGCAATCTTGATTCCAGCTTGTGTTTCTTCCAGTCCAGCGTTTCTCATGATGTACTCTGCATATAAGTTAAATAAGCAGTGTGACAATATACAGCCTTGACATACTCCTTTTCCTATTTAGAACCAGTCTGTTGTTCCATGTCCAGTTCTAACTGTTGCTTCCTGACCTGCATACAGATTTCTCAAGAAGCAAGTTAGGTGGTCTGGTATTCCCATCTCTTTCAGAATTTTCCACAGTTTATATTTCAATTTAGTTAATAGAAAATACACCACAACAAAGTAGAACTGCATATATCATTATAGAAATTAATACCCTTGCAATGAAGAACTAATTGCTAGACAGCCAAAAGTTTAGGACTTTGAAGGGTTTTTTGTTTTTGTTTTTGTTTTTTCCAGTATAGGTATACCCAGTCCACATTTAAGAAAATTGAGTGATTTTCTAAAAAGTGTGTGTAGAATATGAAAATCTGGCAAATACTATTCACTTGTTAAAATTTTAGAAGGAAAATAATCTCACATAGCCTTTTAAGTCACATGATATTAGATATGAGCCTTTCTTATAGGAATACATCAATGCTTTCTTATGTTTATTTTTAATTCTATACAATTTAATTTGTATGATTATATAGACTATTAAATCTTCAATTCCTTGATATGTAGTTTGAAACCTTGCTTCAAACATATGTTGCTGGAGGAGCTGTGAGATCTATTAATGACCTTTTGATTTACAAATCTAGATGGTTTCAATGGGGCTTTAGAGCAATACTTTGTTAGAGCTCATTAAACTGCCTTTTATCTAATGCAATTTCAGAAGTACTCAATTTGAGTGTAAAGATATTCGTAATGAAATGATTCATTTTGCTTGGTTATCATTTACATTCAATAGTTACTCAGTTATTCATTATTATGATAAGTTATGATGCAATTGTTAGGTGAATATGGCAGTTAATCTAATTTTTAAAGTCATGCACTGCATCATAATTTAATATATAAAATCTTTACGTAAAAAGCCAAAATAAGGAATGAGAGTACTTGAGTCGACTGTGCATTTCAATGTCACAAGAATATTATTATTCAAAATTAATCCTACCTAGATCTTTTAACTGATTTTGGGATAAGCTACTCTAAATTTCTAGGAAATAATTATCTATCCATATAATTTATGATATATTAGGTACCCTAGGAATAAACACAAATACAAAAGGCTTTTGAGTCTTTTTACTTGAATTCTGTTAAAGACTGATTTTTTCTGATACATGTTGAGAATAGTATTTAAGGTAAATTTGAGATTTTAAATAATTGTTGTGCATATTAAAACATGCATAAAAAGTTGTGCATAAGAAACTATATTAAAACATCATAAAGTGATTTCTACAAAATATAATATTAAGCATCATTTACTTAGTAAGGTGTAAATATTAAACACAATAGTAAATCAATACTATTTTGATATATATTTCATTTTTACTTCTTTTCCACTTATTCTGAACAATTGATCAATAGAAATCACATTTGAGTTTTTGGACATATTCAATCGGCCAGAACTTTTATCTTTGTAATACACCTATATTTATTGTTGTTCCTTGGCCTGTATTCTTTTTTTTTTTTTTTTTAAAAAATTTGGCATTGGCCTCTATTCTTCTCCAGTGATGCTTTTCAAAGAGGCTTTAAAGTTGTGGCTTATTTTGTAGCATGTGGAATTCATTTTCAATATTAACTTCATGTCACAGATGGAAGGCAGCACAGTTGCACAATGTAAAAAATCAGTACTTCCTCAGATCCCACTTTCAGAGCTTATCACTATGTCATATTTGGATTTGTGCCTCTAAAAAAGCATAGCATTCTCATTTTCAACTCAGCTGCTCATTTCTCAATTTCTGCATTCAAGCTCAGTCAGGCATCTTGTGACCCTGTCTGCTGTTGACAGCTGGGTTACACTTCCACAGAATTTATTTCAGTGATTTTGAATCTTTACTCATATCTGACTTGCTGATTTCAGATAAACATAAAATCTGATGCCAAATGCCCAGATGTCTGTATTTAAGAATTCACTTATAACTCTATTGTTATTGATACATAGATTTGACACCATATAGCTTTTTGTGTAGAAGTTGAAAGAAACATCAAAAGCATTTATGTATCATGAAACCTGTAGTTTTTTATTCAGACCTAGTAGGATTGTGAACTCAAATGAAAAATAAAACCAAAATACATAACTTGTAATTTCAAAACAGTTTTAAATGTGAGGCAAAGTAACTCTTAAATCATGTAGATGTTAGTAATAATATTAAGAGTAAAAATATATACATATAACATATTGTAAAAGCTATGGGAGAATTTAGTTCTCATAAAAGGCCACTTTATTTTGGTTCATATATTTCTCAACTTCTACTGGTCAGCAATTCAATTCTTACAGTTGGTTTAATTACAGTGTTTCCAGTATACTTATGTCAAATAAATTAAGCTAGAATTTAGATGAGAAAGTGCCACCACCCAATATTCATCAAATGAAATGATTTTACAAATCACTTACTTTTCACTTAAGACCAAAACCAAAATATAATCATTAGTATATCAAAATCATTATGCTTAATGTGTCTTACTTTAACTATTTTATCTATAATTCGTATAGCTAGAAATTATTGAGTAATCATACTAATTGCATCACTCAAAGTATTCATATTCTAGGGGGTAGGAGTTCATTTTCTCACCATTATTGGATAGAATTTCTTATCACTATAAACTAGTTTGTAAGTACTATAAAAAAAAGAGCTTTTAAAAATATATTTTTCTTTCTTCTCAATTGGCATCTAATTTTGCATTCATGACTTTAAAAACAATGGTAGGTACTATTTGGATACATAGGTAGATAAGCAAGTGTAAAAACACATTTCTATCATTATTACATAAATGTGAATGGACATTAGTTAAGCATGATGAGGGAATATAAATGTATAAGCCTAGTAAAACTGGTTGTGAAGAAGTTTATAAAATTTAATAGAGAAGTTGATATTTTAGTTATATGTTGATGAATAATGAAAATTTTTTTTGTAATGAATGGCTGCTTATGAGAGAACATATTAGGCATTTTTCAGAGTTGTTACTGAAATGAGCTGAGTAAGGTTCCAATTACAGGGGTGTGTATGCTATACTAATTAAGACATTTGAAATATTACCTGTAATGAAGTAAACCATTGAACAATTTTAAGTAGATAGTATCTTAAGTTTTATTGCAAGGAGATCAAACCAGTCAATCCTAAAGGAAATCAACCCTTAATATTCACTGGAAGGACTGATGCTGAAGCTGTGCTCCAATACTTTGGTAACCTAATGCAAACAGAAGACCCACTGGAAAAGACAATGATGCTGGGAAAGATTAAAGGCAAATGGAAAAGTGAGTGGCAGGGGATAAAATGTTTAGATAGCATCTGACTCAATGGACATGAATTTGAGAAAACTCTGAGAGATAGTGAAGCACAGGGAAGACTGGCATGCTACATTCCATGGGTTCACAAGGAGTTGGACATAATTTAGTGAATGAACAACAACAAAAACTCTTAAGTTTTTAAAAGATGTGTACAATGGCAGATGAAATGGAAATGTAGATGTAAAATTTTACATTAAACAGAGATAACTGTTAAAAGACTAGAATACCATTGCTAATGTCCAAGACATAATGGTGATGGTGACATGTAGTTCTTTGACTTGGGCACTCAGGCCAATGGTGATTTTCACCGAGTTCATATATCTCTGGCATGAATATGTATGCAAACAAAAGATAATGAGTTTGAGGTAAATGTGAGATACCCATTTCACATAGATAGCCAATGATTAATTCTGATGTACAGATATTGAGTTCAGGGGTGAAGAGAGCTTGACAAGCGAGCATTTGAATTGACTGAATTCACTATGCATTATATATATATATATATTTACTTACTTATTTATTATTATTATTGAGATGCTAGGCAAGATTGAGGGCAGAAGGAGAAGGGGACGACAGAGGATGAGATGGTTGGATGGCATCACCAACACAATGGACATGGGTTTGGGTGGACTCTGGGAGTTGGTCAGGGAGGTCTGACATGCTGCAGTTCATGTCACAAAGAGTCAGACACAACTGAGCAACTAGACTGAACTGAACTGAACTGATTATTGAGATAAAACAAAATGAGAAAATCTGTGAGATACAAAAATTTACGTTATGATTAAAGGATAAAATCTCAAAGTAGGTAAATAATAATGTTACATTCAATATCACAGTAATCCAAGTCTATGCCCCAACCAGAAATGCTGTAGAAGCTGAAGTTGAACCGTTCTATGAAGATCTCAAGACCTAGAATTAACACCCTAAAAAGATGCCCTTTTCATTATAGGGGACTGGAATGCAAAACTAGGAAAACAAGAAATACCTGAAATAACAGGCAAAGTTGGCCTTGGAGTACAGAATGAAGCAGGGCAAAGGCTAATAGATTTCTGTCAAAGAGAACACATTGGTCAGAGCAAACATCCTTTTCCAACAGCACAAGAGAAGACTCTACACATGGACATCACCAGATGGTTGTACCAAAATCAGATTGATTATATTTTTTGCAGCCAAAGATGGAGAAGCTCTATACAGCCAGTGAAAACAAGACAGAGAGCTAACTCTGTTTCAGATCGTGAACTCCTTATTGCCAAATTCAGACATAAATTGAAGAAAGTAGGGAAAACCACTAGACCATTCAGGTATGACCTAAATCAAATTCCTTATGATAATACAGTGGAAGTGACAAATGGATTCAAGAGATTAGATATGATAGGCGGAGTGTGAAGAACTATGTACAGAGGTTCATGACATTGTACAGGAGGCAGGGATCAAGACAAGCCCCAAAAAAAAGAAAGGCAAAAAGACATAATGGTTGTCTGAGGAGGTCTTACAAATAGCTGCGAAAAGAAGAGTAGTGAAAGGCAAAGGAGAAATGGAAAGATATACCCATTTGAATGCAGAGTTCCAAAGAATAACAAGGAGAGATGAGAAAGCCTTCTTCAGTGATCAGTGCAAAGAAGAGGAAAACAATAGAATGAGAAAGACTAGAAACTTTTTCAAGAAAATTAGAGATACCAAGGGAACATTTCATGCAAAGATGGGCACAATAAAGGAGGACCTAACAGAAGAAGATATTAAGATGAGGTGGCAAGAATACATAGAAGAACTGTACAAAAAAGATTTTCATGACCCAGATAGTCATGATGGTGTGATCACTCACCTAAAGTCAGACATCCTGGAAAGCAAAGTCAAATGGGCCTTAAGAAGCATCACTACGAACAAAGCTAGTGGAGGCAATGGAATTCCAGGTGAGTTATTTCAAACCTAAAAGTTGATGCTGTGAAAGTGCTGCAATCAATATACAAGCAAATTTGGAAAACCCGGCAGTGGCCACAGGACTGAAAAAGGTCAGTTTTCATTCCAATCTAAAAGAAAGGCAATTCCAAAGAATGCTCAAACTACCGCACAATTGCACTCATCTCACATGTTAGCAAAGTAATACTCAAAATACTCCAAGTCAGGCTTCAACAGTATATGAACCGTCAGCTTCCATATATTCAAGCTGAATTTAGAAAAGGCAGAGGAACCAGAGATCAAATTGCAAATATCCATTGTATCATCGAAAAAGCAAGAGTTCTAGGAAAATACCTACTTCTCCTTTATTGACTATGCCAAAGCCTTTGACTGTGTGGACCACAATAAACTGTGGAAAATTATGAAAGAGATGGGAATACCAGACCACCTGACCTGCCTCTTGAGAAACCTGTATGCAGATCAGGAAGCAGCAGTTAGAACTGGACATGGAACAACAGACTGGTTCCAAATTGGGAAAGGAGTACGTCAAGGCTGTATTTTGTCACCCTGCTTATTTTACTTCTATGCAGAGTACATCATGAGAAACGCTGGGCTGGAGGAAGCACAAGCTGGAATCAAGATTGCCAGGAGAAATATAAATAACTTCAGAAATGCAGATAACACCACCCTTATGGCAGAAAACAAAGAAGAACTAAAGAACTTCTTGATGAAAGTGAAACAGGAGAGTGAAAAAGTTGGTGTAAAACTCAACATTCAAATAATTAAGATCATGGAATCTGGTCCTACCACTTCATGGCAAATGGATGCAGAAACAATGGAAACAGTGACAGACTAATTTTTTGGGCTCCCAAATCACTGCAGATGGTGACTGCAACCATGAAGTTAAAAGATTCTTGCTCCTTGGGAGAAAAGTTATGACCAACCTAGACAGCATATTAAAGAGCAGAGACATTACTTTGCCGACTAAGGTCCGTCTAGTCAAAGCTATAGTTTCTTCAGTAGTCATGTATGGATGTGAGAGTTGGACTATAAGAAAGTTAAGCACCAAGAGTTGATACTTTTGTACTGTGGTGTTGGAGAAAACTCCTGAAAGCCCCTTGTACAAGAAGAAGATCCAACCAGTCCATCCTAGAAATCAGCCCTGAATATTCATTGGAAGGACTGATGCTGAAACAGAAACTCCAGTACCTTGGCCACCTGATGCAAAGAACTGACTCATTGGAAAAGACCCTGATGCTGGGAAAGATTGAAGGTGGGAGGAGAAGGGGATGACAGAGGATGAGATGGTTGGATGACATCACTGACTCCATGGACATGAATTTGAGCAAGCTGGGAGTGGTGATGGACAGGGAGGCCTGACCATCAGGCCACGGTGTTGCAAATAGTCAGACAGGACTGAGAAACTGAACTGAATAATGTTAAGGAAAATAAGGTAGTTCAAAAACTTGTAAAAATATGGAATATAAAAAAAAGTTTTAAAGCAAACCATGGTCACTAATTCCTAGTTTAGCAGAGATGTAATTACTTTGCCACTGACTTTAAATGAGGTGTTGCAAAGTTGTGTTATGTCATCTTCCCTGGATAGGTAAGAAAAGGTCATGTTATACAAAGGTGATGGTATATAGAAATAGATAAGAGCTTTGAAATAATTATTTGTGATAATAATATAATTATTAAAATAAAAATGAAATAGTTGAGAGCAAGAACTGTCAAGGCAAATATTATGGTGTTGGACTTTATAATTTTGAAGTTGGTACACCTTCATCTATAGACAAGTTTCAAGATGAGGTATTGAAATTGAGCAGTAGAGTTAGAATTGAAATTAAGAACATTGGAAGCTAAAATTGGTAAAAGTACCAAGCGTAATTTTTGCACTTTATAATTAGCATAACTTTTGATGTTGCCTTGGATGATGGTAATTGTGGAAGCTTAGGTACTATGAGCCACATGTGAAAGTTTTCAATAGGTGATGGAAAATACATGGACAGATGTTAGATGGCAATAGCTCCATGTCAAAAACAAAAGAAAAACACACTACAAAGGAGTTAATTAAAAATCAAAGAAGTCATTAGATTTAGATTGTCTGGGCTTTAAGTCTTACCTCTACCACTTGCTGACTATAAAATCTTAGAGACATGGTAATTTTCTCTCCAAAAATATATGTTAATCCATCTGCAAACTCAAGCAAATTTCAATACAAACAAAATAACATTTTTACCTAGAGGCCATAAAAAGATAATAACAAAGAGAAAGAAACTTTGAAAACATAAAATTTCAATTCTAGTATCCATTTATCATATAGTAGCATGCATACATATAAAATCTGGTAAGAACAATGCCCTTCCCTATGGAACTGTGTACACTGATACTCACATCTACAGAATGACTAATAAGAAAATTATATACAGCTAACACATTTTACTCATTTTCATTTTTGTTAGGACATTTTAGTCTTAAAACCTGTCATCCTTTAATTCCAAGGTAAGCAGTTTACTAACTGCCTGAAATTTTAAACAAAAAATTTGAAGAAGTTTTCAGCTTCTAATTATGAAACGTTGTTTTGGAATAAGACTAATATCCTCACTGAAAATAAATCCAATGAAAGTAGAAGGAAAAAGCAATGTAAAAGCAGAAATCAAGGAAAAGAAAAATAATAGTAATTGTCCACTAGAAAAAATAATCAAAAGCACATTTGTTGATTAAACTGATTCATTGTATGTAAAAAATATTTATAATTCAATATATTAAAAGTTAAAGATTTAAATGTTCATCTGACTTGTTGCAGATGAGCTATGCCAAGGCCTTTGACAGCACGGATCACAACAAACTGTGGAAAGTTCTGGAAAAGATGGGAATACCAGACCACCTGACCTACCTCTTGAGAAATCTGTATGCAGGTCAGGAAGCAACAGTTAGAACTGCTAGAACTGCTCCATGTTAGGACATGGAACAACAGACTAGTTTCAAATTGGGAAAGGAGTACATCAAGGCTGTATATTGTCACCCTGCTTATTTAACTTATATGTTGTGATTATCATGAGAAACGCTGGTCTGGATGAAACACAAGCTGGAATAAGATTTCTGGGAGAAATATCAGTAACCTCAGATATGCAGATGACACCACACTTATGGCAAAAGCAAGAGCCTCTTGATGGAAATGAAAGAGGAGAGTTAAAAAGTTGGCTTTAAGCTCAACATTCAGAAAACTAAGATCATGGCATCTGGTCCCATCACTTCATGGCAAATAGATAGGGAATCAGTGTAAACAGTGGCAGACTTTATTTTGGGGGGGCTCTCAAATCACAGCAGATGACTACAGCCATAAAATTAAAGATGCTTACTCTTTGGAAAAAAAGTTATGACTAACTTAGATAGCATATTAAAAAAAAAAAAAAAAGATATTACTTTGCCAATAAAGGTCCATCTAGTCAAGGCTATAGTTTTTCCAGTAGTGTTGTATGGATGTGAGTACTGGACTATGAAGAAAGCTGAGCACCGAAGAATTGATGCTTTTGAACTGTGGTGTTGGAGAAGACTCTTGAGAGTCCCTTGGATTGCAAGGAGATCCAGCCAGTCTATCCTAAAGGAGATCAGTCCTGGATGTTCATTGGAAGGACTGATGCTGAAGTTGAAACTCCAATACTTTGGCCACCTGATGCAAAGAACTAACTCAAAGGATAAGACTCTGATGCAGGGAAAGACTGAAGGCAATAGGAGAAGGGGACAGCAGAAGATGAGATGGTTGGATGGCATCACCAACTCAATGGATATGAGTTTGAGCAAACTTGAGAAGATGGTGATGGACAGGGAGGCCTTGTGTTCTGCACTCCATGGGGTCACAAAGAGTCATACACTACTGTGTGACTGAACTGAACTGAACTGATTATTGCTGTATTTGTCTACTATGTTAGAGAGTGTACATGAACATATAGACATTACTAGAGAACATCAAGGTAATAAACTGAGTAAAGAAAAGTGATTATATAGAAAATGTGAAAAGAAATGTATGTATTTTTCCTTGTTAAAGTATCATGTGATCCTTTTTCACTTGTGCTTTTTTTCCCCCGTGTTCCCCTTTGAGCATACCAAAATTTATAAGCCTGCTTCGAGAAATCAAATGTTTTTGGACTGTAGATGACTGTCTTTGAATAAGTTTACTCTGAATATTTCTTTAATTTATGTCACTTCTGTTATTTATGTTCTTGAAATTTTCCTGTCCATGGTATTAAAGTTTCTTATATTTACTATTATGTTTCTAATTTCTCCCGTTTGTTATTTACCTCTCTTATTCTACCTACTAAAATGGTCAGTGAGCAACTTGTTCCCTTTTCTCTATAGTAGCTCTATCACTTGATAATCAGTCTTTACGAATTCAGTAATTACATTTATTCTAAAAATTATATCTCATGACAAATTCCTTTGTAAAAATCTAAATATACTTTAGGTGTGCATACTCAGTCACTTCAGCCATGTCTGACACTTTGTGACCCTGTGCATCATGGCCTGCCAGGTGGGATTCTGTCTGTGGGATTCTCCAGACAAGAATATTGGAATGGGTTGCCCTACCCTCCTCCATGGGATCTTCCTGACCCAGGGATCGAACCCATGTCTCTTGCATTGCAGGTGGATTCTTTACGTGCTAAGACATTGAGGAAACCCCACATATATTGTGTATTCATGAGGTATTATTTTATTCTCACTTCAAACTCCATATGTTTAAAGCTGTGCTCATTATCACTTGTACTAAATTGACTTCCCTTCCTCGCTACATTTTTTTTTTTTATCATAGTACTATGATAATACTAGTTCCCAAGCTAACCATTTTTGGAACGGATATGCTTGATTCCTTCTTCATTTCATTATTTTTATGATGATAATCTAGGAAATAGACTAGTGAAAGGCACTAAGCAGGTCTAGATCAAAATTAGCTATGATTAGGTGGTTGATGCTGATAAATCAGTTAACATTATAGCTGTTAATATTGTTATATCTGAAACAATGACAGTAGACTAAGCTGCTCTTCAAAGAGCTGACATTACTTAAATTTTCAATCTTTAATATTTTAAGAAAAATGATGGCTTAGTTTTTATTTAGTTTAGTTCATTAGAGTTCTTATTTTGGTTAGTATTTGTGTGTGTGTGTGTTCTGTTAATATTTATCCACTTCAAGGTAGATAGAGTACATGCCCAAGATTTCTCCTCCATATATGTACCTTGCCAATATGGGCAAAATATACTGCTGTTTACTTTTAGTAGTTTCTAGAAGATTTAAACCCATTTAGAATAGTTCTTTATGAATGGAACATGATCAAGGTTTATTTTTAATAATTATTTAACTAAATACTTGTATTTAAAACACTCTGATCTCTCCATTGTACTTCAGTGATGCTTTGCTATAAAGTCAGTTTGTTCTGTTGGTCTATTTTCTACACTTGCCAGCAGTACATTGTCATAATCTTTCACCTTACACAAAGTTAGCTAACTTATACAAAATGAGATAGTAGAAGCCCAACTTTATCCTTCCTCAGGATTGTCTTGGCTATTCTTAGTCCTTTGACTTTATATATTCATTTTAAGATCAGAGTTTGGAATTTTAAAAACAGTCAAAATAATAAAAACATTTTGCACAATTCCTGATAGGATTTCATTGAAGCTGTGGTAAGTTTGAGGAAAATTGACATTTTAAAAATACTGAAACTTCTATTAAATTATATGGTATAAAACTTTATCATTCCAAATATTTTTAGTTGTTTTTAGTAATATTTTATAAGTTTCTACAGATACATCTTGCCCATTGTTTCATTAACTTGGCTTCATACTTCTCTCACTACTATCCTCAGACCTACTGGAATCACCTTTGCCCTGTCTTGGATTATATCAGGCCAGATATTCTGTATTTTTACCCATTAGTTTTGAAATATTGTAACAGCTTTATCTTTCAGTACTAAAATTAATTATTATTATTATTATTATTATTATAAATCAAATAATTCATTTCAAAAATTTTCTTTTAGCTAAATTCCAGACTGACTCTTGGTTTAAAAGTTTTATAAGTTTCTACAGATACATCTTGCCCATTGTTTCATTAACTTGGCTTCATACTTCTCTCACTACTATCCTCAGACCTACTGGAATCACCTTTGCCCTGTCTTGGATTATATCAGGCCAGATATTCTGTATTTTTACCCATTAGTTTTGAAATATTGTAACAGCTTTATCTTTCAGTACTAAAATTAATTATTATTATTATTATTATTATTATAAATCAAATAATTCATTTCAAAAATTTTCTTTTAGCTAAATTCCAGACTGACTCTTGGTTTAAAAGTTCTCAATGAAGAAAAAAGTTTCCCTCTTTTCTTTTGATATCCTTAATCTAGGCCCTCTTTTCTCAGCTACTCCTTGATGTACACATTATTCCTCATAGTTGTACTCTTGTAACTCTAACTCTGCTTTTGATCAGAGTCTATGACCTTAGTTTCCTTACTTCATCAGCCAACCCTGTTTGGTGGGATATTTTCCAGATAAATTAAGCCTGACTACCTTCTTCACTGTGTGTATGGTTTACCTAAAAGAAAAAATATCACAATCTGGAAGAGCAAACCATACTCATTTATGTACTCATTTCTTTCCATGCATTGAAAGCTGATACAGCCAGCCTGTGCCTTTGAATTTTCCAAGGGAGAGTCAGACAGCAGTTTCTAGGCCTCTCAAATGTCAAGAACATAGACCAGTGTTTATTGATAATTCCCTTATATTCTATACAAGGAATCAATGTAAGAGTTTCTGAAGCTTATCAGGCTTTGACCCAGGGATAAAATGCAGAATTCCCTCTTGGATATCATCATTCCCAAAATCTCAAGGACTTGTCTTGATGCTATTTTACTTGGCTTGGAGGTAGATGTGAGTGCAAGAATGGAAAGGGAAAGGAAATTGTTTAGCATTCTCTACTCACATTAGTCAATCAATAAGCCTTCTATTAGCTCTTTAGCCTTCTCTTATATGGACTAGATTTGGGTGATGATTGCTTAATTAATTTGCCTACCAGTTAGCATATCTTGCATAAAAGTTATTAATAAACTCTTCTTAGATAATATATAAAAATTCACACAATATCATCTTGTATAGCAAAATGCATAGCTC
>SJXQ01000913.1:33446-96388 GCA_006408695.1 Aepyceros melampus | reverse complement strand
AAGGATAATCTCCTTCAGAAGCCTCCTCTCCTTCTCCTAGTTATGTATGGTTTCGAAGCAATTAGTAGGGCTGTTAAGCTGTCAGTGTCCTTGCTGCTTTTAATTTCTCTTTTAACAGCTCTTCCTCAAACCTTCTTACCTACTGACTCTCCAATTAAAAAGACACAAGTAACACTGTCAGCTGGCTGTAGGACACTGCTTAGGAAAATAAAGCAAGTCAGTTAAATTATCTACTGATTAGGACCCAGCACTCTGAGAATGCTGCAGTGCTTTCTTCATCAACTCTTCATCAAACTGGTAGCTTTCCTGTTTTCAATGGTGATAACTGCAGTCTTAAAAGGGAACATGTTGGGGTTTGGTAATCCAGTCGCCAAGGAGATGACAGATTTCGGGGCCTTGTCCAATTTCTCATCTTAAACAACATGGAAGAGAAGAAGAAACACTTTCAGTGAAGACTTTCATAAACAGAGGTGATCAGTATGTTGCATTAAAAGCAATACAACTTTACAGTGTAATAATGTCTAGTGATAGAATGCTAGTCTGAAAGAAACATAGACGATGAATTTTTCTGGGCTGACCTCACTGGTGGAAGAAGTAAGGAATCAGCAGGTGCAGCTAAGAAGGCCGACTGATCAGGCAGCAAGCCAGGGCCCACAGTAACAGAAAACCCTCCTCCCCCCGGCCCCTCCCGGCTCGCAGGCTCCCTGTGCCCCTTTTCTGTCCTGTGTACCCACCCTCCCTGCTCTGCACATGTCTGCAGGCTGTGCTGAACCCCACCTCCTGTGCCCAGAAGAGCCTCCTGGACCCTAACCAGGACGTGCCCACCGCGGCCTGGTCTCTCTCTGTTGCTGCTTTACTGCCCTCCTGCCTATTTCAGCCTGACTTCTGTGTCAAGTCTGCACAAAGCCAGGTTCACCCAGCCCGGAGCTGCTTTGTGGGACCCCCCTCCACTTCCACTCTGGGGGAGAGGGGTGCAGCTTGGACTCACACATGACTGATGGAATAAGGTTTTCTGGCCTCACTCTTAGCTGTGATGAACTGTGTGTAATTCATTCTGGATCCAAGAACCAAGCCCCTCCTTTGATGGTTGAAGACTAGGAAAACAAAACAAGGGTCCACATCAGTCCTGCCACCTAATTCTCGCCCAGGAAAGATCTCTTCTGCTGCTGGTCAGTCCCGCTCACATGGTCAGGCTTCATGTCCCCTTCTGCCCATCAGAGCAGCTACTGGAATGCGGGAGACCTGAGGCTGTGCTTGGAAATTCAAGGCAGAGAATGGCCAGGGTGATGGGAAAGGGCAGGCAAGGGCTCAGCTAGGGACGCTCACCTGAGGATCAGAAGCTGAAAACTGAAGAGATGACTGGTTGCTAGAAAATCAAAGAGACCAGATTTTGAAACTTTCAGGAGCAACCGCAGAAGGAATTCTCCTGAGGGTGTGGAATGAGTGATCAAGATTTGCAGCCCAGGCTGCCTTTTAAAGGCTTGGCTTAGGATTCCCGGGGACAGAATGAATTATAAAGCCAAGAGTTCTGGACCCAGTCATTTTCTGAATATTTGTTGAGTGCTTCCTCTGTGCTGGGAGCTGTATCACGTTTAAAGTGATGATAGAGAAAAATGACAGGTCTGGATGCTGGAAGTACAGGATGAAGGCGTCGGTAGGGGTGGTTCTCTCTGAGACCTGTGACCTAGAATCTGCTCCAGGCCTCTCTCCTGGATGCTGGTGGGGTGTGGCATGGGTGAACGGTCCTTGGCTGTGGCTGCACCCCCGTGATATGGGCCTTCCTCTTCACATGGCGTCTCCCTGTTGTGTGCACGCCCCTGCTGTCAAACTCCTTATAAGGACACCAGTCTCATTAGACCAGGGCTCACCTTCATCACCTCATGTTAACTTGGTTACCTCCAAAAAGACTCTGTTCAAAGAAGGTCACACTCCTAAGTACCAGGGGATAAGACTCCAAAATATCTTTTCTTTTTCAAATTGAAAATAGTTAATTTATAGTGTTGTGTAGTTTCAGGTGTACAACAAAGTGATTCAGTTAAACATATATATTCTTTTTCAGATTGTTTTTCATTATATGTTATTTTTAAAATATTATTTATTTTAAATTTATTTATTTTAATTGAAGGCTAATTGCTTTACAATATTATAGTGGTTTTTGCCATACATTCACATGACTCAGCCATGAGTGTACATGTGTTCCCCATCCTGAACCCCCTACCACCTCCCAGTGCACCAGCCCTGAGCACCCTGCCTCATGCATCGAACCAGGGCTGGCGATCTGTTTCACATGTGATAATATACATGTTTCAATGCTATTCTCTCAAATCATCCCACCCTTGCCTCTTCCACAGAGTCCAAAAGATTGTTCTATACATTTGTGTCTCTTTTGCTGTCTTTCATATAGGGTTATCATTACCATCTTTCTAAATTCTATATATATGTGTTAATATACTGTATTGGTGTTTTTCTTTTTGGTTTACTTCACTCTGTATAATAGGCTCCAGTTTCTTCCACCTCATTTGTACTGATTCAAATGTATTCTTTTTAATGGTTGAGTAATACTCCATTGTGTATATGTACCACAGCTTTCATTATATGTTATTAAAAATTTTTGAGTTTAGATCCCTGTGCTATACAGTTGCAACTTTACTATTTTATATATAATAGTGTGTATATTTTAATCCAAACTCCTAATTTATCCCCATGCTATCTGCTTTAGTAACCATAAGTTTCTTTACTATGTCTGTGAATCTACTTCTGTTTTACAAATAAATTTATCTGTATAATTTTTTAAGACTCCACATATAAGTGGTATTATATGATATTTGTCTTTTGCTGGCTCACTTATTTCACTTAGTATGATAATCCTCTGTTCACTCATGTTACTGCAAGTGGAATTTTTTCATTCTTCTTTATTGCTGAGTAGTATTCCATTGAATGTGTATACACACACACACACACACACACACACACGTTCTTCATCCATTCATCTGCCAATGTACAGTGTTTTGATCATTGTAAATTTTGCAGCTGGGAATATTAGGGCACTCATATCTTTTAAGATTCGGTTTTCACTGGATATATATCCAGGAGTGGGTTTTGTAGATCGTCTGGTGGGTCTAATTTTAGTTTCTTAAGAAATCCCCATACTGTTCATCACCAGTTTACACTCCTAACATCAGGGTAGAAGGGCTCCCTTTTCTCTACATATGCTCAAGCATTTATTATTTGTAGCCTTTTTTTTAATGGTGGCCGTTCTGACTGCTGTGAGGTGATAACTCGTTGTAGTTTTGATTTGCCTTTATCTAATAATTAGTGTTGTTGAGCATATTTTCACATGCCTTTGAATCTGCTTTTGTGTATGTATTAGAGAACACTCTTGTCATTCTTTTACATGCAGCTGTCCAGTTTTCGCCGCATCACTTATGGAAGAGACTGTCTCTTCTCTGTTGTATACTCTTGCCTCCTTTGCCATAGACCAGGTGACCGCAAGGTTGTGCGCCTATTTCTGAGCTTTCTTTCCTGTTCTGTGGATCTCTGTCTTTTTTTCTGCCAGTTCCGTACCTTTTTTTTTGATAACTATAGCTTTGCAATATAATGTCAGGGAGGCTGAGTCCTCCAGCTCAGTTCTTTCCTGTGATTCTTTTGTCTATTCAGAGTCTTTTGTGTTTGCACATAAATTTCAGTTTTTAAATTCTAGTTCTGTGACTATGCCATTGGTATTTTGATAGCAATTGCCTTGAATCTGTAGATTATCCTGGGTGGTATGATCATTTTAACAACACTAATACTTCCAATTCAAGAATCTGGTATATCTTTCTGTTTGTCAAGTCTTCAGTTTCTTTCATCAGTGTCTGTAGTTTTTTGGAATAGAGCTTTTTTGCTTCTTTAGTAGGTTTATTCCTTGGTATCTTAGTCTTTTTGATGATAGTGGTAAATGAGATTGTTTCCTTAATTGCTCTTTGCAGTGTTTTGCTATCGGTGTATAGTAATGCAACAGATTTTTGCATATTAATTTTGTATACATCAACTCTGCCAAATTCATGGATGAGCTCTAGGAGTTTTCTGGTAACATCTTTAGGATTTTCTATGTATAGTATCATATGTGTGTGCATGTGTGCTAAAGCACTTCAGTTGTGTCCGACTCTCTGTGACCCTATGGAATGCAGCCCACCAGGCTTTTCTGTCCATGGAATTCTCTAGGCAAGAATACTGGAGTGGGTTGCTGTGCCTCCTCCAGGGGATCTTCTTGACCCCTGTATTGAAGACGTGTCTCCTGCATTGGCAGGCATGTTCTTTACCACTAGCGCCATCTGGGAAGCCCCATATAGTATCATACAAGTGCTAAATGTTGATAAAGAAGAATCTAATTCATAGTGTAGATTGTCCCAACCTGTGCTTACCAACCTCAAATGGTTCTGTGTTACTCCTTGGGGACGCTGCACTACTGCTTGGTTCTTGATAGTAAACATTCAAATCCAGGCATCTGCAAACAGTGGCAGTTTTACTTTTTCTTTTCCAATTTGGATTCCTTTTATTTCTTTTTCTTCTCAAATTATCATTGCTAGGACTTCCAAAAGTGTGTTGAATAATTGTGGCAAGAGTGGGCATCCTAGTTTTTTTCCTGATCTTAGAGGAAATGATTTAAAATTTTCAGTGTTCAGTATGATGTTAGTTATTACTGATTTCTTTCTGGATGATCTGTGCATTGATATAAGTGAGGTATTAAAGTTCCCTGCTATTATTGTGTCACTGTTGATTTCTCCTTTCATAGCTTTAGCATTTGCTTTATATATTGAGGTGCTCTTAAGTGGGGTGCATATATATTCATAATTGTTATATCTTTTCTTGGATTGATCCATTGATCATAATGTACTGTCCTTCTTTTTCTTTTGTAACAGTCTTTATTTTTAAAATCTCTTTTGTCTGATATGAATACTGCTACTCCAACTTTCTTTTGATTTCTGTTTGCATGGAATACCATTTTCCTTCCTCTCACTTTCAGACTGTATGTGTCTCTTGATTGGAAGTGGGTCTCATAGGTAACACATGTATAGCTTGTGTTTTTAGGTTGTTATGAATTTTTTTTTCCCACACAGCATGTGGGATCTTTGTTGCCTGACCAGGAATCACACAGGCACTCCTTGCTTTGGAAGCATGGAGTCTTAACCACTGGACCACCAGTGAAGTTCCTATGGGTCTTGTCTTTGTACCATTTATCCAGTCTATGTCTTTTGGCTGGAGCATTTAATACATTTAGAGTAATTATAGATATATTGCATTTTGTTAATTGTTTTGGGTTTGTTTTTTAGGTCTTTTTTCTTCTCTTCCTCTTTTCTTCTTTTCTCCTGTGATTTGACAGTTGACTTTAGTGTTGTGTATGGATACCTTTCTCTGTATGTGTGTGTTCTATTGTAGGGGGCTTCCCAGGTGGCACTAGTGGTAGAGAACCTGCCAGCCAATGCAGAAGACATAACAGACATGGGTTCAATTCCTGGGTCAGGAAGACCCCCTGGAGGAGGGCCTGGCAACCCAGTCCAGTAGTCTTGCCTGGAGAATCTCATGGACAGAGGAGCCTGGCAGGCCACAGTCCACAAAGTCACAAACAGTCAGACGTGACTGAAGTGACTTGGCATGCATGCATACATCTATCATAGACGTTAGGTTTGTGGTTACCATGAGGTTTTGATATAGCAGTCTGTATATCAGCAAGATTGTTTTATTTTTTATGTACTGATTTTTTTGTTTCCCTTTATTTTATTTAAACATTTTTAATTGGAGGATAAGTGCTTAATTTACAATGTTATGTTGGTTTCATAACAGTGTGAATCAACTATAAGTATAAATATATCCCTACACTTTTTAACCTCTCTCCCACCCACACCGTCTCACCCCAAGATTGTTTTAAGTTTCTGGTCTTTTAACTTTTGCTGGACCACCTGCCACCCAGTGTATAGACATATGCGTGGAAATAGGAAAATCTTGTTGCAGGTATAGGAGGGCTTATCTGTTTATTTTTCTAGAGAATTAGGAGGTCAAATACTGAAGGAGAAGGGGGATGTGGTGGATTGGGCATTTGATGTGAAAGAACAGGGTTTAATATGGCAAACAGAGCAGTGGTATAGCATCCCTGAACAGTGACACAGGCCCATTTGAGGTTTGGTAACTACAGATTGGGACCAGTCTACACTATGAATTAGATTTGTCTTTATCAATATTTAGCACTTGGGGTGCAAACACAGATGAGAAGGGGTAGCTGCATCTATCCAAGATCAGGGTTTTGCATGTGGAGGCAATGAGAAGTCTGTGGCAAACATTAGGAAGAGAGGAGCTGAGATTGTATCTAAAAGGGTGCAGGTCACGGGACACAATGAAATGGCTGATGGATAATGTGAAGGTAGGGGCTTCTGTGGGTTTCCCTGGTAGCTCACTGGTAAAGAGTCCGCCTGCAATAGAGGAGACCCTGGTTCAATTCCTGGGTCAGGAAAATCCTCCTGTAGAAGGGATAGGCTACTCACTCCAGTATTCTTGGGCTTCACTGCTGGCTCAGATGGTAAAGAATCCACTGAAATGTGGGAGACCTGGGTTCGATCCCTGGATTGGGAAGATCCCCTGGAGGAGGGCATGGAAACCCATTCCAGTATTCTTTCCTGGGAAATCCCATGGACATAGGAGCCTGGCAGCCTACAGTCCATGGGGTCACAAAGAGTTGGACATGACTGAGCAACTAAGCACAGCACAATACAGAGGTTTCTGTAGATGGGAGGTTTCCTGGAACTTGGTATGGGAAAAATATTCTGAACTGGGTGCCCTGGTGGTGAAGGAAGCTGGCCCATAATAGTGGCAGCAAAGGCAGATTCAGAGTGTGCCTAGAGACAGGATACAGAGAGGGGTCAGATTGCCTGAGTCTCCAGGGAGTAGGGCCTACTGAAGAAAGTGTATGAGCGATAGTGTGGACATGGTTTTGGGAGAAATGAAGATGCCAACCTCATTTCTCAAGTGCAAGGTAAGTGGGATGTAGGAGAATGGGTAATTGTTGCCTAAGGAAGCTACAGGAGTAGGCGTCCGCAGTGGTATGCAGGCTACAGCAAAGCCAGAGCCTGGTAAGACCAGGGAGGGTGGAACAGAGTTTAAAGTTCAGAAGGAATTGTGATGATCCAGCCATTCCAGAGGCTTGAGAGGTGGAAAAGAAGTGAGTTGCTCAAGGAAGTAGTCACACAAATTATTTGTGTGATGAGAGTGTGTAAATAACCAAAAGGCTTAATGTTAGAACAGGAACCAAGGAAAAGAGGGATGTGTGTCCTGGTTGTTATGCCAGCTGTTCCCTGGAGCACTGTTTTTCAGATCCTGTTCCATGGATTATTTGCGTCAGATTGAGCGATAGTGTGGACATGGTTTTGGGAGAAATGAAGATGCCAACCTCATTTCTCAAGTGCAAGGTAAGTGGGATGTAGGAGAATGGGTAATTGTTGCCTAAGGAAGCTACAGGAGTAGGCGTCCGCAGTGGTATGCAGGCTACAGCAAAGCCAGAGCCTGGTAAGACCAGGGAGGGTGGAACAGAGTTTAAAGTTCAGAAGGAATTGTGATGATCCAGCCATTCCAGAGGCTTGAGAGGTGGAAAAGAAGTGAGTTGCTCAAGGAAGTAGTCACACAAATTATTTGTGTGATGAGAGTGTGTAAATAACCAAAAGGCTTAATGTTAGAACAGGAACCAAGGAAAAGAGGGATGTGTGTCCTGGTTGTTATGCCAGCTGTTCCCTGGAGCACTGTTTTTCAGATCCTGTTCCATGGATTATTTGCGTCAGAATCACTTTAAGGGCTTATTAAAAATTCAGATTCCTGGGCTCTGCCTCTTACCAAGTAAATTATTATTTTTTAATTTTTTTAACTTTGAAAATTATTATTTAAAGTTTCATTATATACAAACAAATATAGAAGAAATATTTATGTTTTGATTATTTAGAACATCAAATTGTGTTGAACATAATTACAAACTGTGAAGATTAATGTATACTGGTACAGACTTTGGGGGGGATAATTTTTTTTTAATTTTAATTTTTACTTTATTTTACTTTACATTATTGTATTGGTTTTGCCATACATTGACATGAATCTGTCTCGGGTGTACATGAATTCTCAATCCTGAACCCCTCCCCACCCACCTCCCACCCCATATCAACTCTCTGGATCATCCCTGTGCACTAGTCCCAAGCATCCTGTATCCTGTATTGAACATAGACTGGCGATTTGTTTCTTACATGATAATATACATGTTTCAGTGCCATTCTCCCAAAATATCCCATCCTCTCCCTCACCCTCAGAGTCCAAAGTCCATTCCATACATCTGTGTCTCTTTTGCTGTCTCGCATACAGGATTATCATCACCATGTTTCTAAATTCCATATATATGTGTTAGTATACTGTATTGATGTTTTTCTTTCTGGCTTACTTCACTCTGTATAATCGGCTCCAGTTTCATTCATCTCATTAGTACTGATTCAAATGCATTCTTTTTAATGGCTGAGTAATACTCCATTGTGTATATGTACCACAGCTTTCTTATCCATTCATCTGCTGATGGACATCTAGGTTGTTTCCATGTCCTGGCTATTATAAACAGTGCTGCGATGAACATTGGGGTACATGTGTCTCTTTCAGTTCTGGTTTCCTCAGTGTGTATGCCCAGCAGTGGGATCGCTGGATCATAAGGCAGTTCTATTTGCAATTTTTAAAGGAATCTTCACACTGTTCTCCACAGTGGCTGTGCTAGTTTGCATTCCCACCAACAGTGTAAGAGGATTCCCTTTTCTCCACACCCTCTCCAGCATTTATTGCTTGCAGACTTTTGGATCGCAGCCATTCTGACTGGTGTGAAATGGTACCTCACTGTGCTTTTGATTTGCATTTCTCTGATAATGAGTGATGGCAGTTCTATTTGCAGTTTTTTAAGGAATCTCCACACTGTTCTCCATAGTGGCTGTACTCATTTGCATTCCCACCAACAGTGTAAGAGGGTTCCCTTTTCTTCACACCCTCTCCAGCATTTATTGCTTGTAGACTTTTGGATTGTGGCCATTCTAACTGGTGTGAAATGGTACCTCATTGTGGTCTTGATTTGCATTTCTCTGATGTCTTTAATATATTTTGAAATTTTAACTACTAAAGTTTACAAATGTAACAGAGCTCTAGATCCAGGCTTCTTTCTCCATAAAGCTGTTCAACATCTTTCTCCTTCCTTTTCCTCTCTTCTCTTCCACTATGTCATCTCTTCTCTTAACCAGCCATCCTATGAGCTTTCAACGTATTATGACTGTTAAGGGATTGCATCAACACTTTCCAATGTGATGATGGAAACGTTCTGTCTCTGTGCCAAGTCACGTGTGCATATTGAAGAGTCGAAATGTGGTTAGTGTGCTTAAGGAATTGAAGTTTTAATTTTGCTTAATTTTCATTCATTTGCATTTCATTTAAATAGCCATGTGTGGCCCTGGTCTTAGTGCACTTTGGGGGCATTGTAATATGTTTGATCATAGTTGAGGGTTGGTATCCTGGCTTTATCACTTATCAGCTCTATGATCTTGAGCAAATGACTAACCTCTTTCAACTTTGAAAAAAGCTATTTTTAAAAAAGCTATCCTTTTTTGTTTTAAATTTATTGTTAGGAACACTGGGTCTTCATTGCTGTGCATGGACTATTCTCCATTTTCAGCAAGCGGAGGCTGCTCTTCACTGGGTTGCATATTACTCTTCTCCCCCAGCTTCTCTCCATCGCTGCCCCTCTCTCCTGGCCACAATCTCACAAGAGATCCCCACACCCCCTCCATTATTGACCTCTTATCTCCTCCTTGCTTTCCTACATCCACCATGCTGTCATCAAAATGCTTGCTCTGAAAAGCTTTTTCTAAACCAGTCACTCCCCAATTCAAAACCATAATGATATCTGCTACAGGTTGAGCCAGTTCTGGGTACTTTGTAACCCAATGAAGACCTGCTGGGGCCTTCTGGAGAGAGACCCCCTCCCCCATATTCTCTGCTTTAGCTCCTCTCTGAGTACCCAGATAATCGTATCTAATGCTTATGTCAAGTTGTTTTACAGAGGCTAAAACCACCACCAAATGAAAAGTTAATAATTGACAATCATGAGCATGTAATCCCCAGACCTATCGGTTCCTATGGATTGATGCTGTGAACCCCTATTACTTCACTATCAATCCATCATTACTGTGCACCAGCTGATCACATAGCCTTGAACATCCCTCTCTCACCTGGACTTTAAAAATGCTTTGCTAAAACCCACCAGGGAGCTTGGGTGCTTTGAGCACTAGCTGTTCTGGACTCCTTGCCTGGTGCCCTACAATAAACATTGAACTTTCCTTCACCACAAGCTGGTGTCAGTAGACTGACTTTACCATACATGGGCCAGTAGACCCAAGTGTGATTCTGGAACACTTCGGGTACACATTTTCTCATCTAATATTCCAAATAGCCCCCTTCACCCCTCTGCCTCACACACCACCATAGGTTCTACTTTCTGGATTTTCAGTGACTCAGAGACATTACTTAAATTTCCCAGGATGAAACAGCTGTTAGTTAAGTCAATTTATCCACAAGGTTGTGATCTCACCTACAATTCTGTCTTGTTCCACTGGCTCCAGGTTTTATGACCATAAACCCATCGGTAAAAATTGCAGCATGTGTGGTAGGCTGTGTTTTCCAAATATTAGCCACAACATTTTCTCCAATGCATATGCTCTTTTGCTCAACCCCATCGAGCAGTGGAGTTTTCCCCCCACCCTTTGAATTTGTGGCTGTTTTTAACCAATAGAATAGGACAGAAATAGAAAAATGATGCTGCTCCTGTTTTAGGCATATACTGTAACTGGCCTGGAATCTTCTGCATCTGCCTCTTGGAAGGTGCTTGGGACTCCCGTACCTGGTACCCAGCCACCATGCTGTAACAAGCACAAATAAGGGAGAAACTGTATATAGGCTCACTAATCAACAGTCCCAGATGAGCTCCCAGCCAGCATCCAGCATCAGCTGTCAGCTGTGGGAGATGTCATCTTGAGCACCAGTCCTGTTGAGCATTCAGATGACTGAAACCACATGGGAAACCTCAGGTTAAAGCTACTCTGCTCTTCTTGAAGCAATTACAGACGATGGACCATCATCCTTCAGGTTCCCATAAGAATATGGGAGTAAAATCTGAGGGAGGGATGAAACAGGAGGGAAGAGGGCAGGGTCCAACTTTTGAAAGAATGACATAGCTCAAGGACACAACATAAACTGATTAGAATCAAATGGATGCAAGCTGGCAGACAAGCCATGACTTCTTGACTTGGTCCTCAACCAGCAAGCTAAATGGCACACCCAGAGGTGACATGACAGTTTCAAGGCATATCAAAAGATCAGAAAGTGGGTGGTGGCCCAATTCCTGGAAATCTCCATCCCTTCCCCAAAATCATTGGAATAGTCCTCCCACCCATTAGCCTATGAAGTTACCCAACCCATAAAAGCTAACCACACTACATTTTGAGGCAGCTGCACTTGCCCTTTGCAAACTACTCTGCTGTTACAGACTTAGAGAACAAACTTATGCTTACTAGGAGGGGAAGGGTAGAAGGGAGGCATAGTTAGTTTGAGATTGACAGGTACACACTGCTATATTTAAAATGGATAACCAACAAGGATGGATTGTATAGCACAGGGAACTCTACTCAATATTATGTAACAACCTAAATGGGAAAAGAATTTGAAAAGAATCAGTTCAGTTCAGTTCAGTCGCCCAGTCGTGTCCGACTCTTTGCGACCCCATGAATCGCAGCACGCCAGGCCTCCCTGTCCATCACCAACTCCCGGAGTTCACTCAGACTCACATCCATCGAGTCAGTGATGCCATCCAGCCATCTCACCCTCTGTCGTCCCCTTCTCCTCCTGCCCCCAATCCCTCCCAGCATCAGGGTCTTTTCCAATGAGTCAACTCTTCGCATAAGGTGCCCAAAGTACTGGAGCTGCAGTTTTAGCATCATTCCTTCCAAAGAAATCCCAGGGTTGATCTCCTTCAGAATGGACTGGTTGGATCTCCTTGCAGTCCAAGGGACTCTCAAGAGTCTTCTCCAACACCACAGTTCAAAAGCATCAATTCTTCTGAATAGATACATGTATATTTATAAGTGAATCACTTTGTTGTACATCTGAAATGAATATATTGTTAATCAACTATACTCCAATATAAAATAAAAAGTTAAAAAAAAAAAAAAGCCTTACTCTACTGAGCCCAGATAATCTACAGACTCCGAGAGATGGTAAAACATTATTTTAAGCCACAGAGTTGTAGGGTAATTGGTTATATAGCAGCGTTAACCAAAACAGCATGCAAGCCTAACATATATTTATATAGTTATTTGTGAAAATAGCTTAATACATAATGTCATACACAAAAATAGGGATAAAAAAGATGAGATAAGCATGAAATACTTAGCATTTTAAAATATTTTCTGAATTATTGTTGTTTTCTTCTACTATCCTTGGTTAAAGACCAAATATACAGAAGGGCTAAGTAATCAATAATGACAGTTGATAGAATTCCTATTCAAATAGTCTTGATGATACCACAATTTTGTGCTCTACTGTTTATTAATTCTGATTAAATCATCAATATTTCTATCTTGGAATATGGATAATGGAGAAGTTGTAATAAAAATTGGAAAAATAGTGCTATTTTGATTTTGCTATTTCCTTATTTTTCTATCACTAATACTTTATTTATTTTTTTTTTAATTTAACTGTGGTAGTTAGTTTTAGTCACTCAGATGTGTCTGACTCTTTGTGACCCTATGGACTGTGGCCCGCCAGGCTCCTCTGTCCATGGATCTCTCCAGACAAGCAAACTGAAGTGGGTTGCCGTTTCCTACTCCAGGGCATTTTCCTGACCCAGGGATCAAAACTGAGTCTCCCTCATTGCAGGCTGATTTTTTATCATCTGAGTTGATTTATTAAAATATTGTGTTAGCTTCAGGTATACAGTTTCAGATTTTTTTCCATTATAAATTATTTCAAGATTCTGAATATAGTTTCTATGCTGTACAGTAAATCTTTGTTGTTTATTTTATATATGAAAGTGAAGTCGCTCAGTCGTGTCCGACTCTTTGAGACCCCATGGACTGTAGCCTATCAGGCTCCTCCGTCGATGGGATTTTCCAAGCAAGAGTGCTGGAGTGGATTGCCATTTCCTTCTCCAGGGGATCTTCCTGACCCAGGAATCGAACCTGGGTCTCCGGCATTGCAGGCAGATGCTTTACTGTCTGAGCCACCAGGGAAGCCCCCATTTTATATATAGTAGGGTGTATCGTTAATCCTGTAATCCTAATTTATCCCTCCCCCTTCCTTTTCCCCTTTGGTAGCCATAAATTTGATTTCTATGTCTGTGAGTCAGTTTCTGTTTTGCAAATAAGTTGATTTGTACTATTTTTTAGATTCCATATATAAGTGATATTGTATAATCTTTGTCTTTCTCTGACTTACTTATTTAGTAAGAAAATCTCTAGATTCATCCATGTTGCTGCAAATGACAAGCTTTTGTTCTTTCTATGACTGAGTAATATTCCATTATATGCTGCTGCTAAGTCACTTCAGTCGTCTCCGACTCTGTGCAACCCCAAAGATGGCAGCCCACAGTCCCTGGGATTCTCCAGGCAAGAACACTGGAGTGGGTTGCCATTTCCTTCTCCAATGCATGAAAATGAAAAGTGAAAGTGAAGTCGCTCATTCCTGTCCGACTCTTAGCGATCCATGGACTGCAGCCTACCAGGCTCCTCCATCCATGGGATTTTCCATTTATATATATATATATGTATATATATATATAATATTCCATTATATATAAATCTCCACATCTTTTTAAACCAATTGTCTGTTGATGGGCACTTGAGTTGTTTCCATGTCTTAGCTATTGTAAATAGTGCTATTATAAACACTGGGGTGCATATATCTTTTCAAGTTATTATTTTTTTAATCTCTTTTGGATATATGCAGGAATGAGGTGGCTGGATCAAATGTAAATCTATTTTCAGTATCTTATGGAAGCTCCATACATTCCCATCAACAATGTGGGAGGGTTCCCTTCTCTCCACATCCTCTCTAGAATTTATTATTTGTAGACTCTTTGATGATATATGCATTGAATTTTGTTTGTGTTTGTTTTCTTCTGTATGCAGAAATCTTTTCAAGCTAGTTGTCCCTTTCTCAAGGATCATCAATGAACACTGGCTGACATAGTCCATCTGCAAAGCCGCTTCAGGTCAGTTCAGTTCAGTTCAGTTGCTCAGTTGTGTCCGACTCTTTTCAACCCCATGGACTGAAGCATGCCAGACTCCCTGTCCATCACCAACTCCTGGAGCTTGCTCAAACTCATGTCCATCTAGTCAGTGACGCCATCCAACCATCTTATTCTCTGTCATCCCCTTCTCCTTCTGCTTTCAATCCTTCCCAGCATCAGGGTCTTTTCAAATGAGTCAGTTCTTCACATCAGGTGGCCAAAGTATTGGAGCTTCAGCTTCAGCATCAGTCCTTCCAATGAACATTCAGGACTAATTTCCTTTAGGATTGATGGGTTGGATCTCCTTGCAGTCCAAGGAACTCTCAAGAGTCTTCTCCAACACCACAGTTCAAAAGCATCAATTCTTTGGTGCTCAGCTTTCTTTATGGTCCAAATCTTACATCCATACATGACTACTGGAAAAACAAAAGCTTTGACTAGATGGACCTTTGTTGGCAAAGTAATGTCTGTGCTTTTCAATATGCTATCTAGTTTGGTCATAGCTTTTCTTCCAAGAAGTAAGCATCTTTTAATTTCATGGCTGCAGTCACCATCTGCAGTGTTTTGGAGCTCAAGAAAATAAAGTTACCCACTGTTTCCACTGTTTCTTCATTTATTTTCCATGAAGTGATGGGACCAGACACCATGGTCTTCATTTTTTGAATGTTGAGTTGTAAGCCAGCATTTTCACTCTCCTGCTTCACCTTCATCAAGAGGCTCTTCAGTTCCTCTTCGCTTTCTGCCATGAGGGTGGTATCATCTGCATATCTGAGGTTATTGATATTTCTTCTGGCAATCTTGATTCCAGATTGTGCTTCATCCCACCCAGCATTTCACATGATGTACTCTGCATATAAGTTAAATGAGCAGAGTGACAACAAAATAGCCCTGATGTATTCCTTTCCCAATTTGGAACAAATCCTTTGTTCCATGTCCACTTCTGACTGTTGCTAGTTGACCTGCATACAGTTTCTCAGGAGGCAGGTAAGGTGGTCTGGCATTCCCATTTCTTTAAGAATTTTGCACAGTTTGTTATGATCCACACAGCAAAACCTCTTAACCCAGCTCATATAAATTGCCAGTCACAATCCACTCTGCTGAAAGAGGGTGAATCCTTGAGGCTACACAGGAGACTCTCCCCCTTCCCTCAGGACACTCACTGCTCAAAGCTGGTGACAGTATGACCATCTGATGGACTGAGTAGAGGGTGCCCATGTCAATCCATGTGAATTAAATATTAGTACAATTTCACATTTTCCTAGATGTTAGAGAAAACATAATCAATGCTTCTGACACTCTAGTAGTCTCTGGGTGAGACTACTCTGGGAGAGTGAAAATGTTCACATTCTGGGTGCGCACACCCACTTTAACATCACTGGGCTTGCAGGCAGAGTGCAGACCCCTCAGCGGATTCTGCATGTCCTGAAGTTCTTGCTTTCTCACCCTTCCTGCCCTTCCCCTCACTCTCACTGGCTCTTCTCACTTTCCTTGATACACAGAAGAAACCCCTAGCACGGCAAGTCTCTACGCTAGGGTCACCTCGACGTACTCTAAAAAAGGAGTGACAGGTGGATGAAGAAACAGACACCTAAAGACTCCAGGCAGAAAGATTAGAAATTTCATTTCATGTTTGGAAACAATTATGCTTATAATTTTGCCTTTTACAGAAATAGAACCACATATCAACTTCTGAGAGGGAGAAACTAATCCTAAATAAATGAGGTTTGCTTTTTAATATCCAAGGTATTGTATCCTGGATTGTTTTAGAGAACATTTTGTATTCCACCAAAAGCAGCTGCTCCCTTTTTAAGAGCACAAGTTAATCTACTTCGAGGATATTAACAGCAGAAAGAAAAGGCCTTGCTTGGACCACGACCAAGGTAGATGTATTAAGTTTTAGTCGTGATTGTTAAGCACTAATTACAGTAGCATCCACAACATACTCCCATTAAGGTAAACTACTTTTAATAAATACATAGGTAAATAGGAAAAAATGAGAAGTGGTTGATGATCGACCTAAGCAAAAGATACGCAGCAAAGGAAAATTAGGTATTTTGGAGTACAGTGAATGCTTGGAAAAAGCTAATGAAAGTGCTTTTCCGGTGAGTATAACATATGTTCAAGAAAATACAAAATACTAGCTTCTTTCAGATATTTCCCTTTTACTCTAAGATGTGTCTTTCCCTATCAGAACTGTGTACAGGGCACTTATCAGCCCTGCTCTCGGAGATCATTCCGAGTATGCAAGAGAAATGCAAACAAGTGGAATGTGAGGCTGTCAAGCTTTCTCAAGGTGAAAAGGCCAAGGGCACACCTTGGATATCTGTCATTTACAGCAGGCTTTTTATCAACCTCAAATCCTCTAATTTTAATGTGGAGAGATTAAAAGACAGACATGTGTGTCTGTCACTGGGAAAAACAATGGCCTGCTTTCTTCAGTGTTCCTTGCCAGCCCAGATGATTCATTAAACAGTCAGGGAATGGAAGCGGCAAGGCCTTTCAACAAAAGTTATCATTGCTTCTGCTGCCTCGATCTTAAACATGGTCCAAATTCAGACTATCACTACACACACCAAAACTTCCTGCTCCCTTTTTTTGTTTCCGACATGCAACNTGACTCATTGGAAAAGACCCTGATGCTGGGAGGGATTGGGGGCAGGAGGAGAAGGGGACGACCGAGGATGAGATGGCTGGATGGCATCACTGACTCGATGGACGTGAGTCTGAGTGAACTCCAGGAGTTGGTGATGGACAGGGAGGCCTGGCGTGCTTCGATTCATGGGGTCGCAGAGTCGGACATGACTGAGCAACTGAACTGAACTGAGGTGAAGGCAACTATGTGAACCTCAAAAAATATTTTCTGAATAAACTGATTGAATGTATAAATCCACCAGGTTTTTGTTTCAACTTAAAAAATGATATAATGGATGTTAACGAAACTTACTGTGACAATCAAAAAAAATGGACAAATAAGCTGATTGCTTTACACAAACATGCATATAAGGAGAGAAGGAGAAAAAGTAGAAAACAGATACCTAAGTAAACTTAATTGTGTTAGGCATTAAAAAAAAATCAAAGATTTTAAAGAGGCTGTTTATTAAAGCTCCCTGTCATAGATATATTGAACCTTGTAAACCTTTACCTGTTTACAAGATATTTTGCCTATGTCTCCTAACTTTCACACATTTCTGAACAGAAATGTCCCTTGAACTTTGTCTGAATCTCACTAAGTCATAAGTTCCAAGTTCATTATCAGATTTTGTTTCAATATCTAGCTCCCTTATCTAGGAGAGCTGTAACCTTGGGCAAATCACCTAATATCTCTAAACCTCAGGTTAATTTCTTTCTTTTTTTTTAATTTTTTTTTTAACTGGAGGAAAATTGCTTTACAATATTGTGTTGGTTTCTGCTGTTCAACCACGCAAATCTGTCATAAGTATAGATAGATCCCCTCCCTCTTCTTCCTCCCTCTCCTTCCCCCCAACCCACCCCTCTAGATCATCACAGAGTGCCAGGCTGGGCTCCCTGTGTTACACAGCAACTTCTCACCAGCTATCTATTTTACATAACAGTAAAATACACACGGCGATGCTACTTTCTCCATTTGTCTCACTCTCTCCCTTCCCCCACTGTGTCCAAAAGTCTGTTCTCTACATCTGAGTCCCCATTCTTTCCCTGCAAATAGGTTCATCAGTACCATTTTTCTAGATTCCATATATATGCATTAATATATGATATTTGTTTTTCTCTTCCTGACTTACTTCACTCTGTATAACAGGCTCTAGTAAACCTCACATTAATTTCTGAATCTCAGCTATTTTCCCTACAGAGGTAAAAAGGAAGTACATAAGTTAGAGCATTTTGCAAACTTATGAACAGAATATATTATAACTGTTTTTTTTTTCTAACATAAAGTTATCAAGTTTATAGCTGCTGCTGCTGCTAAGTCACTTCAGTCGTGTCTGACTCTGTGTGACCCCATAGACGGCAGTCCACCAGGTTCCTCCGTCCATGGGATTCTCCAGGCAAGAACACTGGAGTGGGTTGCCATTTCCTTCTCCAATGCATGAAAGTGAAAAGCGAAAGTGAAGTCGCTCAGTCGCGTCCGACTCTTAACGACCCCATGGACGGCAGCCCACCAGGCTCCTCCATCCATGGCATTTTCCAGGCAAGAGTACTGGAGTGGGGTGCCATTGACCCTATAACGCAGTCAGAAGGCAAGTAAGACTCAGGAGAATGAACAGAATATATTATAACTGTTTTTTTTTTCTAACATAAAGTTATCAAGTTTATAGCTGCTGCTGCTGCTAAGTCACTTCAGTCGTGTCTGACTCTGTGTGACCCCATAGACGGCAGTCCACCAGGTTCCTCCGTCCATGGGATTCTCCAGGCAAGAACACTGGAGTGGGTTGCCATTTCCTTCTCCAATGCATGAAAGTGAAAAGCGAAAGTGAAGTCGCTCAGTCGCGTCCGACTCTTAACGACCCCATGGACGGCAGCCCACCAGGCTCCTCCATCCATGGCATTTTCCAGGCAAGAGTACTGGAGTGGGGTGCCATTGACCCTATAACGCAGTCAGAAGGCAAGTAAGACTCAGGAGTAACGTTGCCAGCCAGATTCAGTGGCTCTGCAAGCGTGGTCCAGTTGCTTAACCTTTCTGTATCTCAGTTTTTCCACTTGTGAAATGCTAATAATAGAGTCTTCATGAGGACTAAATGAGGTAATTCACAGAAGGCCTGTGTTGGCATGCAGTAAGCTCTCACTGTTGGTTATAATTATTACGGTGACAACTCATATTGAATCTTCATATTTGAGAAAATTTGGCCTCTGTGAAACTGGAATTATTTCTAATTTTAGAGAGATGAAAGGAACCATAGGACTTTCACCTTGCTACAAATAGACCTTGTGGTCTTCACTCAGTCCTGCTGTTTGGCTGAGAAGTGGTAGTTTCACCTCAAATGCCCCTTAAATCCTCTTGGCAAACTGACCACCCGAAGTGGTCAGCACTTCTACCATTGTACTAGGAGGTCCACTGGCTTTTTAGCCTTCCCTCAGATTACTGGAGCAACACAGAGAAGACCAGTTTTCCATTAATGCTTCAGTGCTTGGATTTGGTGCAATTCTCAAGTAACTAAAACTTGCTTCAAAAAGTCTGGTTAATTTTTTTTCCTGCTTTTAAAAATTGGTATGGAAGCTCTTTTGCACTAATGATGACAGTATATATTTTTCCCACCAAAGTAAGTCCAATATATGACAGTCTCAATTTACAAAACAGATATAGGCTTTCTACAATGCAAAATTTTGCCACAGATGGCTTCTAAGTAGCAATTTGCTGTGTGCATTTGAGTATGATTAGTTTACAAAATGTAAGTAGATGTTATAACTTTACAATAATGTACCCATCTACTGTATACAAATAGGCTCAACAGTAAAGAATTGCACTTCTCATACCACTCTACCTTCTGCCATAGAAAAAGATGGTTTTAAAAGTGTGAGTACATGTATTTTATACTTACATATTTTTTAAATTGAGGTATAATTGACAGATAACATATTAGCTTCAAGTGTACAACATAATGATTTTATATTTGCATATAGTGTGAAATGATCATCCAGTCTACTTAACGTCTGTCCCCATACATAATTACAGAATTTTTTTTCTTGTGATGAGAACTTTCAAGATCTGCTCTCCTAGCAACTTTCAGCTATGCAGTACAGTGTTGTTGACCACAGCCATCACGCTGTACATTATATCTACAGTTAGTTTTATAACTGGACGACTGTACCTTTTGACTCCCTTCACCCATTTTGCCCAGCCGCCAACCCATCTCTGGCAACTACCAATCTGTTCTCTGTATCTATGAGCTTGGTTTTGTTTCTTTGTTTGTTTGTTTTTAGATTCTATATATGTGAGTGAGATTATACAGTATATGTCTTTCATTGTCTGATTCAATTTTACATTGCATAATGCCTTCAAGTTCCATCCATGTTGTTGCAAATGGAAAGATTTTTTTTTTCTTTTGGCTGAATAATATTCCATTGCATATGTATCTGTACATACTACAATTTCTTTATTCATTCTGCTGATGGACACTTCGGTTGCTTCCGGTTGCTTCTGTGTCTTAGCTATTATAAAGAGTGCTGCAGTGAACATCAGTTCAGTTCAGTTCAGTCGCTCAGTCATGTCCGACCTTTGCGACCCCATGAACTGCAGCACGCCAGGCCTCCCTGTCCATCACCAGTTCCTGGAGTCTACCCAAACCCATGTCCATCAAGTCGGTGATGCCATCCAGCCATCTCATCCTCTGTCATCCCCTTCTCCTCCTGCCCCCAATCCTTCCCAGCATTAAGGTCTTTTCCAATGAGTCAACTCTTCTCATGAGGTGGCCAAAGTATTGGAGTTTCAACTTCAACATCAGTCCTTCCAAAGAATACCCAGGACTGATCTCCTTCAGAATGGACTGGTTGGATCTCCTTGCAGTCCAAGGGACTCTCAAGAGTCTTCTCCAACACAACAGTTCAAAAGCATTAATTCTTCAGCACTCAGGTTTCTTTATTGTCCAACTCTCACATCCATACATGACCACTGGAAAAACCATAGCCTTGACTAGACAGACCTTTGTTGGCAAAGTAATGTCTCTGCTTTTAAATATGCTATCTAGGTTGGTCATAAGGGGTACATAAATCTTTTCGAGTTAGTGCTTTCATTTTTTTCAGATAAATATCCAGAAGTACAATTGCTGGATCATATTGTAGTTCTTTTTTTTAAATTATTTTTTTAAGGAGCCTCCATAATCTTTTCCCTAGTCTTTTCACTGATTTGCATTCCAACCAAAAGTTCATGAGGGTTCCCTTTCTCCACATTCTCACCAACACTTGTTAATTGATGTCTTTTTGATAATAGCCCTTCTGAAAGGTGTGAGATGATACCGTTACATGGGATATCATTCTCCCAACCATGTATAGAGTGGGTTGAAGCAGGAGGAACTGAAAGAGGGGAGCCCTTTGGGGAGCTAACCCAGAAAAGAGGTACAGACAATGAATGGTAGAGATTCTGGAGCCTGCAGAATGAGAATTGACTGGATGGCAGACCAGGGAGGAAGAAAAACAGTTTCCACTCTAAAGTCCATCATGTTTTATTTATTTATTTATTTATTTTTTGAAATGTGTTTTCTGCATGACATAATTTTTTTTCCCCTGGCTGCTCCATGAACTTGAAGGATCTTAGTTCCCTGACCAGGGACTGAACCCACATCTTTGGCAGTGAAAGCTTGAAGTCCTAACCACTGGACCATCAGGGAATTCCCCTACCATGTTTTAAATACAAAGCATTAATGAACAGTTCTCAAAAATGGATGTGCAATATGAGACTCTTCTCAATCTGGAATTAAAGAACCAAGAGCCAATACTGTTCTGGAATCCTGCCTTTAATGAGTGTGATTTGTGTTTTTCCCAAAGATCAGCTTTCATGCAGTGTGGTGGGTGCTTGTGGTATTGAGGCACGTCACATACCAGCTGGGATGCATTCTCCGTGGTTTGCTCTCTTGATTGTAAGAGATATGAGACACCTTGGAGGTCTCCAGATTATTTAATGAGACATTCAGCAGCATTTCCTTCACTTCTAGGCAACCAAAGCACAAACTCTGTAACAGCTGTAGTTGTGGAGGGAGTGAAGATTGATGATGTATCCTTAGCACATTGTTTTCATAGTTTCCATTAGTCACAACTATTGGAGAAGGAAATGACAACCCACTCCAGTGTTCTTGCCTGGAGAATCCCAGGGACGGGGGCGCCTGGTGGGCTGCCGCCTATGGGGTTACACAGAGTAGGACACGACTGAAGCGACTTATAGTATAGTAATAGTATAGTATAGTATAGTCAACTGTAAGCGGCTTCCCAGGTGGCTCAGTGGTGAAAGAATCTGCCTGCAATGCAGGAGACATGGGGACACAGGTTTGATCTCTGGGTCTGGAAGATCCCCTGGAGGGAGAAATGGCAACCCCAGTATTTCTGCCTGGAAAATCCCATGCACAGAGCAGCCTGGTGGGGAACAGCTCATGAGGTCGCAAAGAGTCAGACATGACTGAGTGACTGAGCGCACACGCACAGTAAACTGTAAAGTTCTTCTCTAAGTCCATTCCATGCCCCTCCCTCACTTCTGTAACTTTCTCTTGTTAGAATACACAATGCGTGCTTACACTACAGATTGCCAGGGGCACATCAAAAGAAAGCATGGGAAAAAAGAAAGAATAGGAAAAAAAAAATTGTCTTAGTTCATTTGGGCTGCTGTAACTAAGCAACAAAACACAGCCTGGTCAGTTAATAACCAACAAACACTAATTCCTCGCAGTTCTGGAGGCAGGAAGTCCAGGGTCATGGTACCAACACGGCCCGTGAGGGTCTTCTTTGGGGATGCAGACTTTTTGTCCTGTCCCATGTGGCAGAAGGGGCAAGGGATCTGTCTGTCTCTTTTCCAAAGTCCTAATTCCAAGTGCGAGAGTTCCATCCCCTTCCAAATGACACACTTCCTAATACTATCACCTTTAGGAGTTAGGATTCAACATGTGAATGTTTGGAGGGTGAGGGAGGGGGAGGCGGGGAGACACATTCAGGTCATAAAAACCCTCAAATTATTTCATATTTGTTAGGTGATGAAACACACGCACACACATACATACATTTTAGTGAAAGAAGCAGGTGTCTTTATAAGCGGGCATGTGAACTTTTGATGACTCATCAAATGAGTCATCAAAGATTTGAGAGTCAATTTACGTGAGTGGATGTGTCGGTGTTACTTTGACAAAAAGACACGAACACACACAAAACACAAGATGTTCCTTACATAAACAATGAACATACTGCATAATAACAACCACTCTCTATCAGACACATCCTACATCAGGCCCTTAATTCCACTCTCGTTTCATATAACAACACTATAAGGTAGATATTATTGTGATTATAAATTCCATTTTACAGATGAGAAAATTGGAAACTGTGCAATGATTAGCTAGGATGATGTGCAGGACTCAGTGCTCACAGCTGTGATTTATTACAGGATGAAAAAGGTCCAAAGGCAGATCAGCAAAGGGAAAAGGCAAAGCCCAGAGAAAACCAGGCACAAGCTTCCAAGAGTCCTCTCCCAGCAGAGTCACACAAGATGCACTTCATTCCACCAGCAACACGTTGCAACAACCCGTGTGAAATTTATCCACCAGGGAAGCTCATCAGAGACACAGTGCCAGAGGTTTTTACTGGGGCTGGCCATATAGGCACCCTCTACCAGCACAACAAATTTCAGACTCTTAGAAAGAAATAGATGTTTGGCAGAAAACACACATTGCTTGTACTATTTGTGCCCAAAATAGTTTGGGCACAGTGACCCACTCTTACCTGGGAATTGTGATAAGTCTCTGAAAATTCAAGTTCCCAGACACCAGACAAGGGCCAGCCTTGCCAGCAGATCTTTCCAAGATGAGCCATCTCAGGCTTACTTTGTTAATGTTTTTTGACTTGACCAATTGTAGAGAGGTTGTCATTGAGGACGAAGGGCATGAAGCACCCAAGTAAAGTTCTCATGTTCACTTTAGAGATAACCGAAGAGCATCTCAGGAAGGTTGACTGCCTTGATCAAAGATCTATAAAGAGGCAGTGCTGGTACTAGAACCCAGGTCTTCAGATCACACAGAGCACCTGACTGATTGATGTCATTTAGTCAGTAAGTTGTGTCCGACTCTTTGTGACCCCATGGACTGGAGCACACCAGGCATCCCTGTCCTTCACTATCTCCTGGAGTTTGCTCAAACTCATGTCCATTGAGTCAGTGATGCCATCCAACCATCTCATCCACTATCACTCTCTTCTCCCCATGCCCTCAATCTTTCCCAGCATCAGTTGGCTCTTTGCATCAGGTGGCCAAAGAAACAGAGTTTCAACTTTAGCATCAGTACTTCCAGTAAATATTTATGGTTGATTTTCCTTTAGGATTGACTGCTTTGATCTCCTTGCTGTCCAAGGGACTCTAAAGAGTCCTCTCCAGCACCACAGTTCAAAAGCATCAATTCTTCAGCGTTCAGCTTTCTTTTTGGTCCAACTCTCACATCCATACATGACTATTGGAAACCTGACAGATACTGAAGTAGAAAGCAGTCTGTGTAGCCCATGCCCATCTCTGCAATTACTGGGGATCCCAATCAATTTGCTTAATTTTCACTCATTCACTGTTAGATTTTATTACAAAACAAACACAAAAATACAAGTTGATTTTGCACAGATGGCTTTTGGGAGGATGAGATGGCTGGATGGCATCACAGACTCAATGGACATGAGTCTGAGTGAACTCCGGGAGTTGGTGATGGACAGGGAGGCCTGGCGTGCTGCAATTCATGGGGTCACAAAGAGTCAGACATGACTGAGCGACTGGACTGAACTGAACTGAACTGAACTGTTGGCATGATTATTTTCAATCAGGTATATTGTAACTTACTGTCTCATTTCCTGCCTTTCCTAGACTGGGGAAATTCCCCTAATTTATTAAAAAATATTGAGTTCAGTTCAGTCGCTTAGTCGCGTACAACTCTTTGCTACCCCATGGACTGCAGCATGTCAGGCCTCCCTGTCCATCACCAACTTGCAGAGTTTACTCAAACTCATGTCCATTTAGTCAGTGATGCCATCCAACTATCTCATTCTCTGTTGTCCCCTTCTCCTCCCGCCTTCAATCTCACCAAAAAAATATTGCAATTCTTAATAACTTAAAATAACAATGAGAGAGGAGGGAGAGAAAAGGAAACCTCCTTCAAAAGAGAATGCTAGCTAACCCATCGTGAGAGTGATATAATTCGATCATTCAAGGGATGCTAAAGTCATCAGAGAAAAGTGACTGGAGAATGAGATATTCACAGTCTCAAAGAATCAGGTCACAGATTAAATCTGAATTAAAAGGAAGAGGCAATCTCCTGATGGTCCAGAGGTTTAGGACTCAGTGCTTTCACTGTTGTGGCCGAGGTTCAATCCCTGGTTCGGCAACTAAGATCCTGCAAGCTGTGTGGCACAGCCTCAGCAAAAATTAAAACAAACTGAAAAAAGCTTCAGCTCTTTGGTGATGAGGAAATGACCAAAAATCCAGTTATGGGGGATAGAGGGATAAGAGGAGAATTCAAGGTGATTTATATAGACAAGCTTTATGTAACAGTACTGGGAAAACTGAGTATGTTATTATTAATATTTATCCTGAAAATATTTGCTTGAGATTCCAATTAAACATGGTGGAACATATGGCCATTTTTGCACAGTCCTTCCGAAACTCACTGAGACAACAGTACTTCTTGTTTTTTCAGCCACACCATGTGGCATGTAGAATCTTAGTTCCTCAACCAGGGATTGAACCTGCGCTCGCTGCAGTGGCAGCATGGAGTCTTAACCACTCGACCCCAAGGCAAGTTCCTCAAAGATGTATTTTAAAGTGCAATCCACAGAAAAAAACAGAATGGGAGGCAAAGCAATAGGACTGAGTGATGTAAACCCATTCTGGAAGGCAGAAAGCCAAGAGTGGAGAAATTACCAATTCTGCAATTTAGGAAGAACTAAAACCACGTGCCCAGAGGAGACACTAATGAAAACCTGATTTCCCTCATAAAAGCTCAGAAAGACTCAGAACAAAGGCACCAGGGACTTTTAAAGGTGAGGCTGAAGTAGGGAGTTCTGATAAAATCTGCACAACCATTACTGAATGGCATTAACCCGAGGAGAGTACAATCAGCAAGCAGTTCATTCTTCTCTCACCACCACCCTCAATCTCACTTAAACCTAGCTCCTCATCTGGAGATGACCAGGCTGATCCTATTGTGTTCCAGTCACATTCAAGTATGAGTTCAAGCTTGTTTTCAAGTATTTAAAAGACCCAGTAAGAACTGAAATGAAACTTTCACATCACAGACAGCTGTTTCTCTCTGAGCAGGCCCCACCTCAACCTCAGGAGCTGGAATGCAGCCTTTCAGTTTCGTGGTCATTTTGTTTTTGTTTTTTTTTACCACTTTCCTTGTTTTTCTTCTCTCTACTCCGCTGTTGCTGTTTCTACATCCCCCAGGGTCATGTGTACCAGGAACAAGAGGAAACAGGAACAGACTTGCTAGGACTGTTACAATTGCCTCCCACCCCCACCCCCATCACCCAGGGCAAATGGTCAAATGCTGGCTCTTTATAGCATCACAGTGCATTTATGGATGCTTCTCACACCTGGCTTCTCATGCCCCATCGCCAAAGGAGACCTCTGCCCTGCATTTCCTCACTGCAACAGCGCACGTTCTGCTTCACCTCCGAAAGACCCCCGCAGCTCTGACTCCGACATTACACCCTCTAAGCAGGTGGTCATGTATGGATGTGAGAGGTGGACTGTGAAGAAGGCTGAGCACCAACGAATTGATGCTTTTGAACTGTGGTGTTGGAGAAGACTCTTGAGAGTCCCTTGGACTGCAAGGAGATCCAACTAGTCCATTCTAAAGGAGATCAGCCCTGGGTGTACTTTGGAAGGAATGATGCTAAAGCTGAAACTCCAGTTCTTTGGCCACCTCATGAGAAGAATTTACTCATTGGAAAAGACTCTGGTGCTGGGAGGGATTGGGGGCAGGAGGAGAAGGGGACGACAGAGGATGAGGTGGCTGGATGGCATCACTGACTCGATGGACGTGAGTTTGAATGAACTCCGGGAGTTGGTGATGGACAGGGAAGCCTGGTATGCTGCAGTTCATGGGGTCGCAAAGAGTCGGACATGACTGAGCGACTGAACTGAACTGAACTGAAGCAGGTGGTATAAAGCAGGTCCTTTCCAGGTGATTCTAACATGGCTCTTTTCCTAAGAGTCCACATAGCCTGTGGCATCTTTGCCTCATGAAACACTGGAATTGTAAACTGCATCCTCTGAAGACCCCTCTCTTGACTTTCCCATCACAGGCAGCACCAGTCAGCCAAGTTATCCCAAGGGAGAGTCCCACTCTGGCTCTGGTATATAAGAGCTCATCCATATAAGATTCATATACTCTTACCTCTGGGTCTCCACACCCACCCAGCACAGCCAGGTAACAACTTCCTAATTCTAGTAGGAAATGAGAGAGTTATTCCCTAGAGAAATGGGACAGAAGAGTTTCAGGCTTGAAGGAATCTAAACACTTTTCTGGGACTATATGTGAACATTCACACACTAAATGATGGAACCTTTAGTTCCCTATGAATGTAGTGTCATTCGCTCAGTCATGTCTGACTCTTTGCGACCCCATGGACTGTAGCCCACTAGGCTCCTCTGTGGAATTCTCCAGGCAAGAATACTGGAGTGAGTTGCCATTCCCTTTCCAGGGGACCTTCCTGATCCACAGATCAAACCCAAGTCTCCTGCATCACAAGCGGATTCTTTACTGTCTGAGCCATCAAGGAAGCCCAACATAGGCACTAAGTCCTATGCAAATTGGATAATTCTTCCAGCAAAAAACTACGTAAGACTCTGAAAACAGAGCTAGAATTAAGACCAGCTGGGAGTCCTCCAATGAAATAGCCTAGTCACTCCCGCATGGTCATAAAACTTTGAAATGGATCAGAGAAGGGACTAAGCATGTACGCAGAGCTTCCTAGAGGTTTCTTACTGCCCCAAGTATTAAACGTAAATGAGGTTCCACTGGTCAACAGCCGTTTGAGGAAAGCGTCCTACATGAAAGGCAACCTGCGTGGCCCCTGCCCTAAAATGCAGATATGAGAGGTGTAGGGGAGGGCTAGTACAGAGAGTAGAAGAAAAAGGGCTTAATTATAACTAATTTCCTCAGAAATAAAGAAAAGATATTTCATCCATGAAATAACATGATATTATTTCAATAATTGGATAATTTTAAAGATCTTAGAAATATGAAGAATAAAAATTTAAAATTCAAGCAAAAGGTTGGACGATAACATTGACAAAATATCCCCCTCCTAAAACTGGACATTCCGGGAGAAATTTTTTAATTAGAGTATCAGTCAAGGTGGTCTAACAATAAATTGATAGGAATTTAAGGAAAATAAAACAGAGGAAGAGGAGGAGAAGAAATTATCAAAAGATAAATGACCAGAAAATATCCTAGGATGAATAAGGACTCATGTTATCATAAAGTTAATATGAGATCCTGAATGCTTCTGGAAAGAACAAAAATAGGTTGTACACAAAAAGGATCTGAAATAAGAGTGCCCCTTGACTTCTCCTTGGTGCCACAGGAAACTAGAAAATAATACTGCACTTCCTTTAAAATTTGGATGCAAAAGTCATTTCTAATTCAGAAAGCTGTTCTCAACCAAACATCAATCTAGTGTAATAGGAGAACCAAAGCATTTTCAGGCATGCAAGGATCAAAACATTATCTCTCATATACTGTTCAATTGGCCACTACTGAAGGATATGTTCCACACAAATGAGGAAGGAAACTAAGAAAGAGGAAGCCACAAGACTCAGAAATCTTGGGACCCAACACAGAGGATACAGGATGCCAAGTAGAATTCTTTGAAAGAGTTTCACATCTGGCCTGGAGAGAAACCAGCACAGACTGAAACAAGAACAAAAAGAGGGGCAGAAAAAAAAGAGTCCAGGAAAAAAAAGGATACCTTTGATCTATGCGAAATTATAGAGGCTACTGGAGAGCTAAGAATAACTCATAATAAATACATGTAAAGTAAGCAAATGGGAGATACTAAGGCAATGATTAACTATAGGAAAAACAAAAAGTTGTGTAAGAAAAAATTTATATATAACCACAATAAACTACTTGACCCGCAGTGACTTTTTAAAATGGAATTCCATCTTCTGCTCAAATGATCCACTACACTTTGAATAAAATCCACACTCCTTATCATGGCTTAAAGAACGCCACCTCCGTGTCCCGTGGTTTGTCATGGTACTCAGGTCTTAGTGCAAAGTTTATCTCCTCTGTGAGGCTTTCCCTGAGTAGCCAGTACAACTTAGTACTGGCTTCCCCTCAGTTCTATCACCATAACATCACTTCATTATATTTTCTTCCTACTGCATCACTAATTGAAATATTTTATTTGTTAGCATTTGAGAGGACATTAGAATATCCCTAGTTGCCCTCCTCCAGGGGATCTTCCCATCCCAGGGGATGGAACCCAACTCTCTCGCTTTGCAGGTGGTTCTTTACCATCTGAGCCACCAGGGAAACCACGGATATAAGGGCTTTACATTTGTTATTTTATTCAATCCTCACAGCATCCTTGTGGGGTAGGTACTATTATTTTCTTTATAGACAAGGAAACAGACGCACAGTTAAATAACTTGTTGGAGATGACTTGAGAGCAAAGCTGAGAATCACACACCAGCAGTCTGGCCCCAGACTGTCTTCATTACCATCATGTTACTTGCCCTTCCCTACAAGTGCCACGAAGTGTGTCGACTCTCCCTACTCTTCCTCCTCAAAGTTTCAAGACCTTGAGAAGTGCCCCATGCTTACAAGATAAAAAAGAAAAACTTTATTTAAAAAAAGGAGAGAGAGAGAAATGCATTACAGTAATCGGAAGGCATCACCCTGAAGAAAATGAAAAGAAGGAGGTGGATGTTTTTCCTCCTTTGCTATTAGTTGCATCACTGACCACATCTCAGCTTTGTTTTCCTTTCAGCACCCATGGTTTCTGGTTCTTCCAGGTTTAGGGCCTCCTGCTCAAGAGATTTCTGTCTTCCTGACAGGCTTTGGGTCATTTGGTGGCTCCATCACTTTATTATTTATCTCTCCTTTCTCTCTAATCCTGTTGGCTCAGTTCAGTTGCTCAGTCATGTCCAACTCTTTTTGAGCCTATGGACTGAAGCACACCAGACTTCCCAACACATCACCAACTTCTGGAGCTTGCTCAAACTCATGTCCATCAAGTCGGTGAAGCCATCCAACCATTTTATCCTCTGTCATCCCCTTCTCCTCCCACCTTTAATCTTTCCACGTATCAGGATCTTTTCCAATGAGTGGGTTCTTCACTTCAGGTGGCCAAAGTATTGGAGCTTCAGCTTCGGCATCAGTCCTTCCAATGAATATTCAGGACTGATTTCCTTTAGGATTAACTGGTTTGATCTGCTTGCAGTGCAAGGGATTCTTAAGAGTCCTCTCCAACACCACAGTTCAAAAGCATCAGTTCTTCAGTGCTCAGCTTTCTTTATGGTCCAACTCTCACATCATACATGACTACTAGAAAAACCAAAGCTTTGATTAGATGGATCTTTGTTGGCAAAGTGATGTCTCTGCTTTTTAATACGCTGTCTAGGTTGGTCATAGCTTTTCTTCCAAGGAGCAAGTGTCTTTTAATTTCATGGCTTGCAGTCACCATCTGCAGTGATTTTGGAGCCCAAGAAAATAAAGTCTGTCAATGTTTCCACTGTTTTCTTTAGTCCTGTTAAACGGTATTAGCTTGTCTGCTATACAAGGCCTGAGGACAAGGTGGCCTCATTCTCTGTATGAGCCCAGGGTGAAATGGGTGTTTTGGTGACTGTGTCTTGGGCCAGGTGAATCCAGTGAGTTCCCTAAAGGGCATCCAGAAGACTCATTGGTAAAGTGGAGGGAGAAGAACAAGAAGCTAGAGACCACTCCTCACTGGACCTTTAATTCAAGGAGAAATCCAGAGTGCATACAAGTGAAAAATGATGATTTGGTCCCAAGCAACACTAAGACAGAATATTCCAAAGAGGGTTTACAGAGGCCAGACAGTTCAGGTGGCCAGGAAGAGGAGCATTATAAGAGTATAGCATCTGTTTCCACTTATAGGCCCAAATGAACCCTAAACAAAGTCCAAGTAAAATCAACTCATCCCCCTGTCTTTTTTCACACCTCACACCACCACCATTCCCACAAATCCAAGCATCATCATCTCTTCATTTCATGTCACTGTAATCTCCTAACAGCCTTAGCTGTCTCACCAAAGTGGGCTTTCCTAACAGTGAATCTCCTCGTGTGAACATCTTCCTTTATAATCTGGAGAGTCTGATAACTTTCTAAACCATCAAAATCTGCTTCCTTGGGGCTTAACAGTTTCCCCCTCAACTTATCTCTTTCCTCTTGCATTTTATAATCACAAAGAAGAAACCTTCAGACCGTTGCTTGGAAATCTCAACTAAATCTCAGTTAACCACTTCCAAGTTCTGTTTTCCATATAGCTATAATCCACAAGTCCACTAAGCTTTCTTCTACTATATGATAAGGATTTCCTCTGGTTTCCTTGAACATCTTCCCCAATACTCTCAGAGCCCTCATCAGTAGTGCTTTTAACATCCATATTTCCAACAACAATCGGTTCAAGACAATCTAGGCTTTTCTTTTTGTGATTCTCAGCTTTCTTCCATCCTCTGTCCAATGCCCAATTCAAAGCCACTTCCTTATTTTCAGGTATTTGTTACAGTCAGTACCAAAATTCATATTCATTTTCGTTGTTGCTATAACAAATTACCATAAATTTTGTGGCTTAAAAATAACAGAACTTTATTATTGTAGAATTCTGGAGGCCAGAGTTCCAAGTTAAGTGAAGTGAAATGAAGTGAAAGTCGCTCAGTTATGTCTGATTCTTTGCAACCCCATGGACTATAGAGTCCATGGAATTATCAAGGCCAGAATACTGGAGTGGGTAGCCTTCCCCTTCTTCAGAATTTAGATACTAGTCAAATTCTCCAGGGGATATTCCTAACCTAGATATCAAACCCAGGTATCCTGCATTGCAGGCAGATTCTTTACTATTCAAGCCACCAGCAAAGCCCAAGAATACTGGAGTGGGTAACTTATCCCTTCTCCAGCGCATTTTCCTGAGCCAGGAATCTTCCTGCATTGCAGGCAGATTCTTTACCAGCTGAGCTACCAGGGAAGCCCCTCCAAGTTAAGGTATAGAATTTGTTTCCTTGCTTTTCCACCTTCTAGAAGCCACCTGTATTCCTCGGCTCAAGGCCCCTTTTCCATCTTCAGAGCAAGCAGTGTAGCATCTTCAAATCTCACTTTCTCTCTCCCTCCCTCGCTCCCTCTTTCCCCCTAACCTCTGCTTCCTTTGTCCCATCTCTTTCTGTGAGCCTCCTGCCTTCTTCTTGTAAAGACCTTTGCAATTAAATTGATCCGAGCCAGAAAATCAAAGATAAGCTCTCCATCTCAAAATCCATAACTTAGTCACAAAATTTCCTTTACCATAAAAGTTTCAAGGGATTAAGCCATGGGCATCACTGAGAGTTCATTACTCAGCCTACCACACTTACCGACCACCTATCCCAGGCCATATCCTAGGCCAAGTATTGGATTACATGTGTTTGCACAGTGGCAAAAAATTGGATATGCTCTCTGTCCTGAAGAAATGTACGATCTAGTGGGAAAGTACATCAGAGATCAATCCCAAAACCGAACAGATAATCACACGCATGCGTGGGTGTGTGTGTGCTCAGGTGCTTCAGTCGTGTCCAACTCTTTGAGATCTATGGACTGTAGCCAGCCAGGCTGCTCTGTTCATGGGATTCTCCAGGTGAGAATCCTGGAGTGGGCTGCCATGCCCTCCTCCAGGGGATCTTTTCACACCCGTGTCTCCTGTATCTCCTGCATTGCAGGCAGATTCTTTACCCACTGAGCCACCTGAGAAGCCCAATCACACCCATAAATAACTGCAAATTGCAATTCGTGCTCTAAAGGACTTGGAATCACAGAGGATCATAAGATCAGCTGTGAAGCAGTGACATTCAGTCTGAGGCTGGCAGGGTGGTAAGGAGCTAGCTTGATAGGGAGCAGGGGGAAGGCCTCCCAGGCAAAAGGATCAGCCCTGAAGAAAAATTTGGGGGGGTGAAGGAAGCTGGAAAGAGGAAGTGAGGCTGCAAAGCAAGAGTGATCAGAACTTCTGGTGCCTTCTAGAGCACAGGGGAGACTTTGGCTTTTAGTCAAAGCATAAGAGGAAGGGTTGAGGAGCTTTTTACACCAATGACAGATGTGATCACTCTGCTCTGTGAAGAACAGACTGGGGTGGGGGTGTGGATAAGCTAGAGGTGAACAAAAATAGAAACCTATTAATATTTATCCACTTAATATCCATTTATTATATACATATATAATCATATATATTATACACCCATATAATACAAGCCCATTGACAAGAAGAGAGCGGCTTGAACTGTGCACTTGGCACAGTTCAAATGAAGAGAACTGAGGAGATGTAAGATGTATCTTGAACCAAAAATAATTGATGGGACTTGGTATAATTAAATGTCATTTAAAAGTCTGGGATATGACCATAGGTATGGATGGATTATGAGGAATATTGTGTATTAATGGAAAAAGCAAGAGAGTTCCAGAAAAACATCTATTTCTGCTTTATTGACTATGCCAAAGCCTTTGACTGTGTGGATCACAATAAACTGTGGAAAATTCTGAAAGAGATGCGAATACCAGACCACCTGACCTGCCTCTTGAGAAACCTGTATGCAGGTCAGGAAGCAACAGTTAGAACTGGAATTCAATCCAGTCACTCAGTCGTGTCCAACTCTTTGCCACCTCATGAATTGCAGCACGCCAGGCCTCCCTGTCCGTCACCAATTCCTGGAGTTCACTCAGACTCACGTCCATCAAGTCAGTGATGCCATCCAGCCATCTCATCCTCTGTTGTCCCCTTCTCCTCCTGCCCCTAATCCCTCCCAGCATCCGAGTCTTTTCCAATGAGTCAACTCTTCGCATGAGGTGGCCAAAGTACTGGAATTTCAGCTTTAGCATCAGTCCTTCCAAAGAAATCCCAGGACTGATCTCCTTCAGAATGGACTGGTTGGATCTTCTTGCAGTCCAAGGGACTCTCAAGAGTCTTCTCCAACACCACAGTTTGTCAAGGCTGTATATTGTCACCCTGCTTATTTAACTTATATGCAGAGTACATCATGAGAAATGCTGGGCTGGAAGAAACACAAGCTGGAATCAAGATTGCTGGGAGAAATATCAATAACCTCAGATATGCAGATGACACCACCCTTATGGCAGAAAGTGAAGAGGAACTAAAGAGCCTCTTGATGAAAGTGAAAGAGGAGAGTGAAAACGTTGGCTTAAAGCTCAACATTCAGAAAATGAAGATCATGGCATCCAGTCTCATCACTTCATGGGAAATAGATGGGGAAACAGTGGAAATAGTTTCAGGTGTATAGCATAGTGATTCAGTATTTTTGCAGATGACTTTCCATTTAGGTTATTACAAGGTAATGGGTGTAATTCCCTGTACAGTAATTCCTTGTTAGCCATTTTATATGAAAGTGAAAGTCACTCAGTCCTGTCCAACTCTTTGTGACCCCATAGACTATACAGTCCATGGAATTCTCCAGGCCAGGATACTGGAGTAGGTAGCCTTTCCCTTCTCCAGGGGATCTTCCCAACCCAGGGATCAAGCCCAGGTCTCTTGCATTGCAGGTGGATTCTTTACTAGCTGAGCTACCAGGGAAGCCCATTTTATATATAGTAGATTATATCTGTTAATCCGGGCTTCCCAGGTGGTGCAGGGTAAGGAATCTGCCTGCCAGTGCAGGAGATACGGGTTCAATCCTTGGGTCAGGAAGATCCCCTGGAATAGGAAATGGCAGCTCACTCCAGTATTCCTGTCTGGGAAATCCCATGCATAGAGGAGCCTGGCAGGCCACAGTCCATGGGGTAGCAGTAAGAGTCGGTCATGACTGAGCAACTAAACAACAGTAAGAATAACAATAATCTGCTCATCCCATACCCCTAGTTTGTCCCTTCCCACTAAGGCCAGTGATTCTTAACCTTCAGAATCAGCAGAGAATTTTAAAAACATATGTGTGCCCAGCTCTCACCCCAGTCCTCAATCAGAATTCCCTAGAGCTAGCCTGGTCCTGATTACTTAGAGAAAATTCCTTAAGTGTGTTTGCCAGGCATCTTGCTGAATAAACCAACAGTTTAAGTCAGTATCCAGTTGTGCAGATGAGGAAAGTGAGGCTCAGAGAGATCACCGAGACTCCGGGGTTACCTAGAGTTTAGTCCGAAGACAGGACTGGATTCAGTGTCTTCTGCCTGAGGATGCAGGCCCTGAGCTGCTGCCAACCTGCAGTGATGGGTGGGAAGTAAGTCTGGTGAATAGGTGGCACCCCGACCCCAGTGCTTGAGGCAGATGTGTCCCAGGGTGGCAAGTGAGTTGGCAGCTGGATGTGGCTGACAGACACGGTCACATGCTGCTCTTTCATCCCCACCTTTGCTCTCCTTCCTGGTGCTGTCATTCGGGACTGTGATCAGGGAGCTGTATCCAAGATCCCTGATCCAAGTGGCCCAGGTACCTGCTACAGCATCTGAGGTCCTTCATTCTCCAGAATGGGGGGTGGACAGCGCCCTTCAAGGCAGAAACTCAAGAATCTATGTTCCCCCTGACTCTCCACTGTCCTTCCAGGGCCAAGGTTTTAATGGGAAATCTGGTCAGCCCTGGCTTCCAGTCCTGCCGGCCAGCAGCAAACAGAATGGGATGCTGACTGAGGCTTTGCAAAGATCTCCTATGGAAGGGTGGACAGGCATCCCAAGAGGTTAAGGGTGTGATTAACACTCTGATTTTGCCGTGGGCCAGAATGGGAACCAGGAATAGAACTAATTACCATGATCGCTGCCCTTTATCGAGTGCTCACTGAGCCGGGCACTCTGCCTGAATTATATTTCCTTTTCTTCTTTAGCAGCCATGAGAAGCCTCGGGTTTGATGCCTTCCCCTAAGTGGCAGGCTGGGAGGCGAATGCAGTTCTGCTTGATTTCAAAGTCCATACTCTTAGTTGTCACGTGACACTGCTTCCCCAGCTTGTCCTGTGCTCTCCCTTCTCAGCTGCTGCTCCTAGGGATTCAACCGGAAGCCCATGGAGATACATTGAACTCAATATTTAAGAACACATAGTAAAAGATATCCCAAAATGAGGTCCTTGGAGGTGTTCAAGGGGAGATACTGTGCCTCTTGGTGGGAGACTGTCAGTTGGGAATTCGACTGGCCAAGATGTTGTAAATCTAATTGGAGGATCCAGTACATTAGGGGAAAATGTATACATTGAGCACTGAAAAGCAGTGAAGTTTTGATTTTGTATGGCCTACTTCCAGCTGTGCGAGCTATGCTGGGGTGACTTCTCAGTGCCAGGATGAGCCATGAGTGTCCTGGGGTGTCTGGGGTATAAGGAGCTGCCCATAGGGAGCTTCCCATCTAGTAGGGATAGGAGGACTTGCTCCCATGAAAAGATAAACTATCCAAGAGCAGACAGTGTGGGGAAAGTGGACAAGATTGTGCCTTGTGGGCCCAGGAGAAGGGATGAGTTCTGTGATCAGGGAATTGTGCTTCTACGGTATTGGACCTATAGTGGGCTCCTAAGGGTGCTTAGACTCCTCCAGATGGAGCTCACTGACCATGTGATGGGAAGGCAGGTCAGGCCCTGGTGTGGAGGGCCTTGGATGATAAGAAATTGTAGAGTGAGTCTCTTGGGCTGCTTCTGAAAGTTATAGGGATCTGTTAAACAATTATTTTGCCAAGTAGTGGAGTAACAGCAGGGGTGCCTTATCTAATTCCATAGCATTTGATGTGTGGCCACTGTGGCTGGAGCAAGCAAAGCCCACTTCTAAGGATGAGCAGGGATAATCTGGAAGGAGAGGTAGGGCAGGGACCTGTCAGGAAGAGGAAGCTGTGTAGGTAAAGGTGTGGATGAGGGGTGATCTTGAGGGTTGTCAAAGTCTTACAACTCTTTGCTCTCCTTGCTCTTGTCCTTGGCTTGTGGAGCCAGAAGGAAATGGGAAGTTCCCAGTACTTTGGTCTCTGTCTGGTACCTTCTAGTAATTGAAAGTTGAAGCAGCTCTTGGAAAAGTTCCTTTTCCTCTCTAGTTTTTACTCTTCTCTTCAGCATGAAAGAGATTCCATTGTGTATTGCTAACCTATCAGGTGCTTTATCCTCCTCCCACCACTTCCAGCTAGGAGAATTGAAGTGTAAGTTTTAGCATCTGTTAGAGTGGTCCAGGGATACTGACTCATGGAATATGGGCATTGCTGCCCGTGAGGAGGCAGGGAGTCAGGAGTGGATAGCTTGATTTCTGTTGTGCCAATACTTGTTTGTTAATTTGCTTGTCCTTGGCCTTCTATGAGGCCTGAGTACCTTGAGGTCCGCCTCCATGTGTTTTCAACTCTGTATGCAGCACAATCACAGCATAGAGATTACATGAATTAATTGCTCAGTACATTTTTGCCAGAGGTATGAATGAGGGGCTTCCTTCATCTGCCTTCATATACTTATGCCCAATGGAAGTTACCTTACCTCCCGTAAGATAACAGTATATTGCAGTATAAGACCATTAAGGATGAACGAGAGAATGCCAAGAAAGTTCCCTTAAAATTCATAGTCTGGAAAGTATTGAGAATTCATGGAAGATTCTCATAAAAGTATCTGGGTAGCTGGTGGCCAGGTGGAAACTTACAAACTTACAAACTTACTTGCAAACTTACAAATATGGGCCAAAGCATGCAAGACTCAGCTATATTTAAGTAGTTAATCTCAGTACTGACCTTGGTTCAGATTTCAGATGTCCAAATAAAGGGCCAGGAGACCATGTGTCTCCAAGAAGTGTCAGAGTAACAGGAGCTGGTCAGTAGATGTGATGTAGGGAGGACAATCCTCAGGCTACATTTTTTTTTTTTAGTTGAACACCAAACTCTAGGTTTCTTTTTTGTACAGAATAGCAAAGCAGCATCCCCAAATCATGGAGTTGCCACAATCAGTGTGGAAACCGATGCATACAGTAGGTAGCTGCTGCTACTGCTGCTAAGTCGCTTCAGTCGTGTCCGACTCTGTGCAACCCCATAGACAGCAGCCTACCAGGCTCCCCGTCCCTGGGATTCTCCAGGCAAGAACACCGGAGTGGGTTGCCATTTCCTTCTCCAATGCATGAAAGTGAAAAGTGAAAGTAAAGTCGCTCAGTCATGTCCGACTCTTAGCAACCCCATGACTGCAGCCTACCAGGCTCCTCCGTCCATGGGATTTTCCAGGCAGGAGTACTGGAGTGGGGTGCCATTGCCTTCTCCAATACAGTAGGTAAGAGCTGTGGAAACTGATGCATACAGTAGGTAAGAGCTGGATCTTAAATCTTTGTTTCATGCAAGGTCATGATTCAGTCCTATGTGAAGCCTCCCATCTCCTGTGCCTCTTCTCTTTCCCAAACAGAGGAAAGCTGGCATCACCCTTGTTTATGGGGACGGTTCTGGGTGGATATATGCAGGGCAAATTAGCAGATGGACACAGCACTGCAGAAGGCAGGCCTCAGACATGTGCCAGGCAGATCCGCTCTCCTGGGCCACTCTCCCACGGAGCCTGGCTGTATTTAGAGGGTCTCAGGTGGACAGATGCTGAGATGCAAGACAAGGACATGAAGCCAGAGCTGCCAACTCCCTCAGGCTCGTGGCGATGGAGCTCAGACTTCTGGGTTTTTGGTGGGTCATGCTGTGTGATCCTTTCCTACTGAAAGCAAGGACCCTGTGGAGTGCAAAACCTTGACAGAGAAATGCTGAGCCAGGGCCCTCATTCCTAAAGGCTCCGAACATTGAGATGGTGACAGCTAAGGTGTTGGATGTATGAGAGGGAGCCTTTAAACACCAGCACAGGAGTAGTATGATGTTTTGGAAATCCCTAAAAACGGAAACCCATGAGTGTTGCACTGAGCTCTGAGAAAGGATTGCATGTGGTCCTTGGCCTATCTTCTTAGCCTTGTTTGTAGAGATGCCTTCTTTTTCTTTTTTTTTTGATGGCACAGGGAGAAAACGTTTTGGGTTTTAGAGCTAAAGAAGCCTGGTTTTGAGTCTAAGCCCAGTTATTCTACAACTCCATGACCTTGGGAAGGTGGTATCTTTTCCCTGAGCTCCAGATTCTTCAACCGTAAAACAGGGGGAAAGCATTTTATTCTGCAGGGTGGTTGCAGGAACTGGAGAAAAAGTCTGTCAGGAGTGCTGGGTGCTCTGAGTTCTCTTTGCGCTCAGCTGCCCTGTTGGCTCCCTGAGGTCAAGGTTCAGGTCTGACTCATCTGTGCCCTTGCTGTAGTATTGAGCACATGCCTGGTACACAGGGGGTGCCCAGTGAATGGGTCTTAAGTGACCAAAAAAAAAGAAGTGATCAGGCTGATGGCTGGCACTCCCCTGGCCTTAGAAACTGGAGAGAAGAAAAAATGGTTTAGGAATGGAGTATCAGGCCTGAGGGTTCCTATTTCCTCATTCAGGGTGCAGGCTGGGATTGCCTGGAGCCACAGTTCCTTGAGACTTACCACCTCCGGCTGAAATCTGCCTCCTTTAATTACCTCCTTTCCAGGGAACAGGAGTTCTTGTTGTCTGCCCAGAAGCAGCTAATTATAGCTCCAACCGCCAGGCCCTGGTGCGCTTCTAGGCCACAGGACTGTGCAGCCTGAGCTGTCTGTTGATTTTGGGGTTTCCTCAGGGATTCTTTATGTTTTCAAGTTTTCACTGGGGTATGCTTTTTATTTTGAAGCCAGTGAAGACAGAGGGGCATACAGTGTCTAAAATTTTATAGGAGGATGTTAGGAGATAGAGAGCTTGGGGAGAGCAGGGAAACGGTTTTTTTAAAAGCGCATAGTGACTTAAAGGGCTTCCCTGATGGATCAGTGGGTAAAGAATCCACCTGCAATTCAGGAGACAGAGGAGACTTGGGTTTGATCCCTGGATTGGGAAGGTCGAGATGGCAGCCCACTCCAGAATTCTTGCCTGAAAAATCCCATAGACAGAGAAGTCTAGCAGGCTCCAGTCCAAAGGGTTGCAAAGAGTCAGGCACAGCTGGGCATCCTAGTACAAAGGTACCTAAAAAGGGGACTGGTTGTGTATCTATTATCTCCCCAAGAATATCCCTTCATAATGATTTTGCCAAGATATATCCTCCACATTTGACCTCTAGGACCTCTCAGCAATTTCTTTTTCCTTTGAAATATATATGATTTTAACCATTTAAAAAATACTTTATTTTATATTGGAGTATAGCTGGTTAACAACGTTGTGATAGTTTCAGGTGGACAACAAAGGGACTTAGCCATATATACACATGTATTCTTATTTTTAAAAATTTTAAAAGATATTAAAATAAATGCTCATAATAAAAATAGAGTAAAATACCTCAGAAATATTTATTTAAAAAAAAAAACCAAAACTAAGAATTTCTTCTCCCCTCTCTCTCAACCTTAATCCCTTCTCCATCTGTAATCATTTTTACTTTTTAATTCTTCTGGTGGTTATTGTTATGTCCTTAAATAGCATGCTTATATCTTTAGTTTTTAAGTTATTAGTTTTAGTTGTGCCTATTGGCTTTTATGATAGGAAGGACTAGCTTATATACACACTGACACTTCCTATCCCCCTTCCTAAGTTTTGACAGTTGGATCACTTGTTTTGCTCTCTCCGGGTTGGTTTCCTTTATAAATTTATGTGATGTGCATACATCTCCATTCCTTGCCATATCAACTTTTGGCAGGATCGCTTCACCCACCGTTTTGTAAGATGAAAAGGTTGAGGTTTCTCTGTACCTTTCCTCTCCCACTTTTGCAACTTGTTAGTTTGATGTTACCTTTTGCATCTCCAGCTTTTATAAATGCATACATGTCTGTATGCATTTTTATAATTTGAACCATAACTGAATCTTCTGTGCTTTGTCTGTGGGTCGATTTCAGAAGCTGAAAACAATCAGCAGCATTTGCATTATGATTTCTAGGTAAATATTGCTCAATACAGGGCTCAGTCATGTACTGTGGTTTCATTTCCTTTTCTAGGCTTCTGAGGTCACCACCTTTAAGCCACTCATAGGGGACTGAACTTTCCCTTAGCATCAAAATCTAGTAGATCCTTCTAATTCCCCTCTACTTGTTGAAAATCATCCCAGTTTATTTCCACATGGAGCCTCCTGCCTTTTTTGTTGTTAATATTCTTGAATTATGTGGTAGTATTCTCTTGATTGGGAGAAGAAAATCAAGTTATTAAGTATTTTCTGCCATATCCTATGTATCTTCAATCTTTCTAACCATTCTCCTGGCTGCTTGGAGTCTTTTCTACATTTCTTCTTAAAGTTCCATCAACTTTTTCTTTTTTTTTTTTTTGTACTGATTTCTTCAAATTTGTGTCATGATTTCTCATGCAGTCTTTTTTTTTTTTTTTTCTGCAGTTTCTGATTGCCTTCTATTTAAACACCTATGTCTTTATCATAGCTTCAGATATTTCCAGGCTGACATGGAGACGTCCTGAGTCATGCCATTAGCTGTTAGTCATCATCATTTTTCAAAAGAAAGTATATTATTAAAATATTATCTACCAGTACTTTCTTATACTTCCTCTTACTTGGCAGTTTGCTTGCTATTTTCTTTTCTCCAATGAATATTCATAAACATTTTCAGGTGATTTTATAATTCTTATATTTTTAATGGTCACTTATATTCCACTAAGTAGAATTACTATTTTTAAACTTAGTCATTTGAATGTTTTTGGACACGGATTATTATCAATTATGTATTTTTCTGAATACCACTGTTATGAACATTTTAAAGCACAAGGCCTTTTTCACTATTTGTGTGTGTGTGTGTGTGTGTGTGGAAAGAAAACTGGGAAACTTGTGTCATTGTCCTTGAGGCCATATTATACTTACTGTGCTTGTGGGGGGTCTAATAGGGAGCACCTGGAATTTATTAAGAAACTTTATTTTTCTTTTTTTGGGGAAAAGGGCAATAGAAAGCAGGAGAGAAGCACCACCTCTGAATTGGCACATTGAATTTTTTTGGCAGCTCTAAGAAGAGTTCGGGGCATCCCACTCCACTACTCTTGCCTGGAAAATCCCATGGACGGAGGAGCCTGATGGGCTGCAGTCCATGCAAGTCGCAAAGAGTCAGACACGACTGAGCGACTTCACTTTCACGTTTCACTTTCATGCATTGGAGAAGGAAATGGCAACCCACTCCAGTGTTCTTGCCTGGAGAATCCCAGGGACGGGGGAGCCTGGTGGGCTGCCATCTATGGGGTCACACAGAGTCGGACACGACTGAAGTGACTTAGCAGCAGCAGCAAGAAGAGTTCAGTTCAATTCAGTTCAGCTCAGTAGCTCAGTTGTGTCCGATTCTTTGCAACCCCATGAACCACAGCACACCAGGCCTCCCTGTCCATCACCAACTCCCGGAGTTCACTCAGATTCACGTCCATCGAGTCGGTGATGCCATCCAGCCATCTCATCCTCTGTCGTCCCCTTCTCCTCCTGCCCCCAATCCCTCCCAGCATCAGAGTCTTTTCCATTGAGTCAGCTCTGTGCATGAGGTGGCCAAAGTACTGGAGTTTCAGCTTTAGCATCAGTCTTTCCAATGAACACCCAGGACTGATTTCCTTCAGGATGGACTGGTTGTATCTCCTTGCAGTCCAAGGGACTGTCAAGAGTCTTCTCCAACACCACAGTTCAAAAACATCAATTCTTCGGCACTCAGCCTTCTTCACAGTCCAACTCTCACATCCATACATGACCACAGGAAAAACCATAGCCTTGACTAGACGGACCTTTGTTGGCAAAGTAATGTCTCTGCTTTTGAATATACTATCTAGGTTGGTCATAACTTTCCTTCCAAAGAGTAAGTGTCTTTTAATTTCATGGCTGCAGTCACCATCTGCAGTGATTTTGGAGCCCGAAAAGATAAAGCAGCCACTGTTTCCACTCTTTCCCCATCTATTTCCCATGAAGTGATGGTACCAGATGCCATGATCTTAGTGCTGCTGCTGCTGCTGCTAAGTCGCTTCAGTCGTGTCCGTTTCTGTGCGACTGCATAGATGGCAGCCCACCAGGCTCCCCCATCTCTGGGATTCTCCAGGGAAGAACACTGGAGTGGGTTGCCATTTCCTTCTCCATGATTTTAGTGCAATATATTGCAAATGTGATACTGCCTAGAAACCAACTGAGTATCATATCTCCCTCTTTGAATCTTCTGGGGTCAGCTATGGCACTGTGACTTGTGTCTGTGTAGCTCTTCTCACTCAAAAGCTTCCTGTGATAATTTTTCTTGTGCAAGTATTATTTAGCCTGATCACCAGCAACTTGCTCATTTCCCTTATTCACTGGAATCGTCTCTCAGTAACTGTTGGAAAGATCAGAATCCATCCCCAAATTAAAGAGGTGCTCCCATTGAGAATATCCTGTAAGGTCTGCAACTACTTCTTCATAAAGTTTATAAGGAAGAGATTTGAAGAATGGCAGGATTATTAGAATAAAGGAGCTACTGTGAAGAAATCCACAGTCACAGGAAACCTAAATTTTGATGTATTGATGAAACTGTCTTACAGTTTTATTGTCACCCTACAGCATGCATTACTCTAAAACTTCATCATTTGGCAGCAATTTACATATTTACAAAGTCTGTGTGACATAAGTACATAAAAATGGGACCCTTGCTTTTGAAAAGCTTTACAATTCATTGACAATATTGATCACATGCTAAAGGACATATACTCAGTTGTGCTATGAAAAAATTCAGGGCTTAATGAGTCACAGTCTAATTATTTTGGATAGTGGGTGATAATATTATATTGAAGGTGATGATGAGACACATAGATTCAGAATATCACAGCTTGGAGACGATCTGCTCCAGCAATTCAATTTTAATATGAGAAAAAGGGGACTCAGAGGGAAGATGGACTCAATCAAGGTCGTACATGTGGTTAGTGGCAAGCCAAGTTTGTATTCTATACTTCCTCACTAGTCTGTTGGTTTTTTCTTATATCCTCCCTTATTTAAAATGTTTTCAATTTTATTTCCAGGTGTGTAAACTGTAGTTCATGGGGCTGGAAAGCAGAGAAATTTTCCATCATCTACAGAGATGCAGAATATTTAATAATGGAGGATACATTTGCTTGGGATGGAATCAGTGAGAACTTAAGCTCTGAGACACAAAGAATCTTTTCTGAGATGAGGGAAAGTGGTGGGCAAGGCAGGGTCCATTTTTAGGATATAACTGGAGCCATGCTGTTGTAACTGATTCTGGGGAACTTGGGGGGTTTGTTCTTGGCTAAGATATTTCCATTCTCTAAAACACAGATTCCACATCTATCGATTAAGAGAGTTGCATTTGACGGGCTGGGCTTTGTAGGCCTTTCAACTCTGAGTTCTGTGAGTCCGTGATTCTGTGTTATGTTCTAGTTCGAGATGACTTAGGGGAAAAAAAGTCCCTGCTGAATCACTAGCAGCAACACCTGCTTTGGTTTGGCTGGGAAGTAGGTCAAAGCTTGGCAGACATGAAGATGTGGTTGTTTGCAGCTGTGAGCTCAGCCTGGGTCCCCCTTGTAGACACCGGCCACAGGAAGGATCTTATGCTCGGAGGTGGAGAAGGGTGGGTTTGTGGCTCTAGGAGAGAGTTGCAGGAGATGGGGGTGATTGACAGGAGAGAGAGACATTTGGGGTGGGTGGGATGAAGGAAGCACAGCTGGTGACTGGTAGCAAGGAGACCCAATGTTTATTGACTGCTTATCTTGTGTGGAGCACTGGCAACTATTCTTTTTTAAAAACTCCTCCCCTCAACACACTGGGGAATAGGTGTCAGCATTTGTGTTTTAAGGGTGAAGAGATTGAGGCTTGGAGAGGTGGCCCTAGTGGTAAAGACTCTGCCTGCCAATGCAGGAGACAAAGTAGATGCAGGTTGCATCCCTGGGTTGGGAAGATCCTCTGGAGAAGGGAATGGCAACCCACTCCAGAATCTTGCCTGGAGAATTCCATGGACAGAGGAGCCTTGTAGGCTACGGTTCATAGGATCACAAAGAATCAGTATGAGAGTCATCCCCACACCCCCAAACACACACACACATATTGGTGAGAGGGTCCAAATCCTCTTTTCTTTTCACAGTCAAGTGTGCCTTGCTCTGTTCTAGGTGCTGGGGTGTGACAAAAGAGACAGGCAAGGTTCATGGCCTCATCTTGCTTGCAGTCTAGGGGGTTGGGACAGACAGCAGACAAAGTAGACCCATGCTTTCAGGAAGTAGAAAGTGCTACGCAGGAGAATATAGCAGCATTAGGATACAGTGAGTGACAGAGTTGTATATTGTTTTTTATATCCTAGTCCGTAAAAGCATGCATTAGAGAGACACACTTACTCAAGGAAACCAGAGGGCTCTGGGAATTGAGATTGTTGAGGTTAGAATTCAGTCCTGGCTCCTGTGACTCAGCTGTGTTACGTGGCAAAATCACCTCCCATCGCTAATATTGGAGAAAGTAATCCCTGTTCTTTCTGCTTCACTGGATGGTGAGGGAGGAGGAAGTGAATCAATTGGATGTGAAAGGTTTTTAAAGCCCTAATAGGTTATAAAAATGTAAGGAACTGTTTGTAACAGCTTTTAACTTTTTAAAAAGTTAAACTGTTAACTTTTAAAGGGATACGTTCTTCTGTTTATTCACTGGCCTCGTGTGCTTGGAGGAATTGTGTGCCCTTTGGTCCTTTTTTCATTCCTAGATGCAGGTCAAGATTGAGGACCCTCGTGCAGCCTCAGGAGGGTGTGGATTGGATTCGTCAGAATCAAGGGGTCATTGGAGTGGAGCAGAGGGCTGGCTGCTAGGTCGAGTCATGGATGAGGTGGGCTGAGGGCGAGCAGCGGGAGTGGGAGATGAATCAGGCAGCCTGGGGGAGGTGAGAGTAAAACTGAGTCTAACTCCAGAGCTGCACCCAGCAGGGCTGTTGGGCTGCAGGACTTAAGGAAGATCTACTGTGCACAAAGTCCTGGCTGATAGGGAGGGCTATTGGAGACATTATAAATCACTTCAAAGTTTGTGAGGAGTTTGCCCTGTGGGGAGTGTTGTGGATGCTGGGGAATCCTGTGCTTCTGACCCTCAGGGGCTTCCTTACAGGTCTTGTTCCCAAAACTATGTAAGTCATCATTTAGTTCAGCAGTAATTTATCCTTATAGGTAGGGGTGATATTTAATATGTGTGTAATTTATATGTGAGTTGGACTATAACGAAAGCTGAGTGCCAAAAAATTGATGCTTTTGAACTGTGGTGTTGGAGAAGACTCTTGAGAGTCCCTTGGACTGCAAGGAGATCCAACCAGTCCATTCTAAGGAGATCAGTCCTGAATATTCATTGGAAGGACTGATGTTGAAGCTGAAAATCCAATACTTTGTCCACCTGATGCGAAGAACTGACTCATTAGAAAAGACCCTGATGCTGGGAAACACTGATGGCGGGAGGAGAAGGGGACGGCAGAGGATGAGGTGGTTGGATCACAACACTGACTCAATGGACATGGGTTTAAGTAAACTCTGGGAGTTGGTGATGGACAGGGAGGCCTGGCGTGCTGCAGTCCATGGGGTCGCAAAGAGCTGGACACGACTGAGCGACTGAACTGAACTGAATTTATATGGGTATAATTCAGTATGTGTACTGAAGGGACACCAGCTCTGCCTTGGGGAACCTTTTTGTTGCTGGACCACGATGAGATTCAAGGAATCCTAAAAGAGGGATTAGGAAAGCTATGGGTATAATTCAGTATGTGTACTGAAGGGACACCAGCTCTGCCTTGGGGAACCTTTTTGTTGCTGGACCACGATGAGATTCAAGGAATCCTAAAAGAGGGATTAGGAAAGCTGAGGTGGGATGAGGACATTTGGGGATCAGGAAACAGAAATGACATATTGAAATATTTTAGCAATCTGTGTTGTCGTGTCTTTGTGTACTGGTGAATATCAGCTTTGCATGTGGTTATCCAGTTATCTTTTACTGTCATCAGTGTAATAATTGATGCGCACACGAGCACAGAGGAAGGAATGATTAGAAAGGTTTCCCGGAGTCAGTGATGTGTGAGTTGGGTTTTGTAATATGAATAGGATTTTGGCAAAAAAGCTTTCTAGATAAAAAGGGAGCACATGGGTAAGAACACTAGTGTGTAAAACAGCAGAGGACACGACTGGATGGTTGAGGGACATAAGAGATTTTGGGCTAGGTGACTGTGAGCATAGCGTGCCATTGAAAGAGCCGGTAAGAAAGGGGGACGGGCAGCACGTCTGTTTTATCCTTCGCACAAGAGGAGGGCAAAGATACTGGGGCGTGGGTGTGTCACGTGGTTTTTATGTTTACTTCAGGTGCAGTGGTTCCTCCTTATCTGTAGGTATTATGTTCCAAGACCCCAGTAGATGCCTGAAACCATGGACAATGCTGTTTTTCCCTGTATATACATATATCTATATCTGTATCTGTATGTATAAACTTCATCTACAATAAAATCTAATTTATAAATTAGGCCAATAAAAGATGAACAATAATAGAATAGAACAGTTAAAACAATACATTGCAATAAAAGTTATGTGAATGTGGTCTCTTTCAAAATATTTTGTCATATAAATTTAATGCCTTTTCCATCTTAACTAAGAACTTATCACGCCCTGTAGTGTTAACTTTTGTAGTCTGAGTTGCGGCAGCTAAACTACCATGGGTTTCATTTGCCACCTTCACAATTTCATGTGTAGAAGATTTGTTCTTCCTGTAGATCTTAGCGATCTCACCATACAATGATTATTTTTTATTACGTGGAGAACATTTCACCTTTTCACTTTACCGATTCTTTTTGGTAGATCTGAATTGCAAGCGTCACTACTTTTGCTCTTTGGGTCATTATTATATAAAAGAAGGATGACTTGAACACAAACGCTGATACTGAGACAGTAGATCTGATAACTGAGCCAGCTACTAAGTGACTAAGCCGCAGGATATGCCGGACGAAGGGTTGATTCACTCTTCAAGGGATGACTGAGCGAAGTGGCCTGAGATTTCATCAGCTTCCCAGCATGACCCTCAATTTAAAACCTATGAATTGTTTATTTCTGGGATTTTCCGTTTAAAGTTTTTTGAGCCACATTGACCTTGGGTAACTGAAACAGCAGATAAGCAGGGAGGATGGTAGTCACTGACTTGGGGCAGGTGTAGGCCTTTTGCAAGCATTGTCTCGAATCTCCCAGGAGGGAGGGATGTTTATCCTTCTCCACTTTGTGGGTTAAGAAGTCAGAACTCAGCATGTAACTTGCACAGCATCATATAGTGGGAGGAACAGGATTTAAACTCGAATTTGTCTGACGGCGGAGCCTGAATGGTCCACCCCTGCACTGTCACTGCTGTCTCCCATGAGCTATAGCAACATCTGCGAGGAACAGGTGGGTTTTCTTGTAACTTGTAACAAAACTGGAGGCATCAGTGTTCTCATCAGCAGAATGGGGATCAGAGTCCCTGCTCCAAGCACTGGCAGAGCTCGGGGAACAGGGAACCTGGTTCGTGCCTTCTAGTCCCCTCAGCCTGACTGTCTCGGGGGTGATGCTTCAGTCTGGCTCTTCTGTCGTCCCTGAAACTCTGACTTGTCTTCCCCTCTCCTGAGACCTCCTCCTGAAGGTGACAGGTAGTGTGCTGATCTCATGGACACTGCATATTATACCCAGTCTTGTGACAGAGCTTTCTCAGAGCAAATCAGTAACTTGGTTCCTGCTTAAGATTTGGCCTCTCTTGTTGCTTGACTTTAGAGAGAGAATGTGTTGGTCATGTGTCCTTCATATTTCTTCCCCTCCATCAGTGTTTGTCTTCTGGGACTCCTCCCCCAACAATAAAGCAAGGAGGACAAATAGACCCAACTGAGGGCAGCATAGGGTGGAGGGGAAGAGCCCAGGCATTGAGCCAAATGGCCTAGACTTAGTTCCCAGCTCTGCCACTGTGTACCTCTGTGTCTGTTTTGCCTCAGTTTTCTTGTCTGTAAAATGGGAATAATGATAACAGTACTTATTTCATAGGGCTTGTTGGAAAGGTTATATGTGTCATACTGATAACATGCTTGGAAAGTTGCCTGGTACATAACAAGTGTTTGTTAATTGACAACAACAGCACCATTTTATTAATGGCCCTGTCGTCTATGGTCAGGACATACTACTGTGTTCTGGCTTTTCTTTAAACCCTGGCAGGTGGGGGCACTTGTGCTGTGTGGTCAGCAGAGGAGGTTCACATGTGTGATCGGGTGGAGATGGGCTGTGATGGCTGGTTTGCAGAAGAACTTTACTGGTTGTGGAAAGTGTGTGGCTGAGAAATACCAAATAGAACAAAGATTTGTCTTTTGCTAGTAGAACAGAGTTTAGATTAGATGGCATTTACAGCTAAGTTTATGTATTTAAAATTTTTTCTTGATATAATACTCTGCAGCCTGTGAGCCAGTGGTTTTATCTGGCTGGGTCAGTCAGTGGGTAATTTTTAATTTGGCTTTTAAACAAATCAGGGAGACAACAAAAGATTTGGATCCTGACCAACAGAGTTTAAGGCTCTCTGGTGTCACTCACGCAGAGTGATCCCATTGGTAATCCTCTCTCCACCCCTTTGTCCACTCCTTCTTCTCCATCCAGAGAACTCCAACTTTGTCTTCTTCTTCTTCTTGTTTCTTTGCCACTAAAATTAGGTGCTGGATGGTCAGATGAGCTCCTTCATGTCTGGGGTCTATGAGTGGCCCTCATTCTTGGTCAAGTAGCTGCAGAATTTTGAAGGAAGTTTTTTTTGTTTTTGTTTTTTAAATTCAGGTTTGTGGATGGTGACCTTGGTCAACTAAAGAAGCAAATTGATCATCTTAATTTTTTTCTCTCCATTTGGCAGTTTTGCCCCTAAGAAATCTTCATTTCTACTTCACACCTTTTCAAATCTCCCCCAGTATTTCTGTGTCTCATGCTCAAAAAGCTGAATGGAACCAAATACTTATTACCATTCTGCTCTTGGAAGTTGGGTGGAGACTTTGACTGTTAAATTTAAGCGGTCAGTCTAATGCAAGATGTTTTCTGTGTCCCGTCTGTAGAAGGGCCTGGAGCCCTCAACCATATCATTTCCCATGCTTACTCTAGTCCTGCTCTTGCACTTTTAAATCTCTACTTAAGGCTGATGATCACATCTTCTGTGATTTTTGAAGGGAGAAGGGAAGACTAGTGGTGTTGGAAGTTAAAATACTAATGTTAATATAGCCATGCAGTTAATTTTTTCAATGTGCATGTAGGCATGATTGGAGTTTATAATATGTTAAGTGCTTATGGTATGTATTTATAATACAGGGAAACTTCTTGGAATACCTTGCTTCTGTGTAGTACTTTAGCGTTTTGCTATTTTGAGTTTCCGATGAGTGTATGAGATATGCATAGTTGGTGTTGCATTTTTATGGTGGAGAAAACAGAGGCTCAAGGAGGTAAGGTAACCTGCTTGAGATGCATGTGCATGGTGGGTCTACTGACCAGTGTTTGACAGAGTTGTTTTGCTCTAAGAAAATTAGAGAGACTGACAGTGTTTTTGAATTTCCGAGGAAGAGAGGAGGTTTAGAAGGAATGGAAGTTACGATTTATATTAATATTAAGCTATCCTAAGGTGCCAGTCATAATATGCTTCAAGTGCTGTTGATAAAGGCAAAGAATCATGGAGACTTCACTAAGTTTTCTCAATGGTATGCCAGTCCATCCATCTGTCCTTCCATCCATCACCTGTCCATTCATTTTATCATATTTTAAAAAATATAATATGTCAGTTTCCATGCTGAGTTCTGACTGGTTGAAGCAGAATGACATGTGCCACTGAGGATTTAAAATGTGGTCCAGTTCAAATTGAGGTATGATATTACCAGATTTCAAAGGTTTAGTATATAAAAAATGTAAAACATCTTACTAATGGCCTCTTAGGTGGCACTAGTATTTAAAAATCTGCCTGCCAGGGCAGGAGACATAAGAGACGCAGGTTTGACCCCTGGGTCGGGAGGACTCCCTGAAAGAGGACACGGCAACCCACTCTAATATTCTTGTCTGGAAACTTCCACGGACAGAGGGGCTTGGTGGGCTACCGTCCAGGGGTTGCAAAGAATCGGACACACTGAAGCGACTTAGCGCACACACACATCTTATTAATAAATCTTATGTTCATTCTTTATGAAATGAATATGGGTATATTGGATCAAATAAAATATATTATTAACATTATTTTTGCCTGTTCCTTCTTGGCTTTTTAGAAAAGTGGCCGCTGGAAAGTAATAAATTGCATTTGTGGCTTTCATTATACATCTACCGGGCAGCACTGTTCTCAGGCTTATTGCCTAGTGGGAGAAGTAAGACATACAGTCACTCACCCTTCTCTGACAACATGCCATGCCTCTTCCTTGCTTCTCTGTCTTCACTGTTGTCTCTCCTTCTTTTGGCATCTTAGCCCATTTCAGTCTGACCTGAGCAGCTCTCATCCAGGTCTATGGGGCTAAGTTCATTTCTTGCTAGCACTGCTCTGGTCTGGCCTCTGTGGTATGGTCATTCTTGACCATGCTTGCTTCTTGACTTCCTTCATTCTTCCCCTGCATCTCCATCTGTCCTCAGGTTTCTTTGCTGGCCCTTGTCCCCACGTACATGCAGAGCTTTGTCTTCAGCTTCCTTCTATGTTTGTGTGCTTATGACCCCTAGGGAGTTATATTGGGTTTGGACCTCCTGAATCCCAGACTTATATATGTCAGTGCCTTTTGAATGTTCTGATTGGAAATCTTAATGTTAGCTTTGTCTTTTATTGATAGCATTATTACCTTGCTGAATGATAGCAATGTTTGTCTACTCAGTCAGTCAAGCCTGGAAATTGGGACTCATTCTGGATGCTTCCTCCCCGTACTTCAGCTATGTATCCATTCATCCTCAGACCTTCTTGCATCAACCATGGTAACTCCTCATACTCACCCACTTGTTTACTCACTCAGTCGTGTCCAACTCTTTTGCAACCCCATGAACTGTAGCCTGCCAGGCACCTCCATCCCTGGGATTTCCCAGGCAAGAATACTGGAGTGTGTTGCCATTTCCTTTTCCAGGGAATCTTCCCAGTCCAGGGATTGAACCTGTGCTCCTGCACTGGCAGGCTCATTCTTTACCACTGCGCCATCAAGGAAACCCTATATTTACCTACCAGAGGTAAGTACACCCTGCCTACCCACTCCACTTTTGCTGCCCTGCTTCCGTTCAGACTCTCAGCATCTCTTCTGCAGGGTTTCAGTGATACTCAACGAACCATTCCATTCTCTGTTCTTCCAAAGTGATTTTCGAAAAACATACACATCCATTCATACCAAATCTCTGTTTTGAAATCCTTTAAAGGATTAAAATTCACCCTCGTTGAGGGTGAAAATCCAAGACTTTTGCATAAGATAGAAGACTACTGGGAATTGGGTCCCAGCCTCTTTTCATCCTTATCTTACTCATCTCAGAGACCGATCCTGTGCTCCTGGAATATACAGGGGACTCTGCAGCTTCCACAACTTAACACAGTTTCCTTGTCAAAATATCTCCCACCTTATCTGGATACTTCACAGGTTCCTTTCAAGACTTTGCTCTGATATCACCTCTGCTTGGAATGTACCTCTGACTTCTGATAGTCCCACTTTCCCAATCTTTGCTATTTATTGCAGTTGGTTGCCTTTCCTTGAGGGCAAAGTTTATTTTCCTTTCCGTTTCTGTACCCTCAAGTCCAAAATAAGTGTGCAAGTGATATATGTTGAACAAATAAATGCAAGATAAAAAAGGGTAGAGATAAGGCATTGTGGAAATTGGATGACAATTCAAGGTAGGCAGGGATGGGGCTAGGGAAGGCCCCAGGAGAAGTGGCATTTGAGCTCCACCGTCAAGTCTGGTGGCATTGGGTTGGGAGGATGCAGAGGACACCCTGGTGGTCATCACCACTGTACTCCGTTCTACAGCACCTAGGAATATGGACTGACCCCTCCCCAACCAGGGCCATCGTCACCAGGGTAAACTAAGGAGTGTGGTCTCGGGAGTCCATCTGGCCCAGTGTTTGTCTTAGGTCCTGAGCTGGCCTCTAGAACTCAGCAGAACCTATTTCCCCCTGGGCAGGGCCAGCATGGCAAACTGTACCCCATCTTTGCTCATGATCTTCCCAGGAGGAAAGGAATGTAGGAAGGTTGCTTGAAGTTTAATCTTTACTTCTCCTTTGAAGCTGCCTTTCTGGAGAGCAGAGAGGTGACCTCAATGGCCAGAGCTGCAAGCAGCAAAATGAGTCATTCCAGGCCCTAATGAGGTGCCTGAGGGACCCTTCCTGGGAGTGAGGGTCAGGTGAGGTCGTCTGTGCCTAGGGTGAATTTTGCCTCCGGCTCCAGGCAGCACTGGAGCAGAGCTGAGCTAATTTTACCCACAGGAGCTGACTGTGCTGAAGGGCAGGGCTTATGACATTGGCTTTATCATCCTCTGATACCCAGAGAGCTCCCAAGGTACAGCCCCGTTATGTCTGGACTGTTTTTCCTTTTCCTGTTTAGTACCTTTGTCTGTTAGGTATGCATATTAGGAAGCAGGACGCTGAGGTGCAGAGCTGTGGATTTGGTGGGAGGCCGTGCAGCAGGGTTTGGATTCTGCCCCCACCCCTCACTTATTAGCCACCTGACCTTGGGAGAGTTATGGAATCTGAGTCTCGGTCTCCGCATTTGTAAAACAGGGCTTAGACCTGTGCCCTAAGGTTGCCCTAGGTTACTCTCTAGGTGATTTTTAGTAAGCAGTTATTGTGTGCCAGTCTCTCTTGTAGCCCGTTTGTTTGTAGTGATCCGCTGATCCTCTAAACAAACTGTGAGGAAGGCACTATTGCTATCCCTGGAGAACCCAGGTGGTTCAGTGAATGAATCCGCCTGCCAATGCAGGGGGCAGGGGTTCCATCCCTGGGTCAGGAAGATCCTCTGGAGAAGGAAATGGCAAACCACTCTAGTTTTCTTGCCTGGAGAATCCCATGGACAGAGGAACCTGGCAGGCTGCAGTCCATGGGGTCACAAAAGTCAGACACGACTGAGTGACTGAGCATGCACGTACATTTGAGAAATAAGGAAGCAAGGACAGGAGCGGACCTTTCTGGAGGCCTCCTCCCTGGGCTGCCAGAGCAGATGGCCAGGGTGTAGCCGGTATGCCTTTGAGGTACCGAAGGATTCAGCAGCAGCAGATCTGGAAAACAAAGAGGTCAAGCCACAGAGTTCTCAGGGAAGGGTCAGTAACTGTGCTATAAACATGCTTCATTTTATATCAGTGGAGTTTCTCTTGATCCTAAGCTAGTTAATAACACCTGCTGCTTATTTCCCTTTGGTCTGTTTAGCTCATAGCACTGAAGTCAGGTGTTTTTTTTCCCCTTCACAGAGGCAAAAGAGAAGGACTAGGTATAGACAGACAGATCTCGAGCAGATCAGAAATAGATAAATGGATGGTCAATTAATTGATCTATTTTTTTCCCCCTTCTTGCGTGTATCAGGCATAAGTGCAGGACGGATATTTCACATACTTTAAATGGAAAGGGATTAATTCATGGAAAGAGATGCTAACAGAATTGTTGGATTGTTTGGAACAGTGGGAGCCAGAAGCAATGGAATTTAAGAATTTATTCCAGAGCCACAATCCAGGGAGAAGGAAGATGGGGTTAGGAAGCCCCTACGGAGACCGCTATTACTTTTCTCAATATCCTCATGCTTATTGGCAGTACTCTATTATCAAGTGGAATGACATTTTGACTCATGGTTCCAGGGTGTTGCTTGCCAGAAAAAATAGCAGTAGGAGAATTTAGCCTCCCTTCCTTCTAAGTCTCACATAAGTACATCTTATTCCAGGAATCTAATCTACTAGTTTCAAGGGAGTATGGGAAATGTAGTTTTTAGCTGTCTTTTTCTGTGACACAGAAGGCCCTTCAGAGGGGGTAAGGGAACTTGGAGCCAATTGAGAAAGTATATTAACTACTAACTGTCATTTCAAAATACCCAGGGTTATTATCCCCCAATATTTAATATGTACAACTAATTCTAATACTGTAATATAACCGATAGAGTGTTCTACTTAATATTTTGTTTATTTAAATAAAATGAATAGCATTAATATACCTGATATACTTAATATCCCTCAAAACATCATTTGTCCAGTGTCTGAAATGAGTCTCCTTAGTACTGACAGTAGTGGTTGATTTGTAATTTTCCAGCTCATTTTAATCTCCTCCTGAGAGGAATGCCCTGGACAGTTGTCTTGTTTACATAATTTGTGCATAAATGTTTATTAAACACTTACTGGGAGCCTGGTGCTGTGCTGGATTTGGCACTGGGGGCAGAGATAAGCCACAGATTCTCCCATTGGGAGCCCTCCCTGGAAAGAGAATTTGTCAAGTGCACAGTGAGAACAGCACAAGGAAGGCCACGATCCATGTCCTAGATAGCAGGCTGAGCAGCCAGAGAGGAGAGGCTTCTGGCTGGACCGGGAAGCAAGGGAGGTTTCATGCAGGCTGGCGGGGGCAGTACACCACGTTAGGGGCTTTGTGGACGTGGTGCAGTGTTTTTTGCTGTGTGTGCTGGAGGCCAGACCACCATTGTCCTTTAGTGATCAGGGCCAGAGATGTTTGGTAATACACGAGACACTGTGGAAATGACTGCACTGCCTTTCTTCAAAGATTGATCTCGTTCCAGCTGAGACCTATCAGTAGGCCTTGAAGGATGTGTCAGTTATCTATATTTGATATTGGCATGGAAAAGGGTAGCATGAAGCATAGGCAACAGAAGCTAAGAATTCAGTCTGAATAAGGCAAAGAATATGTGCCAAGTGGCATTGGGAGGGAGTTTATGGTGGAAAGAGAAGATTGAATCTGAGTTATTGAGACGCTTGAGGTATTAGATAAGGCACTTGGACTTATTCTGTGGCCACTGAGAAACCATCGAAGCTATTGGTGCAGGGTTCTCAAGAGCAGAAACCTAGCTTCATCTGATTGCTGTGGATTAAAGAGATACCAAATCCAGCACAGCACCAGGCTCCCAGTAAGTGTTTAATAAACATTTATGCACAAATTATGTAAACAAGACAACTGTCCAGGGCATTCCTCTCAGGAGGAGATTAAAATGAGCTGGAAAATTACAGGGTTATTATCCCCCAATATTTAATATGTACAACTAATTCTAATACTGTAATATAACCATAGAGTGTTCTACTTAATATTTTGTTTATTTAAATAAAATGAATAGCATTAATGTACCTGATATACTTAATATACCTGATGCTTTTGAATGAACAAATGTACCATACAAGTTGTGCACACGAGTTGGACCAGTTGCTCCTTGAGTTTTGCCAGATCTAGGATCCTGTGGTCCTGGGAGAGCCTGGCAGTCAGCATTTGAGCTTTAGGAAAACACACAGCGATGGCGGCGTGCTACCCAGAAGTCTGGATATGGATCCAGACGCGAGTGCTGTGGTCAGGCAGCAGCTGCAGTTGCCCATGCTGAAGAGACAAACTGGAGTCTTCAGAATCTTGAAGGAAAGAGGGATTCTTCCACTACTCTCCCTCATGAAGCCCACAGGCCATGTAAGACACACACTGTGCAGTCCACATTAATGCTTGTGCATCTTGAGCTTATTAAAAATCGCCAATCAAGCTAGCATCTGCTGACAAGGTTCACGCACTGTGACCATGACTGCAGTTGTTTTCGGGAGCAGCCTGCTGTCTGTGTGGTGATGCTACCGTAACATGGCGCTCCCTGAGCTGTCCTGTAGAGTCCTGGTGTCTTATTGACACTGGGGTCAATACCTGTTTCTTCTTGTGTGATGGGTGTGGGAGTTTGAGAGGGAAAGTTTGGGATGGAACTGACCAAAGACATAAGATGTTACCTTTGTCAATTCCCATCTAAGGCTGCATTTCTGAAATCTGATGAAGGGGAGAGAGAAAGGCGTGTGCAGATAATGTGGGATGACCTCAGAGCCCTCATTTTGAAGCTCCAAGAAGGAAAGCAATGTTCCCAGGGCCATGCAGTGAGCTGGCTGGGAGGTCGGCACTTTTTATAGCAGGATTTCAGTTGCATTCATCTCCTGCGGGAGAGTGTAGTGTGTATGGACTCTTTTGCTAACCTGTGCTTGGCCATCAGCTTAGCTACTGACTATATTCTGGACTCTCAGGCTCCTCATTTATAAAATGGGTGTCATGGTCATATCTTACATTAAGTGTTAAAAAGGTACGGCATGTGAAAAGCTTTGTTGACTGCAAAGAAATACAGAAATATTTCTGTGATGTGGATGTTATGGACTCGTAATTGGTGGGACCATCTTTACGAGAAAAGATGGGGTAGTGAAGACACTACTGCCTACACCCTGATCACAGAACACTCCTGGGGCTCCTCCTCCCCATGTTACAGTCAAGAGAGCTTACACTTAGATTTGCAGGCACAGGTCTAGAGGGAAGCATGGCTAAATCGTAGAGTTGGGAGGAGCTGGGGGCATACTCTTGCCTGGTATCCTCAGTGGCATTATCATGGGAGATGTGATTGGAAAGATGGGTTGGGGGTCCATGCGGGAGGCCTTGAGCGCTGGCCTGATGGAAATTGGACATTATTTTCTGTGCAGTTCAGAGCACTGGTGAGGGGTCACCTGGGAAAGTCATGATGAAATTGGGGGTTTACTTGGCAGCACTTTCAGGATGTTCAGGGAACCTGCAGCAAAACTCAGGTGAGAGATAGGGAATTTTGTAGTTGGAGCAGGGACCTCAAGGGGGGGTGATTCCCAAGTTTGGGGGGACATTCTAAGTTATTTTTTTCAGTGGCTCAGCTTTTTATTTTAGGTTATAATAAAAAGGATAATAGTTGTATAAATTTAGAGCTGTGAACCTGTCAAGAGTTTTCACACGCATTAACTCCCTGGTTCTATATAGCATCGTGAGGAGGTAGAAGGTGGGATTGTTCTCATCCTTACTTTACAAATAAGGAGACTGAGGCTCAGAGAGTAGGTGGGATTTCCCAGGTCACCCAGCTGGTGGGTGTGGAAGCCAGGTGCTAGGATGCCAAGTCTGATACTTGGTCTTATGCCAGTGATCTGGGTCAGTGGTTTCCCAAACTCACCTTTTCCAACCTGGATATCTTGGTTGACATCCCTGGAGGCCTGAGATGGCCGTGAGTTTCAAAGTTCCCAGAGACAAGATGTAATATTTTCAAAGATGAGGTGCAGGGAATTTGGGACAAGAAATATGTTCCTCCCTTAGCCCTTTGTTGTCATCATATCGTTTGTGTAGGTTGAGATGTTCGTGAGAGCAAGGAAGGAAAGAAGTGGACTTCTGCCACTTGTTGAACATCTTTTTTGCCCTGGATGCATTGCTACTTGTGTTTTTTTTTAATCTGTGGACATAGATATATTTATAGAAGTAGTGATCATAACAAAGGATTTATTGTTATACTCTGCTAAGCCACTTATGTGTTAATTCTCATAAAAACCTTATTAGGTGGGTAAAAATATTATTTCCTATTTTATAGATGAGAAAACTCAGGCTTAGCAAAATTTAAATACCTTGCTTCTGAGAACACAGATCCTAAATAGATTATCTTCGAGGTTTTCTGATTTGAGCTCTTTCTTCCCTGCTATACCAGGTATTGCCTGTCTCACTGGTAAAAATGTAGAGCTGCTTATCAAGGAGGTACATCTCTGACCTCCCCCTTTTCCTGTCCTCCCCGCTTTTAGTAGCTGGCCCAGATATCTGTCCCTCCCATCGAGGGGGACCCTACTTAAGTCTCTTGTCCTGTATTATGGTTATCCTTTCTCTTCCATGCTTGTGAGCTCCTTGAACTTGCTGCATCTCAGAGTCCCTTGTAGCATCCCTGAAGATGCAGGCACATGCTCATGGTAGGAATCACACATCTATGCAACAAATTAACTGAGTGCCTTCCTCCAACATTAATCACAAAGAAGCAGATGATAAAATGCAAATCCAGAAAACAATTATTGAGCGGTGTGTGCGTCAGCCTTGGGAATGGGTTTCTGGGGATGATCTGGCCCCTCCATAAGTGATGTGCATGACTTGGATTTTTGCAGGAATGGAATAGAATCCTGATGACTCTGGGGAAGGCCTGAAGGTAGCCAGGCCTCCACCTGTCCTCTCAGAGGCTCTTGAATGCCCTCTGGCCCCAGTGACCTGCAGCGGGACTTCTAGAATGGAAATGGGCTTCTCTGCAGCCTGGGCTGCCAGCATACCGGGGCTGAGCCTCTGTGAACTGGGCCAGAGGTTTATGGGCTGGAGATTTCTTTTGGAATCTGCAACTTGAAATATCCTGTACTCTTGATTAATTCATGCTTGGGAGCTTCCTTAGTGCTGTCTGGTAAATAGCTCCGTACCATACGTTTATTTCCCCATGGTCTTGTTGAGGAGAGACCGGAGTCTGTGCTTCTAACAACTTCTCCAAGGAAAACATCACAGGTCACGTTTTCGGAACTGAGGCTCTGAATGGGGGTGGGGGTCTTCCTAGTGCCCACCTCTATCACTTCCTTTTGGCCCATTTGCTTGTAGCCAGAAGGGGCGAGTTTGTCTTGAGCTGTCCTGTAGATGTTTGTGATGTGGTGGTTGAAAATCTGACAGTTGCTGCTGAGTTTCAACTGCATGAGTGAGTAGTGTATAGACAGAACCCTGAAAGGACATCAAATCATTTGCCTTCAATTCCCAGAGCCTTGCTGTGTCTTTGTCTTGAGAATGACCTCATTGCTTTTCTGTGTTTATAGTGGAATGCTCAGTCATTGACAAGTAATCACAATAATCCTTTACACTTTGGTAACACATACGCGTTTTCCAGAGGGTTTTGCTCATATTATCTCATTTGATCCTTATTACTGCTCTGAGTGGTAGACAGAGGGGCTATTTTCATCTCTAAGTTTCAGCCTCTAAACTGAGGTTTAGAAAAGTTAAACAGGTGGCCAGAAGTCGTACATTTTGTGTGTAGAAGAATTTAGAACTGTAATTATAAATAGTCTGATTCAAATCAACATCCTTTTCACTACTTGCTGTTAATGTGACCTTTGGAATATACTTAAATCTTACTTAGCCTCATGTTTCGTATCAATACAATGGGTATAATCCTCCAGGGATAGTTGTCAGTAGTGATGAAATGAGACTGTCTGGAAAAGCACTTACTAAACAGTAAAGCATGTGATAATGTGAGGCATCATTATCACAAGTACCTTGAATTCAAAGAGTGCCCCGTCAGAACAATGGCAGAAAAGGGCATTTCCCCCCCCTATTTTGTAAGGACACTGAGGTCAAAATGGTGCTGGCGGTTATCAGGGATCACGAGCTCCCAGCCCTGGGATCAGCACGTTGGCCCTGGTGCCCTGCCTGCAGGCCGCTTTGTTATCCTGAGAGCGCTGGTGTTGGCAAGGTCCTCTTTCCTTACAGAGCTTGCTCTCAGTGTTCCTTGGAACAGTCCTGTATCCTGGAGACAGTTTTAGGTCGGCCAGACTGGAGAGCAGGAGCGGGGAGCTGGGGACAGGATCTGCATTCCTCAGCTTTGTCCACAAGGGGTGGAAATGTGGTGTGGCTGATGGACGAGGAACTGACCTCAAAGTCCGTTTTCTCTCTTTTTCTCATGCAGAATGGGCTGCCTCGCATTAACACTTATTGGAAAAACCCAGAAAAGATGGCTCTCAAGTTGGCAACAAATACATTAGGAGTTAGTGGTGTGATATGGTTACGAGGCAGCCCAGGGGATTGAAGAGTGAGATCTTGGATAGCTTTGTTTCTAAGTCCATATTCAATTACAAAAATTCCAAGCCTATGAGACAGACATAGACACAGGTTGTTTGTATGGTTCTAAGAGGCAGAATAAGGAGCCAGAGTTTGAAGACCCGGGAACCATGTTTATTTCCATATAAAGAACTTTCTGCTGGAAAGATGGAATTTACAGCTGCAGAAGAGACTGATCTCCACCTCACTGGAGACCTCAGGGATGCCTTGGGAGGGGTCAATAAATAGGAGAGACACTGGACTCAGTGGCCTTTATGGTCTTTTCTTCACCTTAGATCACAGAGCCAGTGGTTCTCAGGGGTCAAGAGGAAGAAAGACACATCTACATTAAAGAATGAAGGGTTGCTTTGTGAATATGGAAACCCATCTGCAAATGCTACTGGAAGAATGGAGGGTAGCTACAGACCTTTCATTCTCGTTTTCATTTCTATCCTGGTGGCTGCCTCCTTGCTCCCTGGGTTTCAGAGTTCTCAGGCCATTCTTGGGCGGCTATTAATGTTTTGCATGGGATATCTCTTTCCTCTGCTGAAATGTTCCTGTGGGATATTGGCAGGAACTCCGAGCTCCTGAAAAGATGACAGTCTTTCTGCAGAACCACCAAGTCTAATGGTTGGTTTAGTCTCAATTACAAGTGAGGACATCTCCTTACCCTCTTCAGGCCTACTTCTGGGCCCTCCTGGGAGTATTGCAGTGGCAAGAATTCTATGCTAAGTTCTGGTTCTGACATGTGGCAGGTTTTCCGATCCTGTTGCCTTACCTCATTTACTTATCACTTATATTTGTGTTCATTCATTAAATATGCAATAAGAAGAAATATTTGCCATTTTTTAAAGGTACTTGGGCATGCTTGCAAAAATAGGAAACAAGTCATCAAAATAAATCTCAGGATTATTTTGATAGGCTAGTAGAAGCTGCTTTTAGATCTGACATAGTTGGACAATTATGGGATGTCTATTCAGTTTGTAGGTGAGAGAATATACAGTGCAGGAGAATGAATTTGTGCAAAGTGGGAAGGAGTGACTGATCTGGGTGTGAGGCTTGGGTCCTCTTGTTCCCTGGCCAGTGCTGTTTATTGCTTGACGGTTGCCTGGATATGAGTACAAGCAGCCTCATACTGAAGGCCCAAAAGTCAGTAAATGGGTGATGATTCTGAACAATGGCTCATCTGCCTTACAGAAAGTCTTTACAGCCAATAGTAGGACAAGATCATGCTAAGGAGTAGAACCCCTGGGAAGCCAAGACATGGATTCCTTCTCTGAGCAGACCCCAACTTCCCCATACTGCCATTTCCCCAGCATCTCATCTCTCTTTCTTTTCTCCTAATTCAGTCTGGAGTCATTTCAGATCAGATTCATCCCTAATTGACTTCACTGGCCCAATTTAGTCATCAGATACTTTTCAGGACCTTGGATTGGAATTACTCTTACAAACCAAGGGAATTACTCTTACAAATTAAATTGGGCATGTCACCCTTCTGTCCCTCTCCCCCAGTGTTCTCCTGGAAGTCTAGTTTTTTTCCTGTGTCTTCTTGCCTGGTGTCTTTGTTCTATGAAGAACTCATGAAAACTAAGTTCCCAAGAGGACTCTCAGTCCAAGGGAGTTAGGAATTGGGGTGTAAGAGTTGTCTAGGGACTCACCTGCCATCAAAAGAGCTGCAGGCTGGGTTTTTGATGATCTCTTCAGATGCAAACCTCCCCCCCCACTGCCAACAACTCCCCCTCATGAAAATTAAGTTAACTTCATAAATGTACTTGTATTCTAGGTGGCCCCATTCCTGAGATGAACTTAAAGCCTTTCAACCCAGCTACTTCTCTATCCTGGCAGGACAGCCTTTTTCCTGTAACAGAAGAGCCTATGGAACAGCTAATACTACTTCTTTGGGGGTTAATCATTCACTCCCAGTAAGGAATTCTGTCTTTAGTGGGGCATGTTCTTCAAGTGCCAAAGGCGAGAAGGGTGATTTTTCTGACATCCTCCAGTCTGCTTCTCCATATATGGAAATGTTTACCCACCACACTGATCTATTGGAAGGGAAGGAGGTGACTCAGGGTTTAGGAGAAGCAGGATTTGAATTCTTGTTTCCAGAAACAAAG